>JAOEFI010000003.1:10662227-10682465 GCA_034621735.1 Anopheles plumbeus
TGTGTGTGTGTGTGTGTGTGTGTGTTCGGGGAGGTGGTTTTGGGGAACCCTTACGGCATCTTTACACGCTCGCACACATTCACGTCACTCATCTTCATCCACCGGAGGACGAGTGCGATGAAATGCGAAGTGGAGAAGGTAATTCATTTTGTTGATTTGTTGCTTCCTCAGAAGGAAGGCAAGAGTTTTTTTTGCAGGAGTGTTTGGTTGGTTCGTCTTCATGGCGCGTTGTTTTCCGCACATATCCTGTTGACTAGAATATGGTTTGTTGGTCCCTTACGCGCGTTCCCGAAATCCCTTGAAAGGTAAAACACAAACACAAACTCCCCACGACTTTGTGTGGAAATAAATAATATTTTTACGACATTGCATTAATGTCTCAAATTGACGATTTCGAAGACATCCCATAGAGCTTAACGATATATCGTGTTTTTTTGTGGTCTACTTGGAACGGGAGCCTTTTTATGGTCATCAATTGCTTCAGGGTGGCGAAAACTCACGTGCTTACACTCGTACATGTAAAGTAGTCTTCATATGCGCTGGAAAACCAAGAAAGCGGGTAGCATGATATACAATACATTTTACTTTTACAATACATCTGAATTACCACTAAGTAATGAATTCATTTTTTTGTATGACTCCACTACTCGTAATTTATTTTTCCTTACATTCTTTTCCTATATATTCTTAATATTTTGGGTTTTTTCTTTTGCTACAAGACAGCTTAACCGGTGCTTTTCCGGACACTTTCTCCGCCAGTAAACGATAAAATGATTTCTCTGAATATAGCACGTTCCTCGAGCAATCAAAAGCTTCTGGCGGATTGTGACGAAAATGAAATCGGAACTCCATTTTCTCGCCCAATTTTCAGTACTGCTTATGGCTTTAAATCAGCTATTCCGGCGCAACATTAAATTACAGTCAGGCATTGAGAAACGCTTTGAACGAATGCAGCAGAGCTTGAGAATCGTAATGACCGTGTAATGAAGAGATGATGGAAATACATTTTCACTTCTTTCTTTTCGAAGTGTGGGAAATATTACGCGTATCACCGATAACCAATGAAACAATTTCACGCTCAATTTATCATGAACTGAGGTGCATTTGTTGTGTTGAAATATTACAGATTTCGAGGTTACGGTTGTCGACAAATTAGATTATTGTTCATTTTTCAAGTTTTGTTTTGCTGGTGTCGTCATGATAGGCGTTTATGTGATTAGATACTACTTGATATTATACCTTATTCTAATTGCTGGAAACCTTACGGAGCTCTTAACGATACTGGGGCTTCTGTGGCAGCAGAATTTGTATTAATCCATTCTCTAGCACCACAAATTGTTGAACTTTCTATGAATCTAACCGCTTGTCTAATACTCTTAACAATATGCTTCCTGATCACACTTTCAAACACTCCCTGGCTCGGCGTTGAAGCTTATGGGCTTTGCTTTGCAATCGAACGAAACCGTCCAGTGTTGAAGCCGTTGCAGTTCCACAAAATCCAGAAAATCTGAACAAACATGAAGGCATGAAGGCCAGCATGAAAACTTTCCTCCATGCATTTCCACTGCCCATGGGCGGCATCGAGCTGGCGAGAAAAACAATCACAGACTGAGGCCGAGGTGCAAATTAAAAATTAAATCAAATCCACCGACCGGCCGTTGGTCGTTCCGGTAATGGAGGGCGCGAAGTGGGGGGCGGGGTCGAGAAGCCGGATGATTGGTTTAGTAGTTGGTGTTTGCGGGTTTTATAGGCCTGCTGTTGTCCGGGGCGTTCGGTGCAGGTCGTGGTCGTGCCGGGACATGCATGCATGGATGTTGCCCGGTCATGTCGAGCTGGTAAACGAGTACCACGCCTCCTGCTGTACGTAGTACTTTTGGACCCCTTCATGGTCGTGTAGAATTGGACCATTCCCATTCGACCCTGTTGCTCTACTCGTTGACGTTGGCCCGGTCGGTGGTGTGCACCATTTGTTTGCCTTGCACTGTGCACTAGGCGCACGCACCGTGTCCTCGAATCCAGCGAGTCCTTGCAGTTCGAGGGTAGTTTTAGTCGTCGATGTTCGATTACGGGAATGTTGCAGCTCCCGACAACGGTAGAGAGACTACTACGCGCGTCCCGGCGAATGGATGGATGGATGGAAAGGTCCTAGTTCCATCAATCACCCGTTCCCGCCGGTTCCACTCACCCAGGAGTCGGGACCAGAATCATACGCTGACCATGTCATGGCACGGCACGTGGCAAACGAGCACCCGGGTCAAACTACACTAGTACTGCACTATGGGATGTTGAGGTTAGTTTAGGATACGCTTTGTTGCCACAATGGGATTGTCTCCTCTAATACAACATTTTGTCCTCCATGAACCTGGAAACTACTGTACAATATTTTTGAGGTAAACACCGGATCCGCACTTTTGTTACTTCTCCCTGAAGACTTACTTCAAACACGTGCTGCGGATTTCGTGACTTGACTCTGGCCACCGACCGAAGATCGGAAACAAATGGTTCGAATTTGGCATCAGTCACAGCCCGCATCGATTGTTGCCGGGACTTGCCACCGACACACGCCGAGGCGGGTGAAAAACTGACAGCCCAAACTCAAACAGGGATTCGTCCCAAAACTTTCCCCTGCGGGAAATGTGACGGGCGACATTGTGGACGATGCGTTCAATATTTACCGAAACGAGCAGATAATCTCGTTGACGTGCCGTTACTTCGCCTTCCTGGCGTGGCAGCGAGGCTAAACGAGTGGAGGACACGACGGGGGGGTGTCCTTGTTGAACAACCGGGTGCCAGTAAGCGTGCACCAACCGCTTTTGGTGTGAGAGATTGTTGGGTCCGGTGGCGTAACAAGATTATTTCCGAATTCCGGCCCAATGGAGGGACATGTTTGAAACATACAGCAGCATGCATGGAATGACGCTCTATACGTCGTTTTTTTAAGTACTTATGAGAGGCAACCATGTTGTGTTGCCAGCATAAAGTAGTTTACTTGTTGTGAAAATGTAAAATGGAAAACATTATATTATATTTAATATTTAATATTCGTGTTGCGAATGAATAAACATTGGCAAATGATTCTTTGAGATAAAAAGGAAACCCTTGCCGCTCCACCATTTGTATGTCTGTCCGGGCGAGAATTTCGTAGTCACTTTAAGGACAATTCCAAATTGAGATCCGGATGGGAAGGGATTGTATTGCATAAAATCCTTCCGAATGCGCCTGGCAGGCGAATAAATAAATAATAAGCGACTACAATCGCAAAACCGAGATTCGCCACCACATCAAAGTGCAGCCGGGGAGTGCAAGTGCGCCACCGAGCTTCGACCCGCCTCAGGTCTGAAGGCTGGCACTGACTGTCAAGTAGACGGCAGATGCATGCCGGAACCGATGCAGCAAACTTTTGCGGGAAGCAAACCGTGATCTGGCGCCACTTGACTTCCAGACGACGGCCCCCCCCCCAAAAAAAACGGCTCATCATCTATTCCGGTCACCAGTTTGCTCCCGCTTCCGGCCCGGGAGGCAGCGCTTAGGTTGGACCCGCGGAGGCCAGAGGAAAGAACCGAAGGAAGGACGATTTGTTCTAAGCACTCGGAATAGGAAATGTTCACTCTTCCGCTCGACCGGATGGTGGTTTGAGGTCGCCGGTCGTCGGTCTTCCAGGAGTCGTCCGGAAAGGAAAAAAAAACCCGTCCCGTGGAAAAGGCTGCCATCCTGCCGAACCCGGGAAGTTCTTCACGGGAGTATCAGTTCCGGGGCAAATCAGCGTGGTTGTCAGTTCCGACCTCCACCGGCGGCGACCTCGGGCGGCAAATGGTTTCCCGGAGAGTTGTCGCATTCTTTCTCTTAAGTGAGTGTTATTTTTCCTCAGCTCTGCCATCTGCATATAAAGTGGCTGAGCGAAAGAAGAAAAAAAGGCGGGAATAAACACAAGGAGGCAGAAGGAGCAGCAGCAGGACCTCCCGTCTTTAGCAGTGAGCGATCGGCACGGCGACAGTAGCTCCCGGTGAGTAGCTTCGCCAAGAACGGCAATGGTCGATCGTTATCGTGCCGAAAGAATGATTACGTGCCGTTGTTAGCATTTATTATAAGACTAACCAGAAAAAACTACATCCCGCTGTATGTGCAGGAGTGGTCGAATGATGTGGCAAGAATATTCCACTTTCTCAGTCAAGGGCTGTGGAGCGCCTCGGGGAAAGGGGTGTGGTGAATTTTTCATAATTTCAATCACAATTTTCTCGCCTGTCATCGCGCGATCGGGTGGTGGTACAAAAATAGTAAAATTGAAAATGCTAACACACACTGGAAGACGTCTGCATGTTGGATGCAATTGTTTTCTTTTTTGTTATATCCTCATGCTTGAGTGGCAAACTTTTCTGCCCGGTGAGCACTTTTCTAGCGAAGGGGCGCATTTTAAGGCAGTTTCAAGCACTGACGATGCTGAGTTTGCAGTGGCCGCCGGGAAAGCCTTTTCGATGGCGGATTGGAGCGTTTTCAATTAGTCTAATTGTGTTTAGTTGTGAAAAGCTGACCAATGTTGCCCAACCTCGGTGGAAGGCGCACGGGAGGCTGTGCGTCACGTTCATCGTTTTATCACTTAGAGGATTATCATAATTTGGAGAAGGATAATGGATTGATCGGAAGATGTGGAAGTCATTTGGATCGACTGTGTGGCATTCGATCGAATATTCTTCACCGGGACGAGCTATGGTACATAGATACCTTTTTAAAAGTACAAATTTAATTTTTCAATAGTGCTGTGATGTAAAAAACGAAACTTTTTAAAACATTTTCCTAGGCTGGATTACGTTCGTTACACACACAAATTTGCGTCAAACTCCAATTATAAAACTATAAATAAAATTATCATCCGCTCTCCTCTACGTTGGAAACAATAAGTTGGAAACAAACCATTCCATATTTCTGTGTATTGCTGTTGATGGAAGAGACAGAGAGACAGAGAGGGAGAAAGTGAGAGAGGCGAGCTCACGGTAGAAACTCGAAAAACTTTGTAAAACACTGTTAAACCGGAAGGTTGAGCATGTTTTCTGTTGAGTTATTTATCGGTACACGCGAGAGTTGCGCTCTCGCTTACATTTGCACGAAGATCAAGACTCAAAACTTTTCCGTCGGCAGCTTTCAGGAGATATATTTTTACATTTCCCACCGTGACAGGGCATTTCCGAACGAACTTCGCGGAACGAGCAGCAGCAGCAGGTAGAAAGTAAAATGTAAAGAAATTAGCGAGTGTCACAAGCAGCAACAGCAAGAGTAACACGAGCAAAAGTGGAGGAGGAAAACCAAGCGAAAAAAAAAAAAAAAGAGACCGACAACTGAAACCCGAAATGTTTAGCAAATGTTCTGGGCGGCAGTAGTGGGCGGAATTTGGACGAAAACAAGAAAAACAAGAAGGAAAAAAGAACATTATCCTCGCAAGCGATATCGGAGAGCAACGCTTACTTCTATATTCAGGAAAAGCCGTTCCTTTAATGGCCCTTGCTTGTCGTACTTCATTCCGGTTCCCACCCCCCTCCTACTTCATATTTTGAAATTTGAGAAGCGGCAAGTACAAGTTTGCCCACGCTTTTACTACGCACTTGCTCGGTGTCAGTTCTCGATTGCACGGAACGCTGCCATTTCGGTTAAAGACTGTCTAGAGCCGGGCGTTTGTCCCGGTGTACTTTTATGAAGCCTTCCTGGCAAATCTCCAAGTGAATGACGGAGGCGTGAGACAACACGAACATTTCGGTTTTACTTCCAAGCGCAAGCCGTTCTTGGCAAGTCCTCGAGGTCCAACTAAACTGGTTTAAATATTCTCCAACGGGTCGCTTGCTGCAAATCGAGGCGTGGCGCGCAGTTTCGCCAAAGATGACGGGAGCCGCGAATGGGAAGCATCCGGTGTCAAAATCCTCCCGAAAGCTCCCCGGGCACTTGCCGCCGAGTGAAGATATGACCCGGCGATAGCGACTTGCGTACGTACAACAACAAGTTGCGCCCTGCATTTCATTTCCCTGCTGCCCCTTTCGGTTGCCCCGGGCCTGATGGGTTCTACGCTTTTTGACATGCATCGTTCCGCTGTTTCATGCGATTCGGGAGATGCTCCGTTTTGGGCAAGCGTTCCAGATGAATCGTTTAGATACGGGAACGGGAAAGGGCAAGGGCTGATGGTAGGCGATCGCGATATGACAGAACCGATCTGCATAATCCATCATGTCCGCAGATTATGCTGCTGCATCGTGCAGAGTGCATCGCGGCCAAACCTGTTATTAAACGCTCTAACCACCGGCATCGGCTCGGAGGGATCTCCAAAAGAAGGGATGTCCCAAATTTTCGCAGATCAGTTTGCAGATGTTGGGGCCCTCGGTGCTGCAACGTTTCTGTTGATCGTATCGGGTGTGGTTGATCTGCGGATGATGTTCAAAAGTTTCCATGTAATTATCACACCTTGGCTTCGAAGTTCAAGTCATGTTTTGGTAGGTGGGACCCTTTATCAATGATTTGAATAATCTATCTCTTTCTCGCTTCCCAACATCGATACTTCATTGTCTTGTTTTAAGCTCTCGTCTTCCGTTCGTTCGTTCCCATATTCTCGACTTTCCGTTGGACATAATATCATCAATCATAATTAAGTAGAAGATATTGTGTTTTTAATTAATGTCCAGCTGTATGGACCCAAGATTAATAAATTGAAAGAGAGTAGGATGTGTCTCGAATCCGGTGTTGGATGAAGGGAAAAGCAACTACTTTGCTGTCTAAATTAATAGTTATCTAATTAAATAATTAATTCCGTTGTAAGTGTAATGAATTGCAAACAACCTGTGCGTGCGGTGTCCATGATCCTTTCGACTGGTTTTTCCGGTTTGACTCGTTTGCAATATCCGCAGGGTCAAAATCTCCACCAAGTCCTTGCCCCAGAATAGGCTCCATAATTAAGTGTATCGGCAAAAACCGGAACGATCGCAAAAGAAACGTATTGGCCTCAGAACATTCACATCTTTCGCGGGAAACGAGTTTCTTCCCGCGCCCGTCGGAAGCTTCCTGATGCCGGGGAGCGATGAAATGATAATTAAATTAATTTTTATCGTCCCACGGAAACAGGTTAACCCAGCGGTGGCCTCCCCGTGCGGCTTTAAATCGACGGTCGGGCTGAAAGAGTATCCCCGGGAGGTCCCTGCGAAGGGATATTAACAATGAATGTCCTCACCCGCGTTGGCGTTTTGGACGCCTTAGGAAACCACGGCTGCGATGGTAAAGTTGGTTTAATGATTGGATTTAATGAATCGGAGATGCTGGACCTGGCGTAACAAGCTGGTGGTG
Organism: Anopheles plumbeus; assembly: GCA_034621735.1. Lineage (NCBI taxonomy): Eukaryota > Metazoa > Arthropoda > Insecta > Diptera > Culicidae > Anopheles > Anopheles plumbeus. Next base: position 10,669,542 of record JAOEFI010000003.1, read on the forward strand.
TGCGAATGCAACAGCTTTGGAGCTAGTCCGATACGTGTTTTTTTTTGCGACACAATTACTATTATTATGAGGAGGTCTTTATCAGGGTGGCGCATTGGATCAAGTTTGACCGGAAGGCTATCGTTTGAAGATGCCTGTACAGTGATTTGTCGACCGAATCCCAGCGTGGAGGGATTTGTAGTAATCATACAATAATTTGATGACTCAATTTGTATTTTGATAAAAATGTTGTGAACCGGATGCTGTGAATCAAAATTAGAATAAAATCATTTTCAAGCAGCACTCCATCGACTCGACACGGACCAGAGTGGAAACATGTATGATTCTGACCAGCTGTAAGCATACTTGAATAGGCCATAATCCATTTAGTAAACATTGAAAAAGTTAACCAAATACATGCGCACCGTTAGCTTGGAGAATGAAGTTATTGGAATGAAAACATGGTCCTACCGATCGAAGCTTAACCTTGCCCTTTTGTAATTATGCACCGTCTATGCAAGGTAGAGGAAGTTGAAGCAAATTCCAAGCAGTACATGGAAAAACTAACGAACCAATATGGCGAACACTCCGAAACCACCTACGCCGCTTCTATTGCTTCTCGGAATCACTCTTCCTTCAGTATTTTCTCTTACATAGGTTGAAAAATTTGCATCACATGAATAAAATGTATGGCATGGTTGTGTAGAGGAACGTGCCAAGGAGTCTACGATGGATGTATGCACTTAGCAAACGCATGTTGCGCATGTGGTTGCGATGGATGGCTATCCGTTCCGTTCTTGGAAACTGAAGCATCATTTAAATGAGGTATAACTCATATCATGAAATCCACGAGAGCCCCATCGATTGATATTCTAGTTGAGAAAAGGTTCATGCAACATATTTTACATTTGTTGGTGTAGTTGGTTCAACAATGTAGTTGAACATGTCCGAAAACATTCAAGAAATACAGGCTGCGCTATTGCTATTGCATCTTCTGTTTATCGGTGGACAGCATCGTCGTTGGTAAATAGATTACAGCATCTTTTCCCGCCATGTTGCCTTTTCCCGGACGCCACTCGGAACAATTTGCAAACGGGGCGCGATAGACAGATAGAACGACAGAAACGACGACGCAATCAAACATGAAACACCCGGGATAAGTGTGATTCCTGACGGGGATTTTTTATTCATACTGCGCACTACAAGCTGCACTAATTTCGTACCACGAGTAGCCGTATTTCCGTATCGGATTCGGACCCTTGCCGAGCAGGAACTGCGGGTGGGCGATCGGGTGACAAATTTGCAGGCCAGTGTCCCGCTAAGAATGCACGCCGAGTGCACCAACGGCGACTTTAAACCGGCGGATGGCGCCCAGTGTGGCTGGAAGCATTGCCGCTTCTCGGTCTCGGAGTCTGGAGCATCGTGCTCCCCGCTGCTCGGTGTGTCATTAATTTTGCAAAACCGAAATAGTTTTCTGTGATGAAATATTCCCTCTGCTCCGTTTCTGGCACACTCAACGCGAGCCGAACGCCGTTGCGCGCCGTCTTGCACGACGAGCCCATGACTTCTTCGTCGCCGGCGGGGCGAGGACTGCCATCATCGAAGTGTTTTTTTTTGTTCAGCCCGGGACGTTGTTGCAATTTTAAGTGAGCATACTTTGCATTCGACGAAGCAACGGCGACGACGACGACGGCGAACGAATTCACGCAGTAGTCTATTTGGACAGGAAGCGACCGGGAACTCCCGACGACGGAATCGTACAATTTTTCGTTGACGATAACGGAGGAAATGTTTGGACACCACCTTCCTCGTCGGCACACCAGAAACCGGCTGTTGCACAGGCATATTGGCGCTTCCCGCTGTCCCCGGGTTCTTCCCCCTCTTGCCTACAGGAGTACCATTTTGCAGCGAGATACTTCCGTTCGCTTTTCGTGTTCACCACAAAGTTCCTTCCGACATCGCCGCTGGTCGTGAAGGCGCTCTGCACACTTTTTGGGAAAGACAAGAAGTTTTCCAGAAGAACATTCCAGCAGGTCCCACGCCACCAAGCCCCCCTTCCCATCCGCCGTGACAAGGATCAAGTAACTAATTGAAAATTAATTAATTTCATCAAAAATCCATAAAATTGTATGTGCTGTTTATTTTTCCAGCGTGGCCCCATTGGCTCCAGCTTGTGATGACTGTTCCGTGTCGTCTTGCCGATGTTCTTCGATATTTTAATTGCGTGTCCCGGCTGAACCGGCTGGCGGGAGCATGCGACGAATAAAAACTCGACGAGTTGTGTCTTGTTGGCGGAAGAAGAATTGAAGCGAACTCTCGTTTGGGAACATCGTTTATCATCGAAGATCCATGTCGATGTCGGTGGTCTCTGGAGGTTGTGGGTTTGAAGTGCTTCCGATCGGTTCGAGTGTTGCTACAGTACGCTATATTCTAAACTTTGTGTCACGTCACAACGGGTTATTTTCTAGAGGCGAAAAGGAAACAACACAGAGAAGAATGCTTGTGGCTGTCCTTCCGTTGACTTTTTGAATCAGCTCGATAGGAACTTTTCTAAGAAACCGTAGACCTTCCAAAGTTTGATATTCTTGAATGCTTGACTTAGTTTCTTAGAGGAGCGAACATCCCAGTGAACAAGGATCAGTTTTCCTAAACTTCAGTCAACCAACCTTTGTGATTATTAATGATTTGTTCGAGAAACTTCTTTAGTGGTGTGACTTTTCGAAACTAGATAAGCTTAGTTTTATCCAACAATCTTCCGGTACACCCAGTATCCTCAGCTATGGATAAGCTTTGCTTATGATTAAATGATATAAACACGGAGAAAAGGATTCGTATACAAAGGGCGATATTCCCACTGAAGCTCACTACATCCCACAATGTACCGAAAGGTTGGTCACTTTTAAAGGTTAGTGTTAAAAAGGTTAGACTAATAATAGAGGAAATACTTTCTCTTTCGCTTCTGCAAATAGCTGCATTCACACCGCAGAAGTTTCCCTCTGCACTCCTGATGCCATTAAAGTGCCACGACATTACTTGAACAACACTTGAAGCAGCAAATATGACCGATGCGTTGGTAGTGTGCCACATTTTCCCCCGTTCATGGGGTGTGGCAGAAGTTGTAATTTGATTTAAGAATGCGGCACGTTTCAGGACAGCAAGTGTACAAGCACCGCAACGCGTTCGGCCCACATCCTTCCCATTTCGTCCTTTCGCCGGAGTGGAGAGCCTGATGGTCCCGGGCTGCATCGGTAAGGCGTTGACGACACACAGTAAACTGTGTTTACTTCGGAGGCGTTGCCTTGTGCGGGCAAAGCGAGTGCGCGGGTGAGAAAATTTTCCTCCCAGGAGGGCCATCGTTTAACGACATCAGCGAACCACGGGCAACGCAGAATGGGTTGTCCTATTGTCGGGAGGTGGCTTTTGTCGGAAGAAAATCTTAGCTGCCAGAGCCAGCAGCAATCTTACGTTCCAGATTTCATACCCTTCCGGGAAAGAAAGGTACGTTTGCGACAGACAACGCGTGCCGTTCACAGCCGTTCGGTTTCGGTTGTCCGAAGCAAGTTTTGGCTAAGTCTGGCAAAGAAAAGTATGAATATGAAGGAATCAAGATCGCTTAAGCAGTTAAATTTTCCAGGGGTTTACGGTGGCTTGTCGACCGAGTTCTTGGTACGGTTTTCATTCTCGGCAAGGTTTCGGCATTTCTTCAAACACTTTTACAATTTGAACTAAATCCGCTATTCGTTTTCCTTTTGTCCAGAAAATTGTTGTTTAATGATTAGTTCATGATTGAAAATGCCTTTGCGTAGCACCCTGAAATATGAAAATATGAAAAATCAAATTCAAGAAAATGTAGGTGTTTACCAATTCGCCATGTTTTGTGTACCGGTATGTTCGCGACCACGACAAAAAAGCGAGCCTTCTTTCAGGTATTTATGTACCTTTACCTTCCGACGTCCCTCGGAGCGAAAAGCAATCGCGATGATCATGTGCATGTACATACAGGTTTGTGTATCGAACGAAATGTGTTAAGATATTTATTTGTTCGCGTGGAAATAAATGAAGTATGCTATTTATTCGTCCTTCCGTGTCCTGTTTTGCGTGCCGGTTCGGTTTGCCATTGTCTTGTTTTCATTTTATTTATGACCCAAAGGAAACAATCATGCATAGTATGTGAGGGAATTTTGTTTAGCATCGCTGACTGTGTGCTTTGGCTTCATTGGTGGAAAATGTACATTTTTTGTGTGCTGTTGTCTCATGTGGACGTTTCAATTATTAATTCGCTCATACCAATTGAATTCGTTCGTGGAACATGTTCGTTTATATAAAATCACGACTATGGAAAACGTAATACGAGCTTTGGTTTTTATTGCACAACGACGAGTTAGCTTGCAACAGCATTTGAATTATTAAACAGCACTCTGGGGCATGCATGTATGTTTTAATCCCTTTAGTCACTGCTGCAATATGCATTCGATAATGTTGGACAGCAGCGCACAATACAATGGGGAGATAGAAAACAGCAAAATCGAATAATTGGAAAAATTATGGCAGAGTGCGTTTTTCCGATTGAGAATAGAAACATTTGCAGCCATTAAAAAAGGAACAAATTGTGGCACGTGTTTGCTTTGCAGCGACATTTCCTCTGCCCTCTGGAGATGAAATTTCCAGTACCGCAATAGTTCAGGGAAAAGTCTGCTTTCCATCAGTTGGATTTAAGAACCCTGGGTCATAATGCAATGCACTGTTGGCAAATCTGTTAAAGGTCCTTCCAAACGTCAGCGAAAAGTAAACTAGTCTAAGAGATGACTGAATCAACACGTCCACACCTTGCGGCAAAGTATGTTACCTTTTCTGCAGATCGTTTGCTTAGAATAATGTTATTGTGGGAGGAATGTTATCAAGTTTTCTTTTCATCAAAAATAATTGTATAACGATCTTTTTTCATTGATGTTTTTCTCCAAACCCAAGTATGTTTTTCTTGCTTTATGTTTTGGTGTCTATTTTTAACAAAGCCTTCAACTACTGTTGTACTTCTTGAACGAGGAATAGGGGATACACTCTTTAGATATCACTGTCTTATATTTGAAAGGCATTTACAATCATTCGTGTCAGTATTAGGAAAGAAGTCGCTCTTGTGAGGGTCGGAAGACCAGCGACCGTTCCACCGAGAATAGGGGGCGCTGTGCCTTCCGAGCAATGCTTTTGCGGGAGCAAAGAGCATCATGTAGAATTCATGTATATTTAATTTTCTCGCGAAACATTCCTGTGTTTGTCACTAAAAGGCCACATTCCAGGCACGTCAGCTAGTAATGTGCATGACCGGAGAAAAGAACAGTTATGGTCAAGAAAATGAGGAATGGTCGAGTAACGTTAGCGATTTTTCATTGTTCATGATTTTGTACAAAAGAGCCTTTCTTATTATGTTTTATGGTTTCTATAAAAGTCCGATTCGTTTAAGTTCGAACGACATCAACTGCTCTTATGATGGCGATGAGTGTGGCGTTAGGTAGTTTGTTTCGTTTTCTTGTGAGCTACCCGAGCATCCGAGGTTTTATCCTTATAACGATAATCGCCTGCTTGTTGCAAAGATGCAAAAATGCATCCTACAGGTTCCTTCACATCCGGCGACTTCCTTGCTCTTCGCAGTTCCCGGGAATAGCTCGAAAACACTTTGCGTGTCCCGCTTACTTGGCGATTCTTTCTCTCTGTCTCTGTCTCTCTCTCTCTCTCTCAGGAAGAATGCAATATGCTGTGGTGGGCGACACTTTCCTTCACTTAAAAACGTGCTTTCCCAGCAGGAAAAAGCTGAGAATGAAAAAGGATTGTTAAGGATTTATGCCGTCATCCACTTTCTTCAAGCGATGGAAGATGCGAAGATGAGTTGCAACAATCTGCAATTCTTGTTGCCAGCGATTGTTTCGGATTATCACCATTCTAGTTATCCAAACTAGAAGAACGTAGTACTTCTTAAGTTTCCTTTAAGTTTTAATAATAAACTATTGTATATAAAATATTTATTTCCTTATAAGTACTTACTAAACAAAGTACTGAACAAACCATCCAACATCAAAGAAAAAGGTATTTCATTTGCTTACTCTCAGGTCGAATTAAGGGATGACAAATAGGACTCCCTGAGGTGGGTGGTTTTTCAATTTATGGTTGCGCCCGACGAAGTGTTCCTTGGCCTCTCTAATCGTAAGAAAATTATCAGTGGGTCCATAATTTTAGCCACACGATAGCGATTGTTGTTTTTCCTTCCTTCAAGCCGTTCGAGAAGGGCTGTTAACGTTTTTAATTTTGTTAGCGTTGGACAAAAATGCCCGCAAGCGCTTCTCGGTGATTTTGTTGGTAGCAAGCTACAAGTTTTCTATTTTCGTCGGAAGCGTTGCCGGATCAACATACAACTGTTCAACATGAAGAGGAAATAATAAAATGTTATACTTTACGCGATGCAGAGTCGTTAGTAAAACAAAGCATGTCAAATAAAGTATTTAAAACACTATGATGTGATGATTCTATTAACCCATCTCATCTAAGTCCTCTTGAAAAAACAAAGAATGTGAGAAATTTCCAAGATTCGCATGTTTTAAAACAACTTAAAGCCAACGGTTTCAGCGTAAGCGAAATATATTCGGCACCGGAAAAGCTCGACACGACTAACGACGTCTCTTCACTGTGCCTTCATTCCTTCCGAAAATGGGCCAAGAGGGTGCCGAAAAACTGGCGGGCAACTTTCACGAACTCGCAGTCGGGAGAGGCGAAATGAAAGTTTATGTTTCTCTTTGCTTTGCTACTTACTGTCCACAGTGAACCCTGTGAACCTTCGAGCAATCCCCGTCCCAGGGTTTTCGCGGTTTTATTCCGCGTTTTCCGGGTCCCAGAGACGAACGCGGATGGCAGTCTCGGAAGGAGCAACGGAATAACGGTGAGGAGAAACCCGCCTACTCTTAGGAATCGCCCCTCCAATGGCGATGTTGATGTGGTTGGCGAAGGATTTTATTCTATTAAGATAAAGCCACATTAAATCCGCATCGTCGCCGTTCCGTAGTGTGTCGTGGCGCAGGCTTGCGGGTGGAAAATGGACAAGCACACCTTGGATTGGGTCCGGAAGGAGCAGAGGGCGCTTGCGATTCGGGGCTGCTTACCACCGCCAGGAGGATTGTAAGTAATAACATTTTCATTTATCATAATTATGGTAATGTAATAAAGCAACACGAACTCGCCCCGGTGACGATGTCGCTGGGAATGGCGATGGCTTTAGAATGAACCAATGAATGTGTAATTCGCGTTGTTTGCGACATGACGCCAGAGCAGGACAATACACCAACATCATCACACCAGCAGTGGGACGGTTGTTGGTAGAGCAAGAGTGCTAGTGAGTGTTAATATAGTTTGAAAGGGACATACAGTTGCATAACCTACTTTGTTTCAAGGCAGTTCAATGTCCTTTTTTCTTCGAGGTTGAACAAAATCGAATCGGGAGCGAGTCACAAGATGGAGTTTAAGTTTAAATAAATGTTTAAATGGGAATGTAATACATTTTAAGAATGTACAGATTTCAACTGTATTACAGATTTATTATAACTTCAAACATTCTGCTTATTGAAGCAATGATGTATCCAGTGCGTTTGACGAAGCTATCGATGCACCAACGCGTTGTTGAACTTCGAACCCATTTAATTTCCATAGCAACCACTTATGCTCGTTAGAAAGCTTGGAACATTTAGCTTGTGTTTCCACCGATGATGATGATACTGATGGTACAACCATAACAACGTACCGCCGGTGCATGGGGAGTAATTTAAATGTCTCTCTCGAGTTCGTGGAATAATAAGCCCCGCACTGTAATGGCCCAACGGACGTCGCCAAAACAACATGTTGCACACCAGGAAGCAATCAAGGGCATATAATCACACGTGTCTTTCTCGGTGGATCCAATAATAATCTCTGAACATGCCACACTCCTCGATACTGCCAGAGCGGAAAACTCGACATCGGAAGCGAAGCAAGGCTAGGATCCCAGGTTTTACTTGACGTTCCCCCTGCGTTCCCTGACGTCCCACTGGTGCAGCATCTGGCACCGTAGGAGCGAAGGAGCGTTTTCCGGCACTGGATTGTGGGGCCCGCGTGTTGGTGCTACTTCCACATTTGCCATCCGACGCCGGGCACGAAGATTTTAATCAATTTCGCCCGACATGAGCTCTCATCACGTCCATAGGACTCCCACGCAGCGTGCTGGCGACTGCTGACTGCGAGGACGGATGCTGGACTTCCTTTTTCTAAACCGAATGGTTGCGTTTGGACTTTCCCTTTTCTCGGGAGGAAGCTGCTGTAAGCGTTGATTGTGAACATCGTTGGGTGTTGTATATGTATTGTTTGTAAATGTTTATATGTCGCTCCCGATCACGAACTCTCAATACACGAGACACGAGGAACGAGATTTCAAATCCAACTGAACCATGAACCAGCTGTCGATAGGCATGGTATTCGATGCATTTGAATTCGACGTCCTTCAAACCAATTCAGCTGCTTGAGAAACATGTTCCGAGGTGTGTATTTGTACATTGAACTTTATTATTAACGGTATCTTTCTGACAAAGTGTGGATATTAAAAGCGGAATGATAGCTACATAGCTATCCTAGGATCCTAGATTTCCCTTTTACCTGGGTTTATGCGTATTTCTCAACCACCTACAGAGTGCAAAGACCTTGTTCAACCCAAAGTTTTCTGTCACTAGCTGAAACGACAGAGCTACTGTTTGCGTTTTCCGGGTTCGTCTTCGAACCTTTCCGTTTTCGACCACTCGAGCAAAAGTTGTCCCCGCGGTTTTTCCGGCAGTGCAGAACAGGTTCGCACAGAGCCGCGGCCCCGTCGAACCGTAAGCTGAAGTTTAATGAGGTGCATACTTTTGAAAAATTAATTTCCACAGAGCCCATCCCCTCCGGGCGGAACTTTCGGGGTGGCGCATCACTTCCCTAGAAGCAGCGCGTGGGAAATGTGGTGTGCCGAAAAACCCAGACTCCTCAGCAGCCGAATGCTTAGGGTTTTCCAATTTCGCGTCCGCTCAAGGGGACTTGCAAGGTCGACCGGGGGCGAATTCAATTTGGGAAACATGTTGTGCTCGTCATTTTCCAGCAGGTTTTCCGAAGGCGTTCAGGGGTCTTGATGTGGGAGCGGTAATGAGCAATGAATGGGACGAAAATAAAGTTACCGTTACGCTCCGTGTTTGGGAGTATTTTCGTCTATCCAGACTGATCCATGTCTGAAGGTTGGTGAAGGAAAAGAACATCTTCTCCAGAGACGATGGAGAAAACGTACAAACATTAAAGATCCATACCAAGTTCGGAACAAAAACATTTGATTCGTTACGCTGTTCAAAAATCGTACTTCTTTCAAAATCCGCGTTGTTCTATATTTAACAATAATACAATATTGTATTTGATCAATACACACATATTTTCACATTGTTAGAGTCATTCTGTGGAATTACCAGTACTTCTTGGTTTTCAAATATATTGTTTGAATTAACTAGGTTGATATAAACTTCTTACGACACAGGTTAGAAAGCGTTGTGTCCATAATCCTAGGATAAATGGCGTGAGATTAAGGTAAATAGAAAACTATCCCTATCGTACAGTATGACCCCACTCCCAAGACGTTACCGATCAACGGTCCGTCGGATGTGTCCTTACTTTCCAGCAGTTGTTTCGCTTTTTCGCCAATCGCTGTTTTAATAAGACCCGCGCGCAACTCTCGTTTATTGTACCTCTTGCCATCGGAAAATGTCCTGTTATTGTTAATTTTGTCCCCAAAATACCACCGAAACCGCAGAACCCGCATCACAAGATCCCAACAGTTGCAATACTTAGAGCAGCAAAGAGTACTACTGCTCTCCGAGACGATCGCTGTTTCGGGGCGGTTTCGCGTGGGATAAGACTAGATTAATTTAAAATTTCCACCATCATCGCAACGTGTGTCGAGTTGCAAATAAGCGTTCCGCCAGTTAGTCTAGCGAGAAAAGCAGAATCCCTTCCCTCCCGCTTGTTAGTGAGGAAAGTTTCAACGCTAGACGAATCGAACCGGGACCGGTTGGCAGTGTAAGTGAACAGTTTAAAGGGCGATAGAAAATTTCTAAGGAAAGCAACTAAATTGACTGCCCGGGGGAGTCCTTTTTTCCCCATCTTTTCTCGCGCGGTACACTCGGCGGTAGATAGTAAGCAGGCCGACGGTGGAAATTGGAAAAGTTTTGCGTAGCCCAGTGTCTAGTACGGGTTTCCGTGGTGGTTTTTCCATGCTCACCGTTCGCCAGTGTTTTTCCTTTCTTTTATACACTTCTCACGAGTTCCCGCTTTCGCAAATCACGCCCGTGATTTCCTCTCGGGAAATGGGAGTGGAGAATAGACTGTTTAAATTGCTGCAATTGTTTCACTTCGTTCGAGTGACTTTCTATCATTCCGGCGATGTTTTTTTCTCAGCTTTTGTTCCCCTCGGTACCAGCGATGGCATTCCGTCGAGCTAAGTTGCTTTTCATGGAGTTTCCCTGCGAAGGCGAAGTCTTCCTTCTCTTCCAACAGTTCTCTTCCAACTACGGAATGGATGAATGAGGGAAAAGTTTGTAAATCATAAGCAATCGTTAATGATCGGAGTAATCGAACGGGTCGAAACTACCCTGGACAAAGTTCAGGTTTGTTGCGTGAAAAGGGCCCGGTCGGTAGAGGGCATGAAAGTTGAAGCAGACAATTCACTCGTTCGAATTTCCAAATGCGAGAAGAGAGACTTGATGTTCTACTAATTGTCGCTATAAACGAGAGTCAGCATTATTTTTTTCTTCTTAGTCTGTTTTATCCAAGGCTGACTGTGTTTCGTCGAGCCTTATTACCTGTGGTCATTTTAATTGCGTAGGTTAGAACACTCATCAAAAGCATAAACTTAAGAAGGAGAGGAATTTTTATTATGTCGAAAAAATGCGATGAAACAAAGTTTTGTCCGAGTTGAGATTAAAATGGAAAATATGTATATGCACACTGATTCGAGGATGGAAATTCCGTTGCGTGGAATATTTCACTCGCAGCCACATCCAAGTTTGCTGGAAATCCCATTTCCATTGTGAGCTGGAAGTGCGGATTTCTATTCCTTCTTGCTAAGCAAGCTCTCGGGAGAACGTCTGCAACGGAGGAATATCTGAGCCAACCCAACATTCACTCAATCCCACAAGTGCAGTCCATTCCTAGCGGCTCCTGTACCCTATGGGCAAACTACTGCCCCGAAACTGGCCGGGCTTTGTAGAGAACAAACAACAGAGTATAGTTTTCTTCGGGTGCTTCGGTTCTTGTTACAGTCGCTCTTGGCTGTAATAGTGCGCCCTAAGAAGGAAGCATTGCACCCGGAATGTTGGCGTATCCTGGTAGAGAAGTCGTCGAAGGTGGCAACCACCAATGGAGGGAACTTCTAGCTGGGGTTAGTTTTCTTTGGCCAAAAGTGCACTGGTATTGAGGTTTGGCCAGATTCGCAATCTTTCCTCCATTCCGGCATAATGGAGATGGTCGTCGATTTCGTTGAGCCTCATCGTTAAGCGTTAGTTAAAATAGGAAGTGCCGGAAATCAGGATCATCATAGTTTATTTCGGGTTTTGGAGGTTATGGCTCCTACACAGCCATCTAGTCCGGCACCACTTTGCAATGCATACATAATTTACAAGAATCCTGGATTTGTTTTTCGCAAAAAGAATAGTTTTCCCTAAACGAATCCATTAGAACAATGCGATGTTCATTGTTAGGATATGGTTCAGATTTCTTTGAAGCAATTGCCTCGAAATCGTAACAAGGAGAAAACATTATGATAATTGAAAAAAGTCTCATTTCATTGCTGAATGAATGTTGATCTAAACTTTACATTTTCAATTGAATTTAAACAAGCCGTGGGAGGAGTTGAAAAGCTATCTGAACAATGTAATCAATGTAAGCGACTCCATGGAGCATTTCTTCTTCATTATCGTAGCCAGCAGTTAGCTTTTATTCCCACGCCACAGGGATGGTTTTCAATATTTTCCATTTTCCCAATAGCTGAATGGAATTGAGAAGTACTGTGTCTGGAAAATCATTGTTTTAGAATATTGCAACCTAAAGTTTTAGGAATATTACATAGATGGTATACGAAAATGTCCAAAGGTGATTATTAATTGTACCAAAACGATCGCTTTTTCTAATACATTTAAGACCGTTTACGATATAAACGAAGGAAGTCTAAATGTCACACAATGGCCTTTAGCGAATGGTAAAAATATCCCGATTAATTCACTTCACTGTATCATCAAATGCCTGTATGCAGATTCGTTCACAATACACTCCTACACTAGTGCAGCTGTGAACATAATTGATCTTTTGTTATAAGCTTTACAGGTGATGTGTAGATGTTGCCATTAGCTGCTGTGAATGGTGTTCCAAAGTCAAAGTTTAATTCTCTGGATTGCACTTTCCTCAAATGACCATTTACACTATTATTCGTTAATTAGTGCCTTCATCTGTCGAAAAGCTGCTTCAAACTGGAAAAACCAAGAGAAACGCTCAGGCTGAGACTACACGAATCGTAATCCATCATACCATAACAAGATGGCATTTTGGGGAAAAGAATAACAAATTGTAAATAAATAATCCAAGCCAGGACCACACACGTCGTGGCTGAAGGCGTTTCTTGTGCCATGATTCAGGACCTGCCAAGTCCGGCCCCGGCTCATATGGCGGTCCGGTGATTGATAAGGTCTCGTCGCTCATGCGGCTCATGACAGAAGGTTAAACGGTTCCCAACGGGTCCCGAAAAGTAAATAAATAAACCGAATCACAGTCGCTCACTTTACGTGGAGTGTCCTTTCCCGCTCCCCCAACCCATAACCTGCCTAATTCCTTTTTAATTGTCTGCAACTTTTGGCCAACAATTAAGAAAGAACA
>JAOEFI010000003.1:10704831-10725638 GCA_034621735.1 Anopheles plumbeus
CAAGAGCGTGCACCAAGATCCTAAGATCCAATTGATCAATTAACTGTCACTGGACCGAGCCACTCCCGAGCGACACGAAACTAGCATCAGACTCCGGAAGGCCGATCGGAAATAAACTCCACTTCAGTGGAAAGGAGGAATCGAAACAGACCCACTTAGACTTCTGAACCTCGTGCAACATTTTAGTCATTGATTCGACTACCAAGCGAAGAGAAACTGTCATATGTTGAAGCAATAATCGGCCAGATTCTGCCATCGTTTTCTCCTGTTCTCGGAAAACTTTTACTCCTGAAATGGATTCTCCGAAATCTGAAGGTTTCCTTTTAATTACATTCCGACAGCCCTTTTGATTCCGAAGACCCACTGGGACCAGTTTCGTTCCTCAATCTGGCTGCACTATAGTTCACTTCCGAGGGAGCGACTTACACCATTTTCTAACCCTTTAAGATGATTACAACGCTGACAAAATGTGCGCCAAACGTATCGCTTCCACCCGTTCAGCCACCATTTCCCTTGGCCCTGAATCGCGAAAGTACTTAGCATATTTTCGCACACCAGGGTTTTCGCTCGTCCTAGGGTCGCGAGCGGGCGGGTCTGCTCTTGGAGATAGCATTAAAATTGTATTCCAACCCGGGGGCACTTCCCACCCGGTTCGGTTATAAAAGTCGTAAAGCGATACTGTAAATTTCCAACTCAGCAAACTGCACACGCCGAGGCAGTGGCCGTTCTTCGATAGGAGCCCCCTTTCTGCGATGCTGAGTGTCGTCCTTCTTGCGGGCTTGCTCGAGAATGCTGCTGCATGCGCTCCGGATGATGTTGTTTCCTTCGGAAGCTCTGTTCGGAGTCGGGTCGTTGAGTAGACAACAGCGCGCCGAAAGCAGCCGCGCCTCGAGGAATGTTGCCTTTCCATGATTGATTACCACTCGGCCGGATGGCAGACTGTTGTTGGCAGAACCTTCCGGCGAGCTGTTGCTGTTTAAAGATGATTACCGGAGCCTCCGAAAAACGCTGCTTGTTTCATTAGCCAAATGTGACAGACGCTTTTGACTCCTACCCCACTCTCACCACTCTGTACGAGCGCGGGCTTGTAGTAGTAAATATCGCAAATGAATAACTTAACAGCGAACCTCACGCTGCAACATGTGAGATGGGAGCACAAGAAAGCAACATGTGCGAGGATCGAGGGAACCGAAGACACCCGACAGGGGACGCGGGTGGTGAGTGGTAAAAACCGAAACTGGCTAAGTGGTGAGCGAAGTTGATTAGATTTTTGTGTTTTCCACCGATCCTTCGAAGGACTCTTCATCATTCCTCCCCATCGCGAATCCACCATGCAAAGGGATATCTTCTTCACGGTTGAGGCATCTAGAATGTCCTCACACTAATTCAATCGGTCTGGAAGAGAATGAGTGGGTTGACAGGGAGAAAACACAAGGGGGAAACAAATGGCCAATTGGCGCACTTAGGTGCCGTTACGTTGGAATGGCTTTGGATAGGGCTTCACATTATCCGACATTTGCTTGGATTAGTTTTTGATATCGGTGAGCTTTTTCGGGCGAGCGGATAATGGATAAAGCATAAAGAAGGGTTCCACAAGATCTTGAGCAATCTTCTAAGAGTATTTCAAGTTGTGGTAAATGATTGGAACTCACTAAAAATACTGTTTTTTTATAGCAACGAAACCAAACCAGGCCAATAATAATCGTAAACTAGTAGCCGGAGGCAAATAAAGAAAATTGCTTCCATCATTGGCGGATGAGTTACGAAATAGTCCTGCGATCGTTTCTGGCGACGGGTGAGTGATTCATACATTTTCATAAGCGTACGATTTACCACCGCGGGGTTAGCGGGGCACTTCTTTTTCCGTGTAGCAAGTTTTTGTTTTCTTTCAGAGTGAAAATACATTTCTTCTTTTTTGCTGTTTTGCTTGTTGTTCGAATTCTTCCGGGTCTGGCCGGGAAAAATCGTTTATCAACACGCAAACAGTGATGATCGCCTCGAGTGCAGTCGATTGCAAATCGCAGCTTATTGTAGCTGACCCGCTTCGATAGCGGCCTTCCATTTCCGGCGAGTGGACCATTTTCTGGGTGGCTTTTTTACATTCGTTCGCAATAAATCGCATCCTGGAGGACGTCCCTGGCCATTCCCCCACTCGCTTTTTGGCCGATGGTTCGACTTCCGATGAAAATCCCACCAACTCGGGCGTATAATAGGATATGGTAGCCGTGAGCCGCACGAGGACGTGGCCCCCAATCGGGATGTGGGAAAACAATTTGGCATTTGCACCCGCAAATCCCTTCACCAGCACCGGCCGATCGATTGGCCGGTGGAGATTATCTCGTGCATTTCGGGTGCAGATTGCTTCGTCGGTGGGATTGGATGCTTGGGTTGGGTTGTTGTCACAATTTGGACACAAATTTGGGAATTGCGCCGCGGGAAGATTATTGAATAGTTTTCGGACGTATTTTCGCGGTCCACGAAATCGGTTGTTTCTGGTGGGGTAGTCTGTGGCATCGGGGGTGCATTACAAGGCCGAATGTAAATGATGCTGATTTCCACTGCTCCATCGATCCTTTCCGGCATCAATTATCATCCCAATGAAAGGTGGCACAATGACTCGGTTCGTCATTCCCATAGTTAAACCTAATGAACCAAAGGCCTTTAAGCTGGAGATAAAAAATAATGTTTGCCCAATCAAGACACCCCTCAAAGGGGTCCGTTAATGGTGCATAAATTTGTCGTAACGTTTGCCTAACTGTCGCTCAGTTGACAATTTGGATCTCTCCCTGTTCGAACATCGCCGTTCCTGTGCGCCATTATACCTACTTTAAAGAAGCTTTAATAAGGGTTTGGTGGGTTTTTAATAGTTTTCCGGCGGATACACATGCGTTACGGTATTAACACCTACCATCACAAAAGAATCCAATTATTCCAGCGGTGAGGGCAGAAGCAAAACCTAATAAAACGGAAAATATGTGAAGCTTTGCTAAATAGGAAATTCAACGCATAATTTTTTGTCGATTGAATTACGGTACGAATCTCTTTAATTGGACTTCTCTTTCAGCAGGGCGCACGGGAAGGCAGTATCCGAAAATAATAATTTTGCATAAAACTTTTTTTTCTTTCGTCGATCGCGTAACGTACACTCCGAAAGCTTTCATTAAGTCTCCTCGCTACTTTAGCGCCTGTGCGTGACTAAAATATGTATCAAAGTGCGGGCCGATGAATCGGGTCGGCGATCGGGTGGTTTTTTTTTTTTTGGTTTTATTCCAAACCAAAACAAGTTCTCCCTTTGAGCTTCAGCCCATCGCGTGAGAGAGAAGAGAGACGCGTTTATAGCACGCGAGCAGCTGTTCCAATATTTAGAACAATCTCACGCCATAACGCGCGCGGTGGAGCTGAGCAGCGAGAGTTCGGCTGTTGCTCTCGTTGTCCCCACAAAGGGAAGCAGAGAGAGAGAGAGAGCAGAGAGTTGTTTTCTTTTCTCGGAACATGCGCCGACAGGTGTGGGTGGCGGAGAAGGCCCTCGCGAAAAGGAAGCGCCGGATCCTGGGGACGCCAAAACATGATGCCATCAACGGCAGGTTGGTCAGTGTTGAATGAGCTGCTGGGCTGGAGAGCGGTGATAGTCCCGTGCGTGTGTGTGGGCGTGTGCGTTCGTGGGCAATGTGAGCCGTCCGAAAAAGGGCGTGCTGCGCCCAGTTTTCCTTTGTTCCAACACGAAGCGTAGGTTTTCCCCGGTTTCGTGATGTGATTTAGTTTAGGAGGAAGTTTAGAGCCGTGCACTTTTCCGTTGCAAATGTGTTCGTTTTCATCAACTGTTCGGCTAGAACTCAGCGTCACACATCTACCCGATTATAAACGTATAAAGTGTAATGATAGTGGTAAGTAAAGTAGAACGATTATGCTCTTTAATGCTGGCCAGTAAAGATCGCTGATTCCACTGCTTCATTCCTCAACCACTCCCGTTAAGAATAATTCAGATAAAATTGTTCCAGCACAATTTCCCGAAATAACCTTTACTGCCGTGACCCATTAGCATACCTAATTGTAATAAAAATACAAATAATAGATGTGACGTGCAAGGGCCCCGGCGAGCGACCGGCTCACGCTAAACTCTGTCACAATGATGGAGTTTAAATTGTCCTTCGCACCACCACCAACGTGCCCTATATTTCGGCTGGTGAAGTACAAACGGGTGGGAAAACTGGTCGGAGCTCGACCTCCCCCCAGGGGGCCGGGAAAGAAAAGTGCGGCTAATTTAGTCGTTAACGGACAACCGTTTTTTGCTAAAACAAAAAATGTCAGGACTGGGCTTTCGTTTCGTCTTGCGCTTTGTTTGTCTTGTGGTTTTCCTCCAATTTGGTGCAGCTGAGGAAAACGATCACGTAAGCGCAAGTGATTAGAGGGTTTAGTTCAGAGGAGTTCGAAAAGAACACGACCCACGGAAAACGGAACGAACACGATTGGTCAGGAAAATTTGGAGTCCACAAACCATCCGAAACTTCCGAGAAGCACCTTTCTTTGAAGGAAACTGTTCAAAGATCAGCTTTAAATTCTCCATAATAATCAAGGCAAAGGTTAAGTTCAAGGCCTTTCGTTTTCCACGAAAATTCCAGGTAATTGGTTCCGTTCCACAAACAGACTTAACTGCCAGACGAAACGGTCAATAAAAGGCAATCAAAGCGTATAGGAAAAAGGAAAGGTTTTAAAAGCTTCAAACAAGGGACGCTTGCGTTTGTCCTTCCGTCGATTGACGATAGTAATGCGCTGGAAAAGCGCGTTCGCTGCGCCACATTGGAACGTGTCAACAAATTACCCTTTCGTCGCCCGAACCTTCATCGATATTACAAACCAAACTGGAGAACACGAGAAATATGGCCAGCGGGAAGATTGTTCTGTTGATGACGATCGTTTCTATAGAACGATCTTTCGAATGGTTTTTTTTATCGATTCTACATAATGAAGCTCATCAAACAGGAAAGGTTGGCCGTTAAAAAAACTCGACCGAACGAAGGGAGCGCTGCCATATTGATGGGAAAGTTCGCTGTCGATGAGAAATCTTATTTTGGAATGGAAGCCAGCTTATTTTGAACACAGTTGTTTTCGTCTTTCGTTCTTCTCGGAAAAGAAAGTGAAGACAAGAGGCGATAAAAAACATGCGCAGGGCGGCCGGCAGCCGATCGGTGGGCTGGTGAAGATAAAGGTCACAAACAAATTTGATCTGGTAATATTGGGAAAACAGTTTCGTGGGACGAAACGAAAAAGAAACCTAAAAGCAAGCAACAGATCTGCAAACGGAAAATTGAGCATGGTTTGCAAATGGCTTCGCCCATTGCGGACTTTGTCGCATCGGAGCGGCGAATAATTTATCATCCCTTATTGGGTCCTATCTATCCTATCCGCTGTTGACACTCGAGGCGGAAACATCCGCTTTCCAGCAAATATTTGGCCAGCCTGATTCCTTTCCTGGGCCAACATGAAGTATGTTTAGAATTACCGGAAAAATCACCTCGGCATCGGCAAACAACACCCACACACACATGCACTCAACAGATGAAAGGGAATGGAACAGGACGATTTGGTCCGGTACGCCCTACATCACATATGGTGGCCCAGCCTTTCGTCGGCGGTCCCCAACTCCAGGCTCATTGCGGGTTCGTTCCCGGCGATGAATAATAGATTTCTCAATTTCCGAAAGCTTTGCTTGATAATCAATCGCATCCACTCGTGCGTTTCGTCCGCGTTTCCTGATTATGGCAGGAATTGGGTTGCTGGTCCTCCCTGCGTTGAAGCTCCGAAAAGGTGTAGAGATCGCTACTGACCGCTTCGTACAGAACAAATACAGTACCGCTTCCGGTGACAATGTTGCAGACAATGTAAGCGAGCACTGACAACGAAGGAGCATAGGTGCGGAATGCTTGTATGGCTGAGTGTGAAGAACAAGTAAATTTCATCAATCATTCAGCGTCTGGAAGAGAAAGGACTTCGACTGCAGCCGGCCAATCGGACGATGTTACAATGGCGAATGTTCGATTACACAGGATAAAAGTTTGTCTTAATCAGTCAGCCCCAATCTGGCTTTATGGGGGAGATAAGCATATCCCTACAAGCTAGAAGACCAGAATAAGGAATGAATAAACGTTAGTTCCTTGTTGGTAAAATTGTTTAAATTCATTTTAATTTTCTTATGCTGCCTTAGTGATTCATATACGAGATCTTTAACATTTTCCTGGCACGCCTTCGTATGCAACGACATAGCATTCCCCCATTCAACTCCTTGGTTGAAGTTTTGAAGCACGTCGCTGGCAACGGATCCAGGGAAACAGGATGAACAAATTATCTTGGAACTTTGCTACAACTCGAATTAGACGACCGCAGGTGGCGTGTGTGTGTGAGAGTTTCGGGAAACTTTTGCCCCGTCTCAAGACGCACACCGGGTAGCTTTTCGTGACTATCGATTGGGGTTTCGTGATACGCGTGAATGCACCTCAGCATCTTAACATTCCAGCAGCAGTAGAAGGTCGGCGGGTCGAGGTCGTGTTAAAGGAGATCCGTTCGGAGGTGGCCGTGGGCTCGGAAGTTGACGGTAACCTTTGGCAGAACTACGCAGTCACATGTCGAGCCTTATCTATCCGAACTCGGAGCGGAGACAGCATCTATTTGAGCATCGTGGACTTTCTTGGGATGTTTATAAATCATCCACCTACACACAAGTACGGCAGCCTCAACTGATCTGGCCACAGTAGTCCACCACTGCGATAGTGACTACTCCGGAATCGATGCTCTGTTTACGGTCTCTGAGCTAACGAACTCCTGCCCATCGAAAACCGGGAAGTAAGGGCACGAGTTACAGGCCAGATGACATTCGAAAAGTTCACTAGATCGCACAGGGAAACACTGGCGAGAGAGGAAGCACTGTAAAAACGCAACGTAATCGTTCATTTCATCCACCGAACGCACCCTGGAGGGGGTCTGATGGTTTTGTGGCTTGACGCTGTTCCCTTCTATGCAGGGACTTCTGGCAAGCCGCGGCAGCTCGACGGTGCGGTACACCATTGATTCCCCTGATGGATGTGGGATGATTGATGTGATTGATGGTATAGTTTCCCGCACCTGCTGTAGCTCAGACAACTGAAGAGTGACTATAGTCAGCGAGTGACTATTGGGCCAATTGTTGTATACAACAGTATATACGGCCGGATCACTCGAGAGTTCGACCAAAGTAGGCGCCAATCAGCGCTCATGGAAATGGTGTTGAAATGATGGAGCACTTTTTGGCCAACCCTCGTGAGTGTTGTATGTTTGTAACACAGAAATCGCAACCACCCCTCGGTACAGTAAGTGGCCGCACTTCTGTGACGTTTTCCGGCAGATTCCGTCACTGTCACATGTGAAAGTTTCCATTCAGTATCGGCATCCACCATTCATTAATGGAAGCTAACGTTCTAAAAATAGCAGTATCACTTGTCCAGGTTAGGACCTCATGTAACAGTAAGGCAATCGAACAGATCTGGTCCAGAGCTCACGCTATCTGGGCCACGTCTAAAGGCGTTTGAAATCAGCCGCCCTTGTTTTCCTTAACATCCAAGAAACGTGCTCTACTCGACTCGTACAAAAGACGTATTATGACACTCCCCAATGAGCCCTCGGTAGCACTCGGAGTGGAATACGATTCCATGATGAACCATATGAGCCGGATAGTCTCCGGGTGGACTGCTGGCGGAGTAATGTTCCAACGGAGTTGGAGTTCAACGGTTGGGCGTGAACGCAAGGTGGTATGCACGTGCGGTGTTAAGAGCCAACATAATGCGAAACACTCATATTCACAATCCATCACGCGAGTCTCCGGAGAATCGCTCGCTCACTTTTGCGTCTCGGAAATGCCTCGCCTCGGCAACCTGAAGCCGTCGGGTGGAGTTGAGCTGACCTCCCCGTGCGGTACAGTGGGAATTAAAGGTTCACGGGCAAAAGATTCTCATTATCCTTCCGGAGCACCGGAGAAAGGGCTGTATGGGGTGGAAGGTGGGAGATGTGTTGCGGCAGTTGATGTTGGAGTTTGGCATGGAATCTCTAATGACAGGGGCAGAATTCTTCGGGGCCAGAGAATGTGCACTGTTTTCCCGCGTTCTTCATTTTCGGGCGTAGAAAAAGGGATGAACCCAACGAGAGGGCCGGTTTTGGTGAGTGAAATTTTAAATTAAGCACGGCAAAGACAAAACACCGACCGAAGCCGCCGGAAGCCACCAGAAGCCGCCGGAAGGTGTCCGGGAAGGTGGTGTTTTGTGTACCCTGCTGACACCGGAAACACGCCGGTCGGCGAACGATGGCTCCCGGGATCTTTTCTTGATTACAAGGAGCGAACATTTTTAAAGGCCAACTCCTTCATTTTCTTCGGCGGCTGCGGCGGCTGCGACGCTGGTTATTTGGGAAGGAGGAGGCCACAACATCCGCAGACGGAGAGGGTGGTTTTCACCAGCGCCGGCCATCGGAGGGCGTTCTAGATTGCGCCGCACACAAAAGTCATCCGTTTTATCTCGACTTCTGGAATGTGAAAATAATGAATGGCATAACCGGCGACGATAAGGATCTGCGCCCAGCCAGGTGGCTAGACCGTGTTCGGGTGGGGTCGGGCAGTGAGAGGGAGAATGTTTGGCCGAGACAGCCATTTAAAAGAGAGGACAGAGACCTCCACAAAAGCGGGACAGAGTGGTCCCTTCCGGGCTGCCGCTGCGCTGTCGTCCTTTTGCTTCCTTTTGTAGGCGATGAAGGTGAAACAGAGATGGAGAGAGAGAGAGTTTAAAAACCTACTGATCACAGAGACAGAAAGGTGGAGGGAGAGCGAGCAAATGACAGGGAGAGAAAGGGGAAACCATTCCGGCGTAGCCTTTTGTCGAATGCTGCCGGCTTTGAAAGGCGGCAGGATTTCATTGTTTTCCACTTTTTGTGCGACAAGAATTTCGCATTCATGGTGTACCGAGTTACAAACACACTCACCCACACACAGCGAGTTGTAAAGGACACAAAAGAGTGAAGACAACACCGTGCACGCGGGACGAAAACAAGGGGCGTCCTTTGGCGGGGCGCGCTGACATGGAAGGGGTGCGGATAAACAGCCGAGGGATTAAAATGGAAGAGGAATGTGTTTTCATCTTCGGTGCGTCTCAAAACGTCTGGGAAATGCAGCACAAAAGCCCGCACCGGTGTGTACGTGGTGACCCTTTTGACATTCAGATTGCTTTGTTTTTGAGCCCTTGCCCGGATGGCGCAATAGGTTGTGTTGGTGGGGTTCATGGGCGTTACATTCTCAAGGAATAGCACTCCACACCGTGCAATTCATCAGAGGAATGTTATTGCTAATTTTTAATTTACTACAGACACGGCACTGGGCACTGCCGGAAAGTGCCGTCGCAATTCCAATAAGCAAGCGGAAAGGATTCCTTGAAATGGTGCTTCACACCATATAAAACCCTATGAACGCCCATGTCTTCGAGGCCGTGTGTAAGGATTTCGTTAATCCAGTTGGGAGACGGAACCCAAGGCAAAGTGTTGATGAATGATGGTGAAGCGAAACTTACTGTCCGACGAGATTTATAGACGTGCTGTTAGGGCAGCCCTTTTTCGCTAGAGATCCAGGACGATGTGAGTGATGGAGAAGGCGTATGTGTAAATTATCGCCATCACTTTACTTTTGTACGATATGTAAATCTCGGTTTTGGGGCAGTGCTTTTCCGAGGCGAGGTTTCCCGGGGCAACGGATTGCATGTTGGGCGTCCATAAAATGTGAGCATTTCGTTTCACTACTATTTTTCCGCACCAACAACTCAAGGATGGAACGTATAGTCACGTCTGGACAGTAGTGGTCGTAAAGTTCGTTCAATTAAATTGTTTTATGGCAATCTATTCGACAGTAGATTGAAATCAGATTTTAGAGGATCATTTATCACTCGACACATTGATGCACTGTACAGTTTAGTGCGGAACAATGAAATGCAGTATTACATCACGATCACGCGGTATTACTTGCCTCATAAAAGAACCATAAAACCTTTATGTAACTAAAAGAAAAGCACAATTACTTTGGTTGAGAGCGCAGCATATATAAAACATGGTGCCGTTTTTTGCATCGTAGCCACTCGTTGATTAATATGCGCGTGGAAGTAAAACGTGTTGCATCCTTTTCTACTCGTCCTTGCAAGGGAGTGGGTTAAAAAATACATAACCAATTTACAACACGCTGGCTCGCTGTGACTCATTTGCATGTAAATAATTCATTATTCTGTAGCGAGATTTTACGATGAGTCTTGCCACATTGCTAGCGTTTTCCTTCCTTCAAATCACGTCCACTCGTTTTTGTGCAACATCCCGGCGGGATGTTCCTGCTTTCCGCCTTTTTGCCTTCGCCCGTCTTGTCACATCTTGTGACAAAAGCTTCGCTCTAATGTTTTCCGCCTTGAACATTGGACATGTTTTGTGTGTGTGTGTGTGCCTCTGTTGTTGTGTTTTCGTCCCCTTTTTCGTGCATCTTACATGTGGAAGCTGTCGAAATTAAAACACAGACCGCAGTGGATACAATTAGGAACGGGGGACAATCAAAATTGCATTCGAAGCCACAGCCAGAGTTCCCGAGCCCTGTGGAACACGTTGCCCGAAGAAAGGAAGGACTGTGGATGGATTGTTTCCCACTAGCAAAGGGGAGTCGTCGTCCATCCCGTCGTCGACAGACGGCGAAGACTATTTTATTTGATATTTTAAATGAAATGCCTAGAGCTCCCCACCCACCGTTCTCCCGTCTTCCCCACCCCCCCTCGTGCCACATCGTTGCAAACACAACGGGAATGGGAGCCCACGATACGACGAAGGCACTCGACTGCCTTCCCTGTTTGCTGTTTTAATTAAATGCCATCCGCGTTAGAATCTGAAGCATTGGGCAGCTTGGGCGACCCCACGAGTCCTTGCGCCCTGGAGTGATGGACTGAACTCTTCAGTTCTGTTCCCGGGCTGTGGATGGGTTTTGGTTTTTTGCAGTGTGGACTTGTGCAATGAACTTGTTTTCCTTCGTTAGCGGTCGCGGGCCACCTATGGAGCTGCATATCCATTGGCCCGCAGTACTAATTACCATATAGATTACGTGTCACAAAAATGTCACAAGCTTTTACAGCCCTCGCTCGACATGTCGACTCACTTTGTTTGCTGCCTCTTTGTCGGTATTGTTCTTCGCGATCCCGCTATTGTTTAGCACTATTTGGCATGTAATATATGTGAATACCTACGTTTTGTGTACTACTTTAAAAAAATTTCCATTTTCCTTTTGGTTTTCTATCCAATGACAATTACTATGACTATGTACTCTACTAGAACACGATTTAAATTGAGTAAAAGCGATGGCAAAATAAAATTCGTCCAAAGATCTTTTGGGGACGGCAAAGGAAGCGTTATCTAACGACGATGGCGATTAGGAGTAAAAGAAACCGCTTTTCCAGCGGACCCGGGTAGGAACGGAAAAACTAAAGTGTCCGCAATGAGCAGAAAAGGGCCAGATTGTACGTTGTTTATGCTCATGGCCTTCCTGCCGCCCGGATCGACTCATTAGCAATGAAATTGGATTGTTCACTCGGCACGAAAGGGGTTGGCAGGGGTTTTTCCTTGGGTCCTTCATTCGTAAAATATATTTTTCTTCTTTTCTCTACAATTGGCAATCCGGAGTAAAACTTTTTTTCCCCCTATAACAACATTTCCATTCGCTACAGTATATCGTTGCGCAATCAATTCATCTAAAATAATTCAAAAGGAAAGTCATGTAAAGCTGGCCCCATGGCGCACCAGCATGTGTGTGCTTGTTTCAATTTTTATGTGTTTGCTTGCTCGGCGAAGGGCGCATTGGTTGAGTAAACATTTGTACAAGCCTCCCAAGGAAGATGTGGGCTCCTATTTCGGTCGCACGAGGGACCCCACCCCAACGCCAATTGTAGGGAGTTTCCAAATCGGACGATGTGTTGTCGGTGACTAATTAAACAAATAGCACGCACGCACGCACGAACCCCGGACCGGCGATCTGGGGTCCGGGAAGCTAGCCAGATCTCACCCGCCAGCACGTTCCAGGCTTAGTGCATTTGTTAATTAACCCAACAATGTTTTCGCCCCAATTTCCCGGCGGGCATGCGGACTAGAATATGGAATATTCATCGAGCGCATCCTGCTAACGTGGGGGGTGGGAGGTTGGTTTAATTTACTCCCTGCCACGTGGAAATTCATGGAAATACATCCGGTTTTTCAAACCGCCATGACGTCAGCGTGTTTTCCACATGTAAAAGCATTCATCAACATCACGTCGGAAGAAAGTAGATTCGCTAGCATGGGGGAAACGTCATCACCATGAGTGGTTTGTAACGGTAATAGTTTTTTGCAAACCCCTCCCGAGGGCTTTCCCCTACAATGTACGTCCCATACAAATGCCAATCCGCTCACCATAAATCGTAAAATTAATTTACTGATATTTACTGACATGATGATATCTTCTTCAAAGGTTCAATAAAGACAAAAAATAAATTAAACTAGTGATCAACTCTCAAAAATGATGATGAAAAACATCATCGCTCGAACGAAAAGTGTGCATCAAATGTCAATTGTAAACCGTCTGACTCTTTTCTCTCTCTCTCTCTCTCTCTCTCTTTCTCTATCTATCATCCTCTCTTATCCTTTCTACACGCCCAACAAGGTTAGTTAAAAGTTTCCGCCAAATGAATAAACCCGACTCATAATGGCGCGACCATTATCGCCGTGTAAGTGATTTACGGTGGATTAGTCCGCTTCCACCACTTCAAACTAACCAACTAAACAAACTTTAATTTAAACCCAGACAGAGACTTCCCTTCCGGTGCACTTGGTTTTGTTCGTGTTCTCAACTCGCTGTGTACGGCTAATCCGGTTCCGTTGTCGTCGTCGCCGTCGCCGTCGTCGGTGGTGATGGAAAGAAATGGGTCAAAAGGAACAACATCAGAGCTAAGCCAATTTATTTGCAACCATCGCTCGCCGGCGAAAGTCCAGTAATCCTCGGGAGTCGGGAGAAAGTGACCAACAGAATCGCAGCAGTTTGCGTCCGTCGCCACGTCGGTGGTTTTGGGGGAAAACAGTAATGGGCTCAGGAAAATTCTACCGCCATCGAGTCGAAGACAATGCTTTAGAAGTTCGGAGGTAATATTGTCGACTTTCGTAATCTGTTTGGATGTTATAAATGACCGAAATGGCTGTCCGATGTAGTATCCATGGAAATTATGAATTGTGAACTGTATGCTGCACGAAGGCTTTGTCAACATCATTATTGAACCGTTTGTTTGATTGCAAATGGAAAACGAGTTGTTTACAGCAAAACATAGTTTGGCCTTCCGTTGAAACATTTAGAAATCGTTTAGGCCTTGTTTGGGAGATTTGGATAAACGATTGTAGATAAAAAAAATGACAAACGAATTGTCGTACGCAAATAAATAAAGCCTGAAACGAAGCCAGGGAGCGTCTTCTGCCAGCTTCGAAAGGAACATCTTTCGATTGTCTTCTGCTTAGCGTTCGCTTCTTGTCGGTGTTTTTTGGTAGAATTGTCAGTTCTTTTACCACGAAGCCTTGAGTTGCGTTGCCCGACTTGACGGTCGTCAGACACACGTATCACTCGAAGCAATTCTTACCGATGGCAAATCGGATGCTTAGATTTCGCTTATCCGGAATCGCAACCTTATCGATTCCGTCTGTTATTCCTTCGACTGCTTCAGACTTGTTTTTGTTTTGCACCTGATTTCTTTCCGGTCCTTCGCATACCATCCCGTGGCTGGAGTTTGTGCTTCCGGTGGCATCGAAGGAGCGGAGGACCTTTGCCGTTTCGGATTTTCTGCTGACGCCGCGCTGCGAGGAAAGGAGGAACCGGCGTACGTTCTTCCCCGATTGCATTGGAAACGACAGATTCATCGCAAACCGCCGATTGAACGTCGTTATGTAGATTAATGCTGATTTTGAATAATTTACTTACGTCCGCTTCCCGTTGCGTAAACTGACGGAGACATCGGGAAAAGGGATCAAGTTCTGTGATGGTCCTGTGTCCCGTCGTTGGGTGAAGATGGGTTTCGGATTCGGAATTGCACCGAAAAGAAGAGTTCGTCTCGGGGATTCTACTTTTTCTATACGTGTGTGTTAAATGGACGCCCTAATGGAGGGAAAACAGGTGGCAAACGGGCGCTTCCGCTGATTCGGGTTAAACATTTGCGACTGACGGTAAATGTAATACGTTTCACTGAATAAATTTCTCACTGTTTGATACGTTCGTAAAATGGAAACCCCGTGCCGTAGAATTTCCGCCACCTTGGACTGTTTCCATCCAGGTCTTCTTAGTGTTGCTATGGTGGGTTATGAACCTCCCCTTTTCCTTGTAGCAACCAAGATGTGGTATGCAGTGGATGGCGGGCCCTTCTTCGTGTGCTGCTTTGAAGGGTGGTGTTTCTACCTTTTTGAAGATCATGTCAACATTACGATTAAGAGTGTCACGTGTCCTCGACAGATACGAACGAGTCAGGACGGAAATTGCATTTCCACAAAAAAATTCCTACTCGATCGTACACCTCCCGGCCCCCCTTCTGCTCCACCTCGATGCCGATGTTATATTTCCGGTTTCAGTTTTCGATATCTTCTTTTTTTTGGCGCATTCTGTCGTCCGGGTAGGCGGAGGTTTTCAACTACAAGCCAAGCATATCTTTATCTTTATCATCTTTTTCTGATCCTTTTTTTTTGTCCTCTCCTTCCAGACAACCCGTCAGCGGCCAGCGGTGGCGGCCGTTTCGCACGCGAAAAGCGAAACACAACCGAACCCGGTGCCGGCGACGTTCCGATGGTTTCCAAGGACTCAGGAAGCAGCGAACCGCGTTTGTGGCAGGATATTACTGCCGAAGAATAAATGTACTCCAGCGCAATGAAGCTGTCAGCAATATGGTGGCCACGGAGCGACTGGAGCGTGTTAGCCGTAAAATGTGTGTGTAGGTAGTAAGGCACTCGCACTCCACTGTGTGTGTGTGTGTGCGATGTAGGATGTAAGGCAAACTCCTTTTTGTAGCATATGTAGTCACGGGGCGCACTCTGGCGCCTCTATCTGTTCTGGTAAAGATTTGGAAATCCAATCGACTGTAAATTGGGTAATGTTTCACAACACAACGAACTTATCGGCCTAACGATGTCGGGCGTCCTCGCTGCATTTGTTAGGTTGAATCGAATCTAGCACCACTCGGCTGCGGCTCGGTGGTGTACTTTCAAATGTCCTTACTGTCAACGTAACGTGTAGTAACCAATAGCAAATAGTGGATGCAAGAATAAATGGTCTTTATTGTGCTTTGAATGGTAAAAGAATCACTTGTGCTGAGTTTATTTAACACTGATGTGGAAAGAAATATATTTATAGATCACGTTTCGTGGCTGAAAAACATTTTCATTCGACGTTTTCATTTGACGAGTATACAAAATATTCCTCAACTCTTATCAATTTCAACGAAGCCCCTGATTATCGACTACAGATGAGCATCATTCCTTCTCCAAGCCGTTCGTTCCGAACCGGTGAATAATAAACGTTTATCCAAGCGGGCCTTAACAACGCCCAAAAACCTTCAATCAATGTCAGAGCATCGGTTGCCCAAATGAGCCAGCTAAGCCGACTCACCTGGCACACCGAGGATAACCTGACGCTATCCTTCCTTTGTGAACGTCAAACCAACACGGGGCAGCCCGGCGTCAGCTGCGCAAACGATCCGGCACCGACAGCTCTCGGGAAAATGGGTAGTAAAACTGCCCACCGTAACGAACCTGGATGCGGCAGCCTCGGATCATCCGTCATGCAATGGCCTCGGGTGGGGATCGTTGGGAAAACGGGGTCTTTTTCTTTTCCTTCCCCATCAATGAATGGCAATGGCTCAGAAGGAAGGTCACCTTGGCGAACTGGCAAACGGGGTGGACCCAAATGAGGTGCATCCGGATCGTGAACGAAGTTAATTATTGATCGATGTTTGGCGTAACGCAAGGCAGAGTGTGCGAGCTGTAGGTGCGATGCAGTGTGTGCCAAAAGCGGCATCATTTTCACACCGACCATGAAACGCTGATCGGGAAATTCCAAAAAGGTACCGCTACCCCACATGCCCGGTATCCTGCCAGTGAATCCTGCGATTAATTAATCTAATCATTTACCTCTTCTCTAGCAGGGGGAACGCGTTTTCCCAAAGCCTTCTCGCCTTCTCTTTAAACCGAGCATTTTGCACGAGACGAGCAGGAGCGTTGGAACGCTTTTCATTAAACACGTTTACTCCGTGTCAAGGGCAGCCAACTCCATCTTTTATCCAGCCAACCGTTCAACCCTTCGACGGGAAGATCCTTGCGCACGGTGCATGGTTTGGAGCTTGGGAAAAGGATTACTAGCGACATTTGGGTTCGTCCTTCGTCCTTCATGGGCTACGGGAAAAGGTGTCCCCGTGCCGAGTGTCACACGGATGGATTGGAGCCGGGATCTGGTGGCCCAAATTTCGTGACGGATAATGAAAAATCAATTACACGCTCAATTAACGGTGATGAACTTGGCTCGAGTTAGTTTCCCTTTTTTGGGGCAACGATCGGTTGAAAAATGGGGTCGATTAGAAGCTCAGATCGGAACCTTGGAAAATGCCATCGATTTAATCATCTGCTCATTTCATTACGATAACTAGCACAGTTCGACGTGTCCTCAACTGTATCCAAACATCCATCTGCACGCGTTGTTTTAAATAATGTGAATAAAACCCGTTATGTTCAACGAAAAAGGATTAATTAAATATGAAACTGTTACAGCTCAGTACAACTCTGCCTGTTTGCATTATCCAGTGTCGGGAATGGTTTCACTCCATGTTGAGGCAGTAACTTAGTGGGTATGGACATGGAAATGTGTAAATCCGACCATTTCAACACTTTCAGTCCTTCCGAGAATCACCATCACTCCAGCGGTAAATCCTTTCGTGTTTGATTAATGCACGTAAAGTCCTTTGTCGTACGTATGTTCCATTGTGCGGACACGAGATTTCAGATGCAGATGCAGGGATGCATCGAATGTACCGGAGCTCAATGTACCATGGTTTGATTGTTTCCGTTCGTAAAAGCAAATATATCAACTGAAAGATGGAATCCGTCTACCAATAGTCCCACCGAGCGAAACAAATTGAATTTGTGTTGATTGTTTTGTGATATCCGATATCCAAACACAAATAGGAGAAAAAACAAACGAAAACATTTATTCACAACGCAGTTCTTCAAACGGGCCAACAAGCAGGATGACGGAGGGATAAAGTGTGATAAATAGTGTAAAAACATATTATATTTACATCTCTCTTTCTCTCTCAATCTCTCACTTTGTTCAGTTTGTGACTGTGTTATTTAAAACACTAGGAACTGTAATGGAAATGTTTCTATAAAACAAATTATTCAAAGAATGTACAATCTCGCACAGATGTACGCACACCAGCATACGAAAGGCATACGAATTTGGATAAAATCTTGCAGCTCTCAGAAAAGAAACAGATCCTTTCCGCAGAATGACGCCTGTGTTCCCCGGTGCTGGCGATGAATCACTGGCAATTTATTAGAACGCGCCGCAGCTCTGGCGCTACAAACGGCGATGCCACCGGTTATTCAATTATGCAAATGTGCAGCCGTTCCGAAACTAATGAATTCGACTGCATCGTGCGAGGAAAGGAGTCCTCGTCCGTCCCACGAACGCCGAAGAAACGCATGTCTTCTGCTAGACGAGAGCTAGGCGAAACTCGGCCCGCGGAGTCCTGTATCAGCGTCATTTATTAGAAGAAACTTTTCCTGCGCCTCCGTTACACGCACACCTTCGTGCGCTTGGCAGCTGGCAAAACGGCAGCGTGCCCCGCGGAACAGTAAATCATACGGTAGCCAATAAATTTCGCCCAATATCTTTTGTATCCTTAAAAAAACAAAGAACCTGCATAACTTGCGAGTGAACAAGAAGGCGAGAAAAGAAAAGAATTCACGGAGTACAAAAGTACTTTGGAATAAATTATACGCCATGTCGTGAAGGCGCGAGGTGAAACGAACCTAAGGCAGGCGTGGAGCGTTGGGTTTGGTCGGAGGGATAAACGAAATTTCCCCAAAGAAATTATGTCGAACAAGCTTCCGGAGCGCAATGGTGATTGTAACGATTGTGAATCTCATTTCGCCGAAGAAACATCGCTCTTGCATTGCAGCTTTTGGGAAACCATTTTCCATCTAACTTTGCAATTGCATTGCTCGCATAGGAAGAAATGCAACGTTGTTTGAAGATTTTCTTCATATTTTTTCATCCGATGGGAGTTCCGAAGGAAGGTAAATTAAAAGCAATGTGTAATATACTGAAAACTATTCGAAGGTAAGGGCTAACAGCACACAACAAGGAACCGAATCGTTTACTTATGGCTAGCGCTAGCATAAGCAGCATGAACAGCATAAATACGTGTTCGACACGACTCGAGGATCATGCCTCACTCTCCTAGACTAATAACTAACGGTTTCAATTGATGTGAAATGGACATGGTCAATTGTTTCTCGAGGCAAACGTTCGCTAAATGGCATATAATGTGGTTCGTGTGGCCAAACAACACGTACTGCGGCGGTTGATCCTACTGGGCGTCATTATCCTGGGCATGGAACGAACGATTAACCATTCCAGGGAAGTGCATGCTTTCAACGATGGCAAACTACTCGACGCAACTGATCAATGATTTAATTGAATTATTCCAACAGCTCGCTTTAATGCTCGTGGCCCATATTTCTCTGCAACCGAATTCACCTCATTCTAGTTATGTGTCCTTTCAGCAGTTCGTCTTGAAGATAACCATTTTTCGACGCACAAATCGCCCTTCAGTGGAGCCGACATTCATTTGTCTGAGAGCATCGCTCGGAACGATAAATAATATTCAATTAATGTTGTTTTTTTATCGAATCGACTCAATGGCTTCGCGTTTCGTTCGCCGCCTATTCAACGCATAATGTTCCGACGATGTTCCCACAGCCCACATCCCACCCTTCAAAGACTTCACCACATCGTTTAGGGGTTTGGTGTACGATTCCAATGTTGGTTTATTTTGCTGTTCGGTTCCCAGCTTCGGCTACCGACGGGTGCCCCTGTTTTAAATTGGTGTTAATTATTCATGGTCGGGCGGCTGAATAAGTTTGCATAATTGCGCACTTCCTGCGGAGCGTTCCGGGAAGGGACACTTCCCGGGTCTCGGTCTGGTTCCGTCGCGCGCTGCCTCCATTCCATTCCTCTCGTCAGCGCAACACGTCGGCAACACATGCGTGAGCATCAGACACCGGGTCATCTCCACTTTCCGCCGGACGCCCGGATAGATTTCCCAAAAGTTAATCATAAAACTCGGCCGCAGAAGCGAAAAGTCTGGCAAGTCGGGGAGTCCCAGAGCGGAAACGCTAGGTCCGGATCGGACCCGAGCGGCAGCCAGTCCACCTATCAACCTATCATTTTCCACTTCCCTGCAGTGCAGTTTTATGACGGCCCCGGGTTGAGTTCGATGGCGGAAAGGCGATCACTAACACTTTGATGCTCCACCCAGTCCGACGGCCCCGGATGGAGTGTCTCCGGGGATATCGGGTTGTGATGCTGGCGAAGACGAAACCGCAGCAGCGAAGGCCACTACGCCGAACTCTGAGGAGTGGATCGCTCGTATAAATGCCGTGTGTATGCGGTTCCGGACCTATAACATACATGACCACCTTTAATGGCAACGTTCGGCATGGACGGATTTCCCCACAGGAAACATGTTTACAGGTAATTTTGTAGTCTCTCACCACCACCACCACCACCACGTATAGCTTATCCTTCGCCCTTCGGACACCTCCGACATTCCGACTGTTTTTCCACTCGGCGTAGAATCGGTGGAAAAGCAATTCGGAGGTGGAATCGTTCTTCACGCAGCAGTTCGATTCGGCTGTGGTGGCTTGAAAGCGGACCATGCTCTTCCATGAGAACAACTCACGAGAAAGAACGAAAAACACACCACTTTTTACCGATGCTGAAAAGCGGGAATTGGAGTGCTGCTGAAAAATTTACCGAACGATTGCAATTTCGTAACGCTTCGTTTTTGGCTGAAACGCTTTCTGGTTTCGAACGAAAGTGCGAAAAAATGTGAAAAGAAAAACTAATCGCCATCGCCGATACTTGCCTGATTTCCCCAGATGGAATTCAAAATTAGCTCAAGTTTGAAGAAAGTAATCGTAAAATGATTCGGAAAATGTTCCAACAGAAAACTTTAGTCAGTCTTTTTGGGGGGAAGTTTGTGTGTGAAATACAAAGGTGTTTTCGGGACTCGAAATACGTTGGCATTAAAGTCATCGCGTAAATTGCGTATTTTATAGACCATAAAATGCTTTACAACTTTTCGAAGTGATCGAAGTGTCGCTTAACAAATCTTTTTAGCTAACTCGTAGTATGTGCTTTGTGGTTCTTATTGATTGGCCATAACTTGTGACCCGAGAATGATGGAAGAGTAGAATGAGATCTTTAATTTTATTAGAATACATTAATCGTTAATAAAAATGTTGTTGATCATTGATTTTCAATTATGGAACATAGTTCAGGTGGTTTTTAATTCTTAACATATGATACGCAGGTTCAAACAATCGTTGTCATGAGATTATAAACAACCAGACAATGGTAATAATAATAAAACGTTCTTTTCATAGAACCCACCGATGAACATGCTCTGGGGCTAGCCTTCAATAATTTCGTATGCTTTTCACAAATT
>JAOEFI010000003.1:10725738-10745481 GCA_034621735.1 Anopheles plumbeus
TCATTACAGAAGTTCTGCACTCATTTGAACAATTCTCTCGCAAGTGGCTGACCAACATGTATCCGATTTCAGCCTCGAGTGTTCGATGCGAAAGCGTATGTCGCAAATTCAATTTGCCACGAGCTGCATCGAGCTGCAATCCAATACAACTTTGCCGGACAAACTGTGCCAATTCAATTCCATTCAATTGAAAAAGGAACTTACAAACTTAAAGTTTAGTTCTCAGTCGCTACGTCGCTTTCCTCCTGTCAACTGGATCTTGGTTGCTTTCGACGCACTTCGTTGTTTGGTCCCAATGAAGCTCTGGTGACGGAAAACACAGAAGTAACGAAGCATTTGCTTTTGGATTGCTCTTGTTCAGATGCGGTCGAAAGTTAAGGAACAATATCAAACGCTGGTTCAGCAGCAGGGCAGGGCAAGGTGGCACTTTTACTTCGTCGGAACCCATTCCAGATTATATCAATCAAGCGTCAGCAAACAAATCCCTTTACGTGTCTTGTCCTCGATGGTGGTGGGGAACGACAGGAGACGATCACGGGGAGCTTTCAGGGACATTCTCGAAATCCGAAACATTATCCTGTCTTCAGTGGGCCACCCCCCGGACTTGCATTTAATGAAGAAAATAATGGCCCTGTGGTGAACTGTTTGTGCACCGCAAACCTGACGAAAAGCGTCCGAACGGAGCTACCAACACAATTGAGAAACGAAATGAAGATATGGAACCACAAGGAGGTGCCGCTCTTGTTCTGTATGCTGTAAAAGGGAAAACAATCAAGCTGGAAAAACTAGTTGCGGGAAAACAAAACCAACACACTAAGTAACGTGTCACAATGCTGCATTACAGTTCTGTAACGTGATCTCACGAACGGAATGAAAACGAAAGACTGTAAAGAACATCACTTTGCTGGATTTCGGAACAAAAAATAAATAAAGCTTCACTAACCACGATAGAATGCAGTCGGACAAATTAAGCCACTACCACTAAGACAGATAAAACAGGAGCTAAACTACGACCGAGTACATTCTTGTGAATCGTAGCATGCTGGAAATGACCCGAAGAATCTCGAATCACTTCTGTCTCACCTTTTTATATTGGGAAAATGAAGATCATAGAAGCAGGTGTTCGTTACCTATGTTGCAGTCCCCTATTGTTGTCACGTGGATTAGGAATTGCACACAATATGCACGGTGTTTTCAATCTTCTTGACACTTCAAAGCTTCGACGACTAAAGGAAAACTCTGTCGCTCCAAGGATGCAAGGTGAAGGCAGCTTGTAACGAGGTGTAAGTATATTTTCCTTTCTCTTAAGTGTGTTCTTTCGTTTAAATCAAAAATGATTGTTTGAAATTAGTATCATAAAATGGCCAAATCGTTCGATTACTTGTTGAATGTTTCGTTGAAAATGGCGCACTTGTAAAATCCCGGCCAATTAGTAGCTGTTGTAAGTGTTCTACAGTTGTAAGCACCGTGTATCGTACGCGTAGGACGAATACCGGCAGAAGAAAGAAAAATCCTCTCCTAATGGACGCCAAGATGCGAGCATTTATCCATCTCCACCACCAGGGGGTGGGTAATTCTATTAAAAGCACATGTTCCATTTGCCGCACATCGTAATGGGCTGTCATTCGTTATTTTCTTGCGGGCCATTTCCACCGAACCTCATTAAGCGGAACTGCATCAAATCGGTCAGAGGTGGAGAGAGAGAGAGAGAGAGAGAGAGAGAGAGAAAAAATAGCTCATTAGCAAATGTGTCCTCGCTTGTGTATGCATGGGTGTGTGTGTGTGCAGTAAACACCCTACATTGTGCACTACCAGGCACGTCCATTCTCGTCCCCTTTTACTTAATATACTAAGTTTTTAATGATGTTATCGTTGGCAAGATCAACGTTATTAAATGTCCTGAAGCAGAAGCGTCAGTTTTCATTGGAAACAATTTCAACAAACGGTTTGGGCACGTTACGTACAGTCAATGTTTGCATACGTTTGCTTCGAAAAATGGAGCTCGCCCCTCACTCGAGACCGGATCGAGAAATGCCCGGAAGTAGTACGATTCTGAATGCCGCACGCTGCAGGGACAGGACGACGCGTAGGACGAACGATTCGCTCGCTCATTAAGCACACCGGGTGTAATTTATTCATTTGCCGTGCATATGTTACCAGCACTGCCACACGAACGGCAAACGTATTGATTCATGCGCGCCCTGTTACACAAATGCCTCATAAAACATTCCTATTCTGGTGCAG
Source organism: Anopheles plumbeus (assembly GCA_034621735.1). Classification (NCBI taxonomy): domain Eukaryota; kingdom Metazoa; phylum Arthropoda; class Insecta; order Diptera; family Culicidae; genus Anopheles; species Anopheles plumbeus. The sequence goes on from JAOEFI010000003.1 coordinate 10,727,983, forward strand.
GGATGGAGGCATGTTGCCGGTGGAAATCATTTCATGCGATCCAATCGAATCGACGGAGGAATTTCCATGGAAAGAAATGTTGATTTTGTCGAAGACAGTGCAGCTTCGTTCCTTATAAGGTACAAGGACGGTCGTATGACGTGTGAAATACAGGGATAGATATCTCTAGGGGCAAAAACTGCATCCACGAAGCGAAGAAAGACATTATTGGAAGGGATTCATGTTGTAAAGTGGGAACTGAATGTAGACCGACGCCATTGTTACGGTAAATGAAACATTTTCCCGCTAGTTGTACGGATGAGTTAATAATTTGAGCGGAACGCATTCAAGCAAAAGTGTAAAGCGTAGAAACTCCTAGTTTGGCTAGGAGTGATAGCAAACTGTTTGAATGTTACTCTTACCCTTGCGCTTCCAGAAGGATATTCAGGATAATATCCGCTTTGCCTTCCAATATTTAAACCGAAGTTAAAGAATAACTTGTTGCATCATTACACTAGGGCTCGATACCAAGGACTTTTGAATCGGACAGCGTCAGCATAATCGGTACTAACAAGTAAAAGTACTCTGCTGCTTTCTTCCCCTCCCCCTCTGTGCTCGTTGACGTTAGATTTAAGCCATTACAACGTCTACAACCGGCGAGAGCAATACGTGAGCTAATAAAAATCGATCATCGCCACGTGACCGGAATCGGTAGCCGAATGAAGGTTATTAAGTCGATATATACAAACAGTACCAAACCAGCGTTGGAGTGGGGTGGCCATCTTCGCACCTCTTTCTCTCAGGAAGTCCTCCGCGCTGGAGTTCGGCGGCATGGGGTGAGAGCCGGTTGAAAAATCCGGCAAAGCCTGCGGGTTTTCTCGCTGCTGTATCGCGCCATTCCCGATTTCACTCGCTGGCACGTAATGGCACTTTTATTCGATCGTTACATGCACGACGCGGTGCGAAGTGGTTCTCTGGAAGCGGCATTATGCAACTCCAATAAATGCCTGCCCGATTCCGGATTGTCCGATTCAGCCAAGATTCCCGAAATGGGGTTGTGGTAAAGATATAAAGCGGACATATAACATACGAACATGAGGAGACTTTAGTATTTCAAGGTGTTTAGGGAACTCTTGTCCCAGTTTGGAAGAAATTGAAGTTGAATGAACAATTAAAGAGGTGAAGTCTTGTCCTTGAAGTCGTTCGAAACAGATTCATGCGACAATGCCGCTTATTTTCATGAACCAAATTCTGCTGCAGGATGCGCATATCCTTTTTATTCCTAAACGCAAATTATTGCTTCAATGATACTCCAGGCGCCACTGAACGCTGTTGAGGAAGCGATCTGTTTCGCATTACTTGTAATTGCTTTTCTGTGTAATACTTGTTTGTCATAACGCGTTACACAAATTCATGAACGAAATGGAAAAAGAACAAATTCCGCTAGGGCCGTCAGGCGCCGAAGCCATTTGCGTATCATTTTTCATCCTAATCACTTGCCTTCGCTTGCTTGTGAGCCACATACGGTGACATTGTCTCCTTGCCGTTCACTCCCTGCATACCTGCTCTTCGCGTTGGTAGTTGGACGGGTCGCGTTTTCCATTCCGGTCCCATCCCTTGCTGATTGACTGTGGCTGAGGCCTTAAAACACCTCCGGGATCTAGCCGGGCTCTGATGAACTCTGCCGCACCGGTGTGGCGAATTTACGCTCGAATCCTTGAGCCCAAGGTCGCGTCGGATAGGATGTGTGGCAGATCACGCTGTCCGCGTAGCGACACCGGAACCGCGCAGCCGGTGCGACTCGACGGGGTGGTTTTTAAGTGAGTGTTATTTTTCTCAATTTGCCTTCAGCATATAAATGACAGGCGAGCGTCAGCACCCGGCGAAGGACCCATGCTTCCTGCTAGCTCCCAATGGGACCCGGAAGGATGTGCCAGTTTTCGTTTTGTTCTGGGTGCTGAGGCTGAGAATGAAGACCGGGGAAGACGCCACTACCACCATCGCGACGCGAAGAAATATGAGATCGTTATCGCAAAGAATGATTACGTGCCGTTGTTAGCATTTATTAGCGCAAGCAACGGGGAGCCCCGAAGTGTCCTGAGCCGGGGGGAAGGGAAAAGGGCATCAACATACGTACGGAGGGCTGTCAGGCGGATCCGCGTATACGTCACAAGTCCTTGTGGATCCTCGCAGGGATGGGAAAAGGAGAGACGCGTTCGTTTCGCTAAGACATTCAAATGTGTTTGCAAATGTAGTGTCATTCCATTCGACGATTCCGACTTTTTAGCGGAACTGTAAGCAAATTTCCTCCTTATCGAACGTCAAGTTTGGGAGGGCTCTGACGGATGTATTGGTGTTAAAAATTTCACAGTTGTACTCGTAATATAGTGAGCCACTTTCCCCTCCTTGTATATGAGTAATACCGATAGTGAGCTATGGATTACGATAAACGAAAGCATATGAAACAAATATGTATGCTCACTTATACTAACATCAAAACAATCTTTCGGTTATCGTGCGATTATAGCCACTGGATTTATTTGCCGCTGATGATTTTTATCGCCCTTTGATAAGCCTTCGCTCGGCGGACCCTTTCCCTCTCTTTGCGCTCATCGTCGTCATAATGAGGCAGTTTCAACTTGATTCTAACAAATCCTTAAGGCTAGTAGCTCCCCACATGCACACGAAGGCCACACACACACACACAGAGCCACTCGATAATGGGTTGAGTTATTGGCCACAAATCTTGTTTCGCACATTTCGCGCGAACCGTGAATCACGTAACCGGACCGTAATATATGGTTATTGTTTTCAGATTTGTGTATGCCGATGTTCGCCCGATGCTGCTGCCGGCTGGGAATGCACGAAACGAACCAAGTTCTGCGAATGTCCTGGCGAGCCGGTTGGCCTGGCGGTGGGTTATAAATCGGAAGTTTTCGCCAAACGGCGATTTGATGAAGCACGTCGATTAACGATCATTCCCGCGAATGCCGCTTAACTGCCCTAATAAACTCCTTTTTTTTCCCCGTGCAACCCCGCGTGGGTGTGAGTGTCGAGGCTTGATAAATGGGGCGGCAGGAAGCGGTAGCGTACCGGTAGGGGAATCTACGGTCAGGACGTGTTTACCGGAGAATTAAACATGGCATGGGAAAATAAAACATTTTAAAATATCCTAAAAGGAGATCCAACCCATCACGATTGGGATTGTGGAAATATGTGTGTGTGTGTGTGTGTGTCTTAATCTCTTCAAAACACTGGCATTTCATCATACACCATTCCATCGGACGGAATGAAATTTGAAACACAACACTCGCTACCAAACAGTCCAACATTGAAAACTCAAATTTATAATCCCTCAGGACGACATTAGGGGATGAGAAATGAAGTAATTATTCGTCATTTTCCCCGAGTGAGGGCCCAGAAGAGGCCCGGAAAAGTCCAGCTCCTATTGTGGGAAGCGAGTCACAATCTCACCTCAAATGGGCCGCCCTTAAATGTGGCTCTTAAATCTAGCTTATCGTCCTCGTCGCCGTCGTTATCAAGATGGCGTCACCACGTCCTTCCGTTAACGCTTTCGGGCGACTTTTCTCTCTTCCAGGCCCGGAAGGGAGTTTATGTTGTCGTTTATGTTTGGCGCTTGAAGTTTCGCCGGGAAACCCCTTCCCTGTAACCGCAGCATATTTAAGGGCAGAAATTAGGAGCAGGAAATCTGGAATGCCGCACTTTCCTGGGTCGTTTTAGGCGAGTGGGCACTTGTGGAAATTTCTTAAGCAGTCCTCCGTGGCCCTCCGAGTGGATTCGTGTTCTGGTGGTTTTGCACACTCACTTCGGGTCAACCGACACAAATTGGAAAGTGACCTTCAACCAACGGAATTTCGATATATCACGAATTTTTCCTCAATCATCCGAAGGGTAGTCGATGATGTTTGCGAGAAGTTTGGATTCAGCGACCAAAGGCAAGATTTAGAACCGAAGGAACCACACTGGACGATGAATGACTGCCGCCAAAAGCAGAGGCAATTACGCTTGAGAAGGGTTCCGGAATTGAAACAATTTCCGTTTGGGTAAGGGCGAGTCAGCTGTTTTCACCGGTCATGCTCTAAAATGCTGAATAAAAATAAATATATTTTGAAGGATTATACAATTAGTTTGAAATTTTACTCATAAATGCCTCATCAACGAAACTCACTAGAACTCTAAAGTTAGCTCATTGAACTTCAGCATAATTTTATAATTGAATAAGTATTCAATCAGAACTGCAACCATGCATTCAAGACTCCAGATTCCAGGAATAGATTCCAGTACTGAGATGTTACTGATTTCCTTGAACTTCACGCGCGAATGCTAATGAAGCCCATTAAACTTGATGGCTTCCCGAAAACAAGGGGTGATAAATTTTAATTACAACACGACCCGCTTCAAACGACCCTCGTGGGACGAGAAGTTATGCCTTTGGGGTTTGCTACGCTTTGATGTGATGTATGTGAAATCAATAACTTTGACAGTTGTTTGCGAGTTTGAAGAGGCCATTTTCATTGCAAACCGATGATTTGATGTACAATAATGGAATGAAACTCCTGTATAGAACTCGGAAGTGAAATAAAATCAAGCATACTTTTGGTATAAAACAAACTGAACCACGAAAGAGTAGCAGTTTAACAATGCAGGTAATTACTCAAGTCATCAGCAAAACCCCGGTCGATGCATGGAAAATCGTTGTTACGAAAGAACACCGGACGCGTTGCTCAAAAAGGACCGGCACAGACAGGACCGTGGTCCGCAAGTGATTTGTGGAAAACTCTCGCGAACGAATGGCGTACATGCTAATTCATTTGACCCGCTTCTCCATTCATCTCGCAGTTTCGGCCGCGAATTTTCGAACGATGAATTATGACTCTGGAAATCAATAAATTTCCCCGAACACAAAACAGTTAAGCGGCTCGCCCCGTGTTCCGACTTCCCAACGTATTCCACGAACGGCGAACTCGTGGCCAACCCGTCAGCTTCTTTTGGATCGAGTTCAATCAATAGAACGACCAGTCCGACACTGCTGGCTTCGGGTACGTCCAGGAAAATGTGGTGTAACCCGTGGTTCCCGTACATGCATTAATATTTCCGTCAGTAATTCGCCGGCCATTTGACGCCAAATTCGTCGGTCCTTCTCCGTCCGGGATGGCTGGTAATGGCACGTTCGGGGAGCCCTTTTGTCGGCCAGAATATTCTCCCCGGATATGCCGGGATGGAGGCACATTTACTCTCATAAATCGAAGCCGAACATGGACCGCTTATTGACGAGAGAATGGGTCGTCGGTCAGATGCATTGGACGAGGGGTGTACCTGGGGGTTGGATGACGATGGACTCAACATGTATTGAAATAATTTTCCATCGAAGTGACATGTGCCAAAAGCTCAGCAATTGCTCCGGTGTTGGTTTCGTGTGGTGTATTCAAATGTGGTGTATGTAAGCGCCATTTTCTGCCGTTTCTATGAATCCGCCCCACTGCGGTTCCGCACTCTTTCCGATGACCGGATGACCTTTGAGATCGAATATTTGGAAATCTGCCAGCACCCTCGCCTTTGGCGAATAATCACCCACCGTGGGTTATAATTAGGTTCAGATAATGTCGCTCCTAAACGAATCATCGCATCGATTCAATCGAGTCCCTTTCGATTTCACACCCTGGCGCCTCAACTCCGCGTCCCGAACCAGCTCTCGTTGAAGAATCTGCATTGAAGATGTGTTTTTCTTTCCTTTTATATTGCACTCACTACCGTCAAGCTGCGCGTAATTGTTTCTCGTACATAATCGAATCGGAATTCCCCGAACTCAGCGGAATAACTTTTTCCCCGGAGGAGCCCGCGGGCATGAGACGCCTTCTCTCTCCCGAGTGTCGAGTCGAGTTTCGGGCTCTCGAGCGGCACAAGAAAAGGGCAGTACCATAATTAAGTAATTTGAGCGCGTCTTTGTGAAATTTCCCGACCCTCCCCGGGGGAGGCGACCGATGAACGAATGGGTTGAGGGGATAGTGGGGAAGAAAATTAAAAATCATCAAAGGAAAGCGCCAGCCTAGATGGTCGCTTTCGTTCATTTATTATATTATTAAAATTGAACAGCATCCCTTGAAGTGCCACGTGGCACAGCGAGTTATTTATAGAATTGATTTTTCATTTAAAAATCCTCGGAAATGACATCCCCGATTCAAATTTGATGCGTTTTCTTATGTGGATGCTTTATGTGGCAAAAAACTGATGTTTCAAGTCAAGAAGTTTGTATCGCAGTGGCATTACTTAATTTTCTTAAAAATGAAACAAATACATTTGGTTGTACCGTTCTAAGACAATAAAGTGTTTGCTGCTTTTCGTTGATGTTTCATATTCTTGTTTCTCACTTCACCTCACGGTTTCTACTTATTTTCGCTCATTTGCCCCTTTTAATGTTTTTCAGACGGTACTTTACTGATTATGTGCCGCCTTACTTTGCGATTCCTTTGAACAGATTTACAGCTCGAGGCCACTCGAGGTCGCATTCGCTGGCACTTTCCCGTGTGCTGAGTACGTTCTTCGAACGTTGTCGAGTGAAAAACAGGACGAATGCGTTTTCGTGAAGTGTTCCTGTTTCATTCGCTGGAAAATGTCACCCTCCACAATGTTCAGTCAACTTGAACCGGTGAAGCATTTGAGACTTTTTTTCAATAAACTAGTCTTTCTTTATCATGAGTTCCTCAACACTTATGACATACTTCACCGCCTTTGACCAACACCTTTTACCGAGAGAAGTAATGCCAAAAGTGTAGTTCCAATTCAACGCTGCATTCCGTGACTGTGGAGAACTCATTTATTCGTTAGAAAAGATTGTAATTGATGTAACACTGCACAACATTCTACCATTCTCAACGGTGTCCGTTTGATCTGGCGAATTTTCATGTTTTCCCGTGCCTTACTAAACTTCAAATCAACGTGTGAAAAGTTTTGCGTTTTAATGCATGGTTCAAGTGTGTTCAAATGTTTATTTCTGAGTCTTTTCTTCCACGTAACAACCCACCCTACCATGGTTGATTTGGTTTAACGTTTCCAATGGAAGTATCGGAAAAAGCGAAGGTCTCAGTGGAGCGGCGTACCGACACAACAAAAGTCTTGCTTTGCAACCCAGTGCTCTCTTATCATTAAAAAGCATTGCCAAACGATGTGTGAATTGGCTTCATGAATTTCTTAAAGCCACGCCAAGCGAAGCGTTAGCATACGTCGGAATGTTAAAAAAAACAACTACCGGTTGCCAAAGAAGGGCGAGAAGATGGAGATTGGATTGATATTTTCTCCCCGCGGACACAAAGAGAAAAATAAAAAATGTAAATACAAAAAAAAACGGAACTGAACGGTCGAGGTGGGTAGGTGTGGGAAAATCAGGGTACTGAATTTTTCCACGCGATAAACAACAACATTAGAATTTGTAACGACTCGGTTCGGGCGCGACGGCGGCGGGCGGTCCGAAGAGTGCGCGCGCGGGGAAGGGCCCCAAGGCTCGAGATAAAAGCGGCCCCGAGACCTCCCGTTGTCAGCGCTATCGGATAAGAGCCGTCGCCGTACCGAAGGGGGTTGGATGCCTAACGGATGTTTTCCCCATTTTTGGTCGGCAATTTGAAAGCTATAAAAGTTTACATCCTCGTTCCGTGCGCACACAGTTTTGGATTTCTGCATAAATAAGCGCAAAAGGTGCAGGTAGGAGTGGGGTTCTTTCGAGTCGGCGCATGTCGGGCCCCGCTTTCGCGACGACTTTCGAGAAGGTGTCCTGGGAAAGGAGATTATGAAATGCTTTCTCCTTTTTCTCGGTAAACGTGTTAACAAAACAAGTTTTGCATTCCCAAACGATTCCGAGCTTCGAACTCGGCGGAAAGTAATGCAACTTTGTGCCAACTTACGACAACTTTGTTTTAGCAAATAAACACAGGAACATTTATCAGAGTGTACGCCAGAACTGGTACTGGCCGCAGGCCGTGTGACTCAGCCCCAGCCGGAGAAACAATTTCCAGTATTTACACTCAGCGTGGAAGTGATCAGTTCTGCACAGTTTTTGCGTTAGCAGTCACAGTGGAAGTGCATTAAAAAGGGCACCCGAATCGAGCGTCCCTAAACGGGCGAGTTCCCGGGGAATGGCCTTTCACTTCACTTCATTTCACGCTGTCCAACGTCCAATCCCCAGGCGATTAATTAAGCGTCGGTTGTAGGCCAGCTTATGTTAGCTTCACCGAACGGCCGGCAAGACCCAATTAAAAAGTGCTGCAAACAAATTGTTCCCTTCGGTCGGCCTTTGTTTTCAGCTTCCAGCGAAGTAATAGGGATCTCCGAGAAGTGAAGCACTGGAACGCGACTGAGCGCATGTTAGGTCATACTCGTTGTTTCCTTATTTGTCGATATCTCCGGATCTGGCACAAGAACTTGGCTGCACTTTTCATTCCGCCAACTATCAGTTTAAAAAGGATTATGGTATGGGAAGCCTTGCCGGAAACTGGATGGATAATGGATAATTTTAACATAAAGAATAGTTCCGGGCATCGAACGCCAAGGTATTTAACAAGAGGTTCGGCCTATCTTCTTGTAAAAGGATAAAGTTGTTCTAAAGTTGAGAGCTTTCTTGGGGCATGATTCCCTTCTTTATATACGTACTTGTGCCCATCAATGAACCATCTTGTGATCCAGCTCTGAGATAGAGAGAGATAGAACCCAGAACTGAATGGCACACCCTTCATCGCACATACACAATTATGAACGCAACGATTGCTGACTCACCCGAAAGCTGTCGGAAGCGATCGATCCCGCAGCGGCGAGTCTGATTGGCAGATCGTGCTCCAAAGTGCATCCGACCCGGTCCCGTGCGCCGGTGACAAACGCCGACTCGGTCTGCCGCTTCCACTTCATCAGCTGCCAACAAACAAATCCTTCCCGATTGGCCGGAGACGACGACGGAGTGGTCCTCGGGAGTGGCCGGCCGTTTGATCGCCCGCCGGAGCGGATGAGGAGCGGACTCCTTGGCATGCGGCAACCGTATGACGAATTGCTGATGCGGAATGGGGCACCGCGTTCCGGCAGATTGAATTGTCCCATTTGACTACGATGGCGACAAAGGTGAAGGACGCGCTGGGCGAAGGGCGTGGGCTGCAGGGTTGCGCTGGCGATGTGTTTGTTTGCAAATGTGGTTAGCCTGGACGTCGGGGAGTTTCTGACAGATGACATGTGGCCGCGCAAGAGCGTCGGTCCGGAATGGATTGTGATTGGGCGAGTTTCGATTGTGTAACCATTCCTCTGCTGGTGCTGGCTTCTATTGTTCGCTTGGCTTTGAGTACTTTATCAAACGGGGGACGAGAGTAATGCTTCTTGTTAAATTAATTTTACTCCCTTTAGAATGTCAATCTTGAAGTCGAATTTAATGTAAAGCTTGTGACGATCATTCGCTGTTCATGCTTTTATGCTTATTGAATAATGACAATTTTTTGGAATACCATTGCATGTTCAATGCACCCGCATGAATTTTCAAAAATATGCAATTTACAGTTAGGATATATTGAATCGAACCAAATGTTATGTTCATCGAAGAAAATTCCACAAGAAACCGCTCGAGAAGGTAAAACAGGGTGATGCGTTATGATTTGAGTACTTAATTTTTCATCACTTGATTAAACTAAGCACAATCCAATAAAAATAAATTTGGTACACCACTATAAACCCTTTGCCAACAGCAGGAAGCGCTGCAAGGGAAGCAACTCGCGGAACGATCAATCTCGGGCCAATGAGTGAGAAATGTTATTAGTTGCGCGAAAATTACACTAATGTCCTGGGCCGCGATGAAAGGCATCCTTGCTTCTGGTAAGGCAAAGGCAACGCGATTATTACGCCAAGATGGATGGCAGGCGATGAACGGGAAGGACGGCAAGAATCGGTTCGAAGCGCGCTGCAATGAAGTTGCAATCTGCAATCAAACTAATAACAGGGTCGCTAGGTGATCTTTGGGATCCGTGTGAACGAGTGTGGGCATGACTTGAGTGTGGCAAGACTAACGCAACTGAGTGCAAAATGTGTTTATTCTGTCAAACCCTGAACAAATCATCGTTACACGAGTGCTCGAATAGCGTAGAGATTCATATTTGTCCGATTCGATGGACGCTGATGGTCATTTCGCATAGAATTATTGAATTCTTTTCATAGTTTTCGATTATTGAAAGGAAAGTAACCATTCCAGTGGTTTTCCCACATTTCATCGATGTCTTCTTTCAGTTTCGAACACCTCGCTTATCGGTTCGTTTCCACGGTTCTTTTATACTCACCTGCAGTCTTTTGTTTCAATTGTTCGCCTATCTGATCTTTCGAGTTCCGTTGCTCCCTCTTTTGACTCACCGCTGGAATGTAATAAATTTTCCCATTATCTTTCGGAAAAGCAACGACCCGTACCGTCGACCACCACCACCACCACGAAAGTGCATGCGCGTGCACGCCACTGGAAGCCACTTTTCCTTCATTTTCTCCCATTTCTGAAGCTTATCGGTTCATTGATTTAAATTGCCCTCCCCACCAAAGCTCGGGCTGCAGTTTCGAGCCGAGCCGAGACTTCGCTCCGGTCGGCGTTGTTTTTGCAAATCGAAAACAGAACGAAAGCAGAAAAAAAACCCACAATCTGGTTGACTCAGAAATGTGCAGCCATTTTGCAGTTAGTGGCCGGACTCGTGGATGGGGCGCAAAAAGTTAAGAGTAAAACGAATTTTCGTTCCCGTCGTTTCCGTGCTCGGTGACCGCGGACGGCAATTACTTCCTCTCCCGCAGTTCGGCGGAAAAGATCGCTTTTCGTTACTTTCTCCCAGAACATTCTCACGCTTCGGTTGGTGCAGTGCTTTTGATGCAATTTCTGTTGCCGCTTTTCATTCTTAAAGCTCTGCCCAGTTAGTAGTGGTTCATTAACTGCACCGCGTAGAGCAAAACGGTGGAAAGATACAAAACGTTCTCCTCTTCATGCTGGAGTAGTGAAATCAATTATACATACGTTCTTGATTCCTTCATGCACGTGTTAATCGACCGAAGGCAGTTCAAGCTAGCTTCAAGTATGTTGAAACATACCATCAACATGATACATCAGTTTCACTCATTTTGAGTCCAAAGCTTGTGGATTAAATTTACTTTTCAATGTGTAAACTTCAATATCGCCCTTTCACGATTCCTACGGCTGCATCTACTGACCTCCTTTTCGTTCGAAAATCGATACTCATTAAGGACTCATCAAGACACATTTCCATATCACCCTTACACACACACACACACACGTTCACAGGTACACATACTTGTTAAGATAGCCGCGAAAGCCGCACCGGATGGTGGAAGAGCAGGGAGGCTTTATTAATTATTAAATCTCCACCAAGTGAATTGATCACAATTACCCTATTGATTTTCCAGCAACGGTACGGTTACCTCCACATCTCTTCTCCATTGGGTTGAAGTGACAAATGAGCGCCAAAGGAATAATAAAAAGCATAAGGTCCTCATAACAGGAAGACACCATTTGTTCGAAGGGTGGTGGAGGTTAGGAGGTCCACGTGACTGACGATTGTGTAATTTCCGTAAAAAGTCCTCGCGTGTCCCAGCGGTTATCTATAGCAGAGGATTGGTTAAATTTTTCAATCTTCGATTGCGTTAATCTTGCCGACGAATATTTTGTCCACCGGAAAACCGATCGATAAACGGTTCAGAGGGTAATTTAAATAAGGCAGCAAGGACTCAGATTGAATGTTTACTGGGCTACTATTCGCTCCGGGTCAAAAGTGTGTTTGTTGTTCGATCGCTGGGTACCGAATTTTGGAATCGAATCCCAACGAGATTGTTTGATTCATCGAGGAAAGTACGTCGCTCCGTTTCACCCACCGGTTAAGGCTTGCGTGTTGGTTTTACTGGGTGAGTAAACCCCGAAAAAGGACGACACATACTTACAAATATCACGTAGTGACTCCGTACAATGTAATGGTCCCCCATACTGATGGTCCTTAGCATCCACGCTACCCCTTGACAAACACCGAGCGAACGGGCAAGTCCTGTTATGCAATCAACTTTTTATGTTTACCCAGACGATCAAGAAAGCGGTGGAAAGCGGGGGGAACGTCTTCATAGTTGTCCTTCCTTCCTGGATGTTTATGCCGAAACTTTCTTCACCCGGACGGAAAGCCAAGCCCGGTGCAAGGAGCCATCGCTTTCCACTATTTGTTCCGCAAATAGACATATTTTTTTAGCCTCTCACACCTGCCGCAACTATTCGGGCTGGTCGGGCATGGTCTGAGTATCGTCAACTATGAATGTTTGCCAGGAGTCGAGTCACTGTCGACTCCCTTCGATTGGCAATAGTCCCTCGTCCAGTGCTACTGTGTCACACTCGGTGTGTCCCAGCCGGAACCAAGGGTCTCACTTTATTTATTGGAAGGTACAACATGACCTAGCACATAGGATCTCACCTTAGAACCGGCAAGTGTTAACCAGACTGGGTGATAAACTGCATAATTCTACTTCATCTCCGGTGTAGACGTGTTTCATTATTCAAAAGGGGAATTATAATCAGCAGAATGGGCTTTGAGGAAGGATACAGCATGTAAGAAGGAGTATATATTCGAGTTAAGGGATAAATTATAACATGTTAGGCTTAGATGAAACTTAATAATGCAAGCATTTGTTGTTCTTGCGGTTTCAAATATGTTAATCGACATTCGAATTCACTGCGAGTTTTGTCAAATTTTCTGGGATTTGTCATTCTTTCTTCTCTTCGTTCCCTTCTAAATCGTTATCTCTTTAAAATGTTCTTTCCACAAAAAAATAGGATATGATTTTCGATGAGACACTGTTTTTGCAATCAAGCACCAGTGAGTGAAACTTTGCTCATTAGGGATCAATCGTTTCTCTTCCTAAAAAAGAAGGGAATTCGTTTCCCAAATACCCTAGCTGACCCTGCATATAGTTGCTTCGCTAATTAGCAGAGACGCTGGGGAACATGCATAATTAATGCATTTATTAAAAAGAAATCCGGCACCCGACCTTCCAGTACTGATCTGACTTTTCTATTTTGCGCTTTTCTTCCCTTTTTATGCTGCACGAAACGATGCTCGTTGGTTAACGGAAATTAAATCATAAAACTGGTGGCCATGGTTCGAGGAGGGAGCGAGAAAGAAAGATAGAAAGAGAGAGTAGAAACGGTGAATCGTTGGGGGTGGTTTGTAAAAAATCATTGATATGATCAGCATCGTCTTCTGATCTCTTGAAAGAACAATCGCTTCACATTCCGTTCGTTCTGAGAAAGTGACCACAGGAATGCTTTCCGCTGATTATCCTTTCGTTTTCTCAAATTAAATACGAAAAAGCAATGGGTTCATCTTAAAGAGGATGTTTCTGGGTTAAATTTGGGATGTTTTCCTTTGCATGCTTTAAACATTCATTTCAATTATGTAACTGTTGTTCCCAGCTTCAGTTACGGTTCAGTCTGGTTCCTACAACACCGACTTGTACCGACAGATGATATCACTTCATTAACACCTTCGGAAGAAGGACCCAAGTGTTAGCCCTACTAACGTGAAAACCCTCATCATGCAGCTCATTGGTTCGTTCGGAAAACCGATCCGTGTCTGACAGAACCGTACCGAAACCGCAGGTGTCACTTACTGTGGTTTTGCCTATTTTCACATACACCCAACCCAACCATCATCTCAACTGCAGACTACAGCAGACGACTTCAAAAATGTGGAACACATGAGAACATAGGAGATGCTATCTACCACCCCACCACCCGGGATAATTTTCCCACGCGTAGTCCGACAAAAACGCATCGAACGTCCAATAATGAAGACTCAACAGAGAACTCTAATTTTTCATTGGACTTTCCCAAACCAGAACCAGAACGGTTTTGTTCCGTTCCGCACTCGAAATACCGTTGAAAAGCTCCACCCTAGGGGATGTTCCGATGTTTGTGATGTTTCGATCGATGTTCAGTTGCATAAACCCTCCCCCGGTGTTTTTGGCCCCGCACGATGGACTGTTTTGGCCAGACGTCGCGGGTTTGTGTCGTCGGGATTAAATTATTAATGAACGGATAATGCATCAGTAGCAGCAGCAGCTAACGATGGTGGAGTAAATGTTTTCGAACACGGAAAAGTCGACACCCACACATGTAAAAGCTGACACGAGATCATCCCCACCGTTGAGCAGCGGCATTGGCTGGTAATTACGTTTCCTGTCCGAACGAGAAAAGCCTCCGCTTTTTCCAGCTGGGAAATGACGGCGGATTTCCGACACTGGTGGTGGAGGTACAGACAATCCCCAACCCGCGCCATTCGGGTGTTTGTGGGGAGAATTATTGTGCTAAACACAACATAATTAAAGGATTAAAAGTACCTTCCTCCGCATCATCAATCAATGGATCCGTAATGTTGCGGTGTTGGCTTTCTGTTATGCATATGTTCGACGTCGACCGAATCCGAAGGACGAAGGCAGGGCTGACGGTGGCAAAATTTCCAGACAGGCTGTTCCCTTTTTCATGATTAAATCTGTGGATTATGTTACATCTCTTTTGTTCCGTGGTGTGCCTTTGAATGAAGTACGAGTTTTCCTGCTTTTCAGCATTTCACATTTATGAAGGTTTATTATTTTGAAGCAAACAATTAATATTTTAGAAGCGTTAATTTTTCGCGAAAAACTGTTCCCCTCACGCCATCATGTACTCTGCGGCGTAACTTGATCACCCCATGAAGCAACGAAATAAACAAGTAGGGCGTGATAAACATAAAAAAGGACGCACAAGATCGTCGGTAACAAAAATGTGTTTCCCTTCCTCTTCGGCGTCATTCCCCGACGCGTCCCGTTTTTCATCGCTTTGCGTACCGGCTGGCTCACGCCTCACGCTCCGGTGGCGTAAAGTTCGCATTCCCAAATAGAAATCTGTATTATTTTACAAGCATCCATCACTTGTCAGTGGCAGGACTCGGAGTTCCCGCAGGGGGTGTATCGAAAAAATGGAGAAAATCCATTCCCTTCACAGCCACACGCTTCTTTCGGGTTCTGGGGGCTCGTGTGTTTGGGGTGTTTTTTTTATTTGAGGGTAGCGGGGTTGTGATCGCGTTTCCCTTTTGTTTTATATTATTGTCAACCTGCGCTTCGCGCGGTGACAGGCACTTGTGTCGAGTTACGCAGCGGGGCACGCAATGGAGATGAACGTGAAGCACTCGACCCTTGTCATGATCTTCGTCGCCGTTGCTTTCGTCACCGCCAGTACCACCGTCAGCGCCAGCATCACCATCAGCGTCGGAACCTGTGGCATGTTCCAGTCGAAGTGTCGCCGCCATATAACATACAGGGACGTATCCTTGCGTACCCCTCGGGCACTCGCCAATCTTGACGACCGGGGCGACGAACGCAAGCGAGAAGTGTCAAGGGACTGCGTGACGAGCTGCGAAATCGACTATCATAAAAGGCGGCACCTTAGGACTCAAATTAACCCCCAAGTCTTTGCTTCATTCGTGCCGCAGCAGGAACTTTCCACCGCTCCGTCGCAATGGAACCAAAAGAGCGAAAAGACGGCGTGAGACCGAAGCCGCGGGGAGGCTACGCAATAAAAAAAAAAGGCGCATGGTTGGAGAAGCTCGAGAACCTACTATCAAATCATAAATAGGCATGTTGTGCGCACGATGGAGCATAATTAAACCCGATTCCACGGACGGCCGTTTCGGAAACGCGCAAACGATCCGACGACATGTTAATCGCTGGCCTCTGGGCGCGACGACTCGGACCGGGCTCTGGAGCGGTTTTTGGCGCGTTTGCCGCACCGGAACTCGGGCCACAACGAACGAGTCGGCCTAGCATTCGGTGATTTACGAGTGGCTTCGGGGAAGAAATCAATTAAATCGTCGAGCACGGACGCCGAGACCGAAACTTTTGATTTGTGACGGGTATCCTTGGCGGCGATCCCCTTTTTGGGATCCACTGGAGGAATAGAGCTCGGGAAGCTCCGTACGTACACGTCCGGGGAATTCCAGGTAGACCAGGTTTGGCCAACACGGACACCAAACGAGTAGGGAAAAACTCCAAGCGAAACAGAAAGCGCGGAGTCCTCCACATGTCGGGGTCGCGAGGTTTGTGAGCCATCATACATATTAGCCACAAATTATCCTCGCGTTTGCATCGGAAATACCTTCGCTTCGGTTTCGAAACATTTTGCGAATGGTCCAAAATTAGATAAAACTAAATACACACACGTACACACGCATACACAGGCATACACAAAACTGGTTCTGGCGGCGCCTGTCTGTTAATGAGACCCGAATTATTCTCCCGCACAGCTGCACGAGCTAGGAAGTCGCCGAACGTTCGCCTAACCATCGATTATGCTGCAGCATGATTCTGTTTAGATTCTGGATCGGTAATCTACGTTTCATACACGCACGTGATTGGCTTGTGAGCCTAGATTGAACTGCACATTGCAACAACTGTTTCCTTAGTAAAGTTTTGTGTAGATTCAATCCTATTATCCTGACTTTATGGTTGACTGATCCCATCTTCATTTTAAACAAAAGTAATACTTCAATTCAGACAACTTTTGAAATGGTAATTAAATCTGCCCAACCGCTTGACGCGTTTCGCATCCTTGACGTCCTAGTTGTACACTCCGCTACTCTACGTAATTAGTATCCATTTCTTGTGTATGTCTCCTCGAACGACTTCTCCTGCTCAATTCAATTACTATGCCGCCGAATACACCGACGGTTGCCAAAGCCGTCGTCTCATGGCGGCTGGAATGCGGGTTCGGTTTCTGATTCTCCTCGCGTCTGTGGTTTTGGCCCACACAAGGAAGTGTACCCGGGCGGCCTGTGATGCTTTTTCGTGCGCGTACTCAAGCGATACCAAGCCGGAGAGGGAATTACAGAAAATCCTACTCCAGACCTACGGTTGGGCTGAATTCTGAGTTGGGCTGCCTATATAGTTCCCCGACGGAACAGTACCGCAAGGCATGTAGCGCCTCGAAAAGTTAGACACGAAGCCAACAACATCGCTGATAACGACGCTGCTAATGATGAGCCATTTTGGATTACTGACAATTAGCTCGTTCAAGGGCGAAGGATTTCGCTTTTCTCTCCGCGCACGGCGGAAAGCAAGGCGAACGATTGGTGTGTGCTGCCTTGGAGGAAAAACGAAGAACCACCGGTGAAGAAATGGAAGCTGCCGGTTTGGGAAAAATAGAAGGCACTATAATAAACATAACGGTTACGTACCTTGTCGACCCATTAGCGCGTACCATATGTGTGCCACTCGCGAGAAATTACGCTCGACAAACGGCGGGAGGAGCGACGTGACGGCAGGTGTTGGAAAAGTGCAATTGGTTGATGGTTACAATCGTCCTGCGAAGGCGTGAAGTATAAATTATTCATCGCCGTTCGGAGGAAATCCTTCACTCAACTCGCTGGAAATTGCTCTTGAACATGCAAATTAAAAATAAGGTTCTAAATAATTTGGGATTTG
>JAOEFI010000003.1:10789617-10808180 GCA_034621735.1 Anopheles plumbeus
TATAATACGTTTTCTTGTCCCAGGTACTTCCGTGCATTCCGGGCTCCTTGTTTTCCGACTGCGAGAAGCAGTTTTACTTACACCACTTTTCCACTCAACTTGAACCCGGCCGCGTATCTCAAGGTAAACACGCCGTGCGCTCCGTGAGTCCCTTGCTACTTCAACGCCCTCGCCGGCGGGGTAAATTGCAAGGTGGAGAGGGGGAGTGGGGCGATGGCGAACAAGGACTACTTGATCCTGGCCCCGGATAGGGCCACGCAAAAGGCTTCCCGTATCATTACACTTGAAACGCCGGCTTCGCGCTGTACATTACTCTAAAGCTGGCCAAGTTTTAAGGAAGCGAACGGGTTTTCTTCCCAGTCCTTCCAACCCCTTCCTTTTAGGCCATTCTTTCGTCGCTTTTTTTTGATGCGAACATCTTTCGCCACGGTTCTGAAGCCTCTGAAGAATGCGAACCCGTTTCCGGGCTGCTTACCGGAAATACTTTCGACAACTTCTCTGGCAGCTGGGGGAAACCCTAATGCGGGGGATCTCGAGTTTTAAAGTGACGCTCTGATCCATTGAGACGCTGTCGAATGTGAGTGTGTGTGTGAGCAGGGCACCGGTTGCTTTAATTGGCAATAAAAGGTAGAATCCAAAAGGAAGAATTTAAACTGCGATATTGTGGGATTTTAAAATACCTCGAAAACATATAAATTAAGTGATCAAACTACTATTTATACAAAAATTGCGGGAGATATATGTACAAACATTTAGTCTTGACAAACTTTAATTTGGCTTCATTCTTCCCGTGGTGCCAAATAGAATATAACCATCATGATAAATCTCCATAAATTCTTACTTCGCTACATCCTGCGTGGAAAGCAGTTCCTTCAGCTGCAAGAAATCACGATGCATTGTTCACTGCTGCTTGGGAGTGCATTCCTTGCGCGCTCTGACTCATCACGTAGCCGCTACGACACGCCGTTCAACACACATCTCGTTGACCTCACGCTGAAGTGCGGCAAAATCATCTCTCGACCCATAAAAGTACATATCGCAAGTAGTTTTCTGAGTCGCCCGGCGCGAGGGAAGCGGTCGTTCGCGCTCGGTGCTCCCTGAGCTGTTTTTCCCTCTCCTCCTTCGAGCTCGAGTGGCTGTTCTGTATTTAGTGGAGTTTGTACTTGGCCCGCGGTTTCAAATTACACTCCCACCAGCCAACCGGCCGGGTCCGTGCGCAACAAGAGAATCTAAATCACGTTCGTTCAGCCTGCCTGTGGGAATGCACTGCCTTCGCTGGTTGCTAGTGCTGCAAGATGCATTAGGACGCCCCTGGCTGCCCGCTATCGCGCACGAACGAACGGCGTATCTGATGGGTGCGCGCGAAGGGTGGTCACTAACCAGGGGGCTGTTGAAACTGTGCCCAGCTGGGCTCCACGGGTGGAGCGTTCGATCGAATGCGTTCGTTGTTAGCGCGAACACCGCGTGGAACGATGCTGCGGCGGAAGTACTGCCAATGCGGCTGTAATTACGGAGCGCACCTTCCTTCCAAGGAACATGGTCTTCTTGCGGGAGGAGATAAGCCACCGCCCCGGAGAAGCTACCGGTTGTAAAGCTCCTCTTGGGACTTGTTTGCTGTACCCCTGGGTTAGCTGAGATGCTTCTGCTTCATTATGGTTGCCTTTGGATTCTCCCGTGTTTCTGGGAGCCAGTGTGGAGCCTTCCGTGCATATTGTTAGCATACTACAATATTGAGAGAGGTTTAACCGACTCTGTTTTAGGTTACCGTCTAAAGAAGTCACACGCCTAGGATGCCCTTTGTAAATGGTACAACCCATCACGGAAATGTCGAATATCAGCAATCAAACGTCAAGTGTCCAACGTCCAACAGAAAACGCCTCGAACCGGGTTTTTTTCCTTGGTTGTGAAATTAATATGGCTCGCTTTCTTGGAAAACACAAGATCATCTACAAATGCACAACGGAGCAGAGTTGTCGATTAGAATGCCAATTCAAAACACTTGTCACAACCGCCAGCATTGACACCAATGCATTCAGTGCGTACATAGATCATGCTGGCCGGCGTTACAATAGCCTCGGTACTGGTGCCCACTCGAGCAGTATATTTAATTAAGATTCATGCCGATTCATTCCCATTAGCGAACGTAATTGATCGCGCACACACACATAAGCCATTAGAACATACTTTCGACTAGAACCCAGGCAGGCCGGTTCGTACATGTGGTAAATTCTTTATGCAATAAAAACGTCCTGTAATTGATTAATGCACTCGTTCGGTCGTAAAATGGAGCGAATGCCCTTTCCCAGTGACTTCGGGCGGGCGAAGACGATTCCGGAAAACTTCAGCAAACCCTGATGCTGAGGTTCCGCAATGGCTTCAGCATTGTGTTTCCGTGTGGTGTTTTTGCAAGAAATAGTCGAACATAAAACACTTTTCTGAACCGTGTTAGAAAGATTGAACAACTTCGCTTCCCTCACATTGTTTTACGGGTGAAAAATATTAATGACATTTTCGCGATGAGAAAAGTTTCTTATTCAATCTTCGACTTCCTCCCCAGGGGAAGATTTTCTCGACTCTTCATTCTATTCAACGCTCATACATCGCTCGGAACTACTCGTGAAGGAAGGAGGAAGTGCACGTAATTACCACACCGACTGCTCCTCACTACCCACCCACCCCTTACCGTTTTTCCAAGTGATCGTTGTATGCACGGTTTTACAACTCGCATCCGAGAGTATGGAGCATGTTCACACACACAAAACAAACATCGTAAAGCGACGCACGCAAGTGTTCCAGTCATGCTCCAAATCAGAAGGACGTGCGCCCAACATTGTACATAGTTTTTCCAACGCCTGCAACGTATTGTCGGTGCGTATGTGGCCGACCGTTTTCCACCAAGATGTTTTCCGCTCCAGTGCCACGGGTTTCAGGAGCATAAATAAAGCGTAAGGGTAGGGTTTAAGTATGTTTCACCCCGTCCGGAAGAGGAAACTTTACGCACACGAGAGCGACATTCCGGGGGGCAATATAATTCCCTCCAACCGTTCCTCGCATGACTCTATTTCCGACACATGTCTTGGGACCAGGGACGGTGGCATTATAAGGTCCCTTTTTTAATTCTTGCGCAGAAAAGAGTCCGAGATAAGGGTGCATCATTATTTTGCATAATTCAAGTGCACAAAGCGAGGCATACCCAAGCGCGGACGGACTTGCACGCAGCGGGGAAAAAAGGACACAAAACCATCAACACACACACACCGACACCGTCGAAACGGCTTCACGCGGGATCGAAAAGTCAACGACGGCGATGAATAATGTGAAGTCGTCCGCACTTGTTAAGGGTGCCGTGTGGCCCGGCTGTGGCAGCGATAATGGTGCCATCAAGGACACCCGGCCTGCCAGCCTTGGCAAAGGATGAACTAGCCCGCCCGGGCCACTGCGCCGGGAAAATGACCCCCCTTACTCGGCGAGCGGAAAAGCGGTAGTGAAAAAACAACGAAGCACTTTCCGGTATCGTCCCGGGCGGCCTATCGAGAAGACACTGGCAGTGTCGAAGCGATGCGCGATGCTTCTCTCCATCGGTCCTTCTCCCTCTAGCGATGGCTCAGGTGCCGGAAGGACACTTACGCGCCATAGAACGCTCCTGCCGAAGCGCCACAGAGCGCTGGGAAATGGAAAGCACTGGGGAATGGGGTTTTTCGCACTTCAACCATCGGGGGGCAAGAGGGGTGAAGCAATTGCCATTGTTTTCCCATTTTCCCGACCGGGCGCGAGGTTGATTCTGAGGCCGGAGGGCTGCTGGAAGGCGGGTGAAGCCTTTAGGAGCCCTCCACAGCGAGTGGGAAAGCCATTGAAATTCATCTCTCTGTAGGAAAATTTCTTCCACGCGAATTTGTGATGCTCTCGACAACGTCAATACACTCCACTCGGAGAGAGGGAGTTTATTTGAAGCGATCCGGTGACCGGAGTTCATAATAAAGCCATCCCGACATGGTCGGCGTTGGGTTGAGAGTGTATGGAAGGACATTTTGTTAGTGGGCATTTAGAAAGAAAAGTTCAAAACATATTCTTTCCAACAGGACTCCACTGAACCTTGGAAAAGGATGGTTGAATCACGCGAATAAGTCTGCTTTTCCACCGTGTGGACAGGGTGTGAATAGCATCAACATTGACACTCCCGCTCCGATCGTACTGTGATAGGATACTCGCGCAACCAATCTGATAAGCGTTCGCTTTGCGTCACTTTATCTTCTCTAATTTAGCCATCAATCGGAAAGCCTCCGCGGCTGGCGAACAGTGAAATGCAATAAATCGGCTACAATTTCGTAAAAGCCTTCACACTGCGCCACGTTTCCGGTGGGGAGGCTTTTCCCGGCTTCCACTGTTCCTTCTGCCAGAGTTAATTAATTTCGCCAACCATCTAATCCGCCCGGGGGAGTTCACCATCAATCATCTTCACCTTGGCGTCTCTCGCGAACGATCCTCCCCCGTTCTTTGAGCAAGGATTTCCTTCGGCGGGCTGACTTCAACATAAATTACGATAAGCAGTTAGTCCAAAGCTCGACGCAGTGGAAAACATCCGCACAACTACTCGACACTCGCGTTTTCTGGGCTGCGGTAAACAAGTTGAACTGTTCGATCACGGGGAAAAAGTTTCTTCCCCGCCCGCTTTCCCAGCGGCCCACTGCCCAGCAGAGTCTGGTGTTATTTTTGCTCAGCAAATATTATCCTTTCCTCCGGAACTAATTTTCCATCCCTCCCCCGGGCCAACAGCAGTCCGTCGTGGCGTTCACGGACACACGACACGAAATAATCGATACCGTTCTACCGTGGACAGTATTGTGGCCGCCAGCCGGGAAGGACAAAGTTAATCCTTTCTCTCCCGTGTTGGTGTCGCTCCCCAGCTTGCGCCCACTTCGCGGCCCACCCCGTCGGGGGTTTTGTTAAATTTAATTTTTAGCCAAGTGGATCGCCGTGCTAGAACCGAGCGTGGTGCAAAGTCAACAGAAAGTGAAATAAAAAGCTTCCCATACGGCGGACGAAGGGCTCGCGTGTTCTCGTCTTATTAGCATTCATATTTTATGCCTGGCCTCCCAGTTTCTAGGCTCTAGTTTTTCCACCAACGTAACAGGGTTTTTTTGTGAGGCTTCGGTTTTTTTTCTATGATCACCCTTTACGATAGTTTTGTTCTTGTGAGTATCTTTGCGGATCAATATCGTAGCGCGGATCTTGATGATGAGATTGAGTTACGCTTCCACATTCCTGATTTCTTATTCGTGGCTTGGAATTTTTCACACCGTCACCCATTCTCAGATTTTTTCTCTTGTAGGTTGACATGCTGCTGTTTTTTTTTCCCGCAGACCACTTTCTCCCATTTCCGTTCCATCCCATTCAGGAAGGACACCCTGGGAAACAAAAGGAAAGCAGCGCCCGGATGACAAACGGGCCAAAATGCTTATGCTCTCGACTGAGGCAGAGTTAATGGGTTTCATTACTTCCTTCAGGCTTCCCGCTTCGTCTCCGTTTCGGGGAACTATTTTCGGATTCGTCTTTAAGAGAAGATAAACAAAACAACTTGAAGCGCATGAAAACTCCCACCAAACAGGGGACGGGGAAACTTTTACGACCTTCACATTCGAACCCTTTGCTTTGCTTCTCGCAGTGGAGAAGTTCCGAAATTAAACCGAAACCGGCTTCGGCTTAAGATTATCGACCCGGTCATATTCAATTCATGCCACGCCAGCTCACAGGGGGCCCGACGAAAATCAATTAAACGGTACCACATATCTTCAAACCAGACGTCTCAATTAACTCAACAAGACTTTCCGCCCCTATTTGGGGGTTTTAATCTCTACCACTGTGCCACTCGAAACCTGCAATTGCATTTATCTGTGTGTTGCCCATTCTTCCTTTGGCCCTGTTCTCCCTTTTCCCAACGCCTGCTGCGCACTTTCCATCGGAAGTTGAAGCGGATGATGATCTTTCTCGAGCGTCCAGGTTTTTTGGTCACAATCTCCACCTTCGTTTCGGTGGGTTTGTTGAAAAAATAAATACGAGCCCAAAATATTCGGTAATCAAAAAGCGCGAAAGTGAAGGAAAAAGTGGGCCCATTTCCTGCCTGAACCGGTCGCCAGAAGGGGCATACAAATACAACGCCACCCGATTGCAGACAAAACGATCAGTTTCGAGAAAAAAAAAACAGGGGTTTGGATTGGGGGTTTTTCTCTTCTCGTTGAAAGGCCCACTCCATGGCGAAGGGTCATCCTCACAGCACGCTGGCAGGCTGTTGCGTAACGAAGGTTTTAAATGGCCAGCATACAAAGGTAGAGTGTGGAAGGTGCACCGGACGAGAGTCGTGCGTCATTAAGTGTCAGCGGCACTTGAGTGATAAAATTATTCCGTATAGAAATTAATTATTTTCGCATCGCTTTTGCTTTCAGTTTTTGCGAAGCTTTTCCTGCAGCGACATGCTGCTATCGAAACGGCTTTTCATCAAAGCCCTTATTTTGCTCCGCCGTTTTACTGTTTCTCATTTACCTTTGTTGAATGAATGCAGATTTTGCACTCTCAGTTTCGTGGCTCCAGGATATACTTTGATTGTTTCACACTGCAACTGGTGATAAACTACATCAATGTTTGGAAAACTCCTCTGCAGGACGAATCTTTTTGGAAAGAAAAAGGAGCTTTCAGCCAACATTGCAAAGAAAACAAACCATTGAAATTTAAATGGTTAAATTGCTTGCTTGGTATTACAGCTCACATATTAAGGCTTTCTCTATCAGATTCAAACATTGCTTCAGAATTACCAACAATATTAAAAGTTCCTTTTTTCAATCATCAAATCGTTCCGTGGGTCAAGATATCGCGCTTTTTGAACGGTTCTCGCTGCAATATGAAATTGATTCAATGACAACTGGGAACGAGTTGGTCCTGAACATTCGAGTCCATCAATTAGCCTTCCCGTAGTCCAATGCCAACATTAAACGCCTGATTCATTAGCGCGCGCAAAAACCCACGAGCCGAGTCCATAATTAGCAGCATCCTTTTGCCGTGCTTCCTAAAGCCCTCTCGTTCTCCGCGCTCACCCTCCCCAAACTTGATTCCGGTTTCGCTGTTCAATTTAATTAAAAGCTTCTCTCTGTCGGTGGATGGTGGGAAAAAAAATCCCCCGATAAAATAATATCATAATAAACACGTTCCATCCCCAGTTCTCATTTGCGGCTCGAGAACGGGCGAGTTTTGCTAGAACTTTTCCGCCCATCCAAACTGGTGCCAATTACGTCCAGAACTAGTGACATTCACTCTTCCCGCTGCCATTTCCGTTCAATTAAAATCATATCGCTGGATTGCACTCCAGGCCTCGCAAGCAACTTAAATTTATTGATCCGAAATCGGTCGCCCTCGATCGTTACCTTGCGTTTCCGCCCTGTCTCTCCCTATCGCTCTTTCGTTTTCACTTTGGCCAACGTTTACTGCCAAAGTGGATCCTGGGAGGGGGTGGGAAATTTCAGAAAGAAATCTAGTGCCACGGGGCCGCTTAATAGTGATTAATTTCCCAGCTGACATTTTAATGAATTATTTTGTAACGCCAGCAAAAAAACTCGCCGCCGGCGAATGGCGCATAATCGGTGGCCCTGGAATGGGTTACGATTGCCATCCGCTGGTAGGGAAAAAGGGTTCAACTTGTACATTCGCCAGAGTTTTTCTCTGCGCCATTTATTTGCGGTTCTGTTCAATGTTTTGAACGAGAAAACCGCAAGCTTCCATGCTGGCGGGCGATTAATCATAGTTTTCCAATAATCAGCATGGCCATAAACTATTGCTCACTGTTGTTTGAAGGTCGTCAGGGATCGGCCTTTTCTCACGACAGGGCCTGCCTCGGTGTGCAGGTTTCTTCGACCCAACAGATTTGTTCACCAGCAACAAAAACTCCAATTTTTCGTTACCAAAACGGTAGCCCAAAATGGAAGGGCTTCTTTTTTCTTTGTCTCCGTTTTTGTTGCATTATTTTCCACTCCAACGGCAGTTCTGTGGAACTCGCGCCTCGTGGAATGCAACCACGTCACTTGCACCGCGTGCAACAAACATAATAATAAACCCCTCTTTGTCTCGCCTCGGTTGTACAGACCCGCTTTCCCCTGGCGTGGGATTTCGAAGCGATCCGGAACGAAAAGAAAACAGAAATCGAACAACGATACACTTTTGTTCCCGTTTTCCCGCCGTCACCGACACCCCCTCCGTCCCGATTGGTTTCGCTTCCCTCCACCAAAGTTCAGCTCGATAATGTGCACCGAGTGCACTCCGCAGGGTCGGGAAAAACGGCACGCTCGGTTCGAGTTTCGAGTCGCCCGTTTGGTCGCCCTTTTCGACTCACACCGTCCTTCTTTCGCCTTCTTTCTCGCTCACTCCCTCTAGCTATTGATCTCATTCGTCCCATTCTGGCAACGAATGGCGTTGTATGTCACAATTGATGTCGCCCGTAATTACAATTTATATCGATACGCAGTACGCAACTACGCGACGCCGCGCGGGAAGATGGATGGATGCGGGAGGGATTTCACAAAACCGTCATTTGTTCGCCCGACCCCAAACCACCGGCCCCGCGGAACACGCCCCGCTCCGATGGCATTTTCCAGCGCCCGGTCCGGGTCCATTCCATTGATTTCGTGTTGCAAGAGCAGGGAAAATTAGTCCGCCCGTGCCGTTGTGCTTTTCCAGCTTGACGTTTCACAGGAGGTTGTTCACCAGTTTCCCCACACTGGCCCTTCCTCCCGTTGGCCTCGGAATGGCTTGTTAAAACGAAGCAGATCTCGTTCGAAGCGTACTAAACAACAGCTCCATTAGAGTGGCTTGTAAGGTTCGAGGGTTTTTGGAAATCTAACTACGACTTGTCGACCTATGGCATGTTGGGGGGCATGTTGTTAAAAGGTACACGAACTTTATGTTTACGCAAAAGTCACCAAATTAACAAGAATGTTTTTCAAAACAAGAACAAAATCAAGTTTCTTGGCGAAAAACGGAAAAAGTAAAAATATTATTGCGATGAGTTCCGTTCCGGTGGGCCATAATTTTCCGAACACCAGCAACATTGCAGTGAAAGCATCAAATCACGCCGTATCGCAATTCGGAGATTACGAGGTGCGCGTAAAACGCTCAAATGGCGGCAACAAAAGATCCATTCCATTTGAACTCCAAATGACCATCATCGCGACCGTAAATACATTCCGGTAAGGCAAGCAGACGATAAAAGTTGCATTTTATTTGTGCAACTGTAAAACATTCGAAGAAGCAACGAGGGAGGGAGAAGGGGAGAGAAGATAAAGCAGCCCCTAAAAATGTTTGAAGAAAGTTCTAAACAACAACCATTTCGGTCCACGTGGTGCGCCATTGGTTGCATTCGTGCCGTTTTTGGTTTTTCCGCATCGCGTGTAATGCAATTTACGAGAGCAATCGAGCTATTTATAATCATTTTTAATGATGGCCGTCAATTAAGGCCACCGGGCGGGCGACGCGGAAAATGCGCCCCCTCCCCTTTTGGGCGGTGCAGTCAGTTGGGTGGCACAGCAAGACATTGGTTTTTTTCTTTTTCAGTTTCACTTGAACTTTCCTCGAGGGCTGGTGCTAAAATAACAAGGCCCAAATAATGCGTACCCGGAAATTATAGGCCGACGGCGGAATTCATTCGGATTCTCCTCGGACGGACAGCGACAGTGGAGAAAAAAATGTTCCGGCCACCACCGTTCGGGAAAGAATTATTGATATTGGCTGCATCGTAACTTTCATTCCGTAAACACTTTTCCTACTCCATCCCTCTCGTTGTCCCACTCGCCCTCTCCCTGTTTCCTTCCATCCCGCTCTCCGTCGAGGGTTGCAACAGCCCTGCAGGCACCTCCCACATTCGCTTGACATTCTGGGTCCATTTTTCCTCCACGTCTTTATTTTCGTTTCCATTCCTTTTTTTTCTTCGGGTCGGGTTCGGGTGCTTGATGGCCCAAAGTCATCACCATTCCTGTCCATCAACTACCACAACATCTGTCGACTGTTTGGCAGGCAGCACGGGCAGGAAAGGGGAGGGGGGCAGGGGGCGCGGTTGGATACGTCTACGGAAAGGCATCTCAAGAGCTGCTCCCCGACGTCTGGCGTGGGCCAGTTTTTCAAGTGTTTGTGACGTACGTGGTGGCGTCTCCTAGACCCTACCAAAACTGTCCTTCAAGTGGCTGACCCTAGAAGGGAGAAACACCACCACCCGTCCCTCCCGTGATCATGGTGGTGGGTTCTTATTTTTGGAAGCACCTCACAACTCAACCGTACGAACTCGCGAATAAGGCCCGAATCTATTCCATTCAGACCTACACGAAGAGAAATGATCTTCCACCCCCGGAATAGAAGAGGGGCTTGTGATGGAAAATCGAGGATCATTATCCCACCACCACCCCACCACCACTTCAACTCTTCCACAACGAACACCGGGCTACCGGTTACCCCGCCGCAGGGCAGGAAAATGAGCAGCATTAAAATTGATAATAAAAACAAATTGCTCCGGCGCAACGAAACACCCATGGGACACGGAATGGATGAGAAGGTGTACCAGGCCCAGCGCCATGTCCGCCCCCTCCTTTTAAGTGTTTTTTTTTATCTAGAAGGTAACTGAACAATACGCAACACGCCAGGAAGCGCGGAAAAACTCCATGTCCAAACAGAACGGAATGGTTTTGTTTTTCCTCCTCCGTGTTCTTTTCATTCGTGTTATCCTTTTTTGTGGCGGTTTGGATGAATTGATGTTAGGGGGGTAGTGAAGGAACGGAAGGAAGCTTTTCCAACATGGAACGGTTCGTCATCATCATCATCATCGTCGTCGTCGTTGTCAGACAGACACACAGACACACAACAACACGCGCGTCGGACGCATCATAACGAGTCAATAAATCAAGCGTTCCGGAATTCGTCGGGAAAACGGCCCGTGGAAGGGGCCCGAGGACGCTATTCTACTCGGAGCGGAGGACGGCAAACGGGGACGGTTAGTATTAATGGCCATCATCCCTTCCCGCAGCCCCAGCAGGATTCCGCTCCTTTCCTTGCTCCCGGGGAAAACCCACGCTTTCCATTCGAACGCGAACGTTCGTTTTCCTCCGAGACACACATGCGCCACGTTTCGGTCGAGCGCCACCCGACGTCCGCCCTGTTCGACCTCCGGGTCAACTTAGGCACACACACACACACACACATGTAAAACATCAGGCGCACGTGTACTTTTCTAGCCCGATGGCCCGGAGGTGAGAACAACACGTCGGAGGGCCGGGAAAACAGAAAAAGATGCTTAATTCGTTTCCGGTAAATAAACATTCCAACCTTATGTCACAGGCCGCTCTCCCGGCTATTCCGTGTCGACTTTTCCGCAACCGCTTCAGTCGGAGATAGGCGAAAGGAAAACGACAGACGGAGGACATGGATAAAGTTTACAAAAATACAACGTATAACAACGTTCCGTTCGTGGATCAGTCGGCACATTTTTCCGACGCCGGAAAACCCGGCCAACAAACCCAACAACCATGGGACAACAGGGAATGGAATTCCAATGTGCTTTCTCCGGTGATCATTAGGAGAGGATTTCCAGTGAAATGAAAAACGGGTCATCAACCGGAACGACGAGACGGGCTGGGATTAGGTTTAGCCTTGTTTGATTTTCATTAAAAAATTAACAAAAGGGCGGCGTTTTTCAGGAACGCAACAAAGAACAATTGAATTAAACGCCTTCAACGTCATGCTCCGATGTAATGTTTTCTCATAGAACGCAATCAAAGTAAACATACTCTACTTGCTAGCAAAATTATCTTAGCAGTGACAAATTTTCCGCTCGTAACTCAACAAAAGATTGTAATTAGTCCCTCAACAGAGCAGACACATTCATCCCGTTCGAGGAGACAACCCACAATCTTTGCCCGGTTTTCTTTCGTTACAAAGTATCCAGGATTCTCTCCGTAAAGTTTTCCACCGCCACCGTTCAGTAATCGGCCACCAGAGAAGAAGACGATCCACACTTGACACGACGTTCGTAAATCATAGATGCAACACGGGACACGCTGAAGCGACTGATTCGAATGTGGGAAAAGAGTTCGCTCTATCGTTTTTCCTGTAAAACTATCACGCTACTTCGACTCGTTGCAAAGGATAAATGGCAGGAAGAAAAATCCCGTCTCCGAGAGGCCTCTGCAGAGATATCCATGCCCTAGTTCATGCGCTTCAAGGGCGTGTGGATACAAGAACCTCAAACGGGGGTTGAATGTCTGGAAAACCTTGTATATAACACAAAGCGAAATGGAAACACAAACAAAAAATATGTCAAAACGAAAGCCGCTTCTAGCAGCGTTGAGGTTGCTCTCTAGGACCTAGGACTGAAAACCGTCCGTCGTGGTGTCGTATTACGTCGTCCGGGTTGTTGACGTCTTTGTCGCCGATGTAATACGAGACACTGACATATTCTACTCGATGTTGTTGTCACTATCCATACGGGGGGAAGAGAGAGAGACAGAGTGACATAGAAAACGGCAAGGTCTTTCACACGTATTACAGCAGCACGCACACATACTTGTGCCAGCACCCGAATGCAATCCGGATGTGGACGAGACGGAGATGCAAATGGAAGCGTTCCAGGAATGTCCCGCGAGCGCGTCCTGGCTCCGAATCCCGTGGTCCGAGGTCGTGCGATCGAGCCAGAAGAAAAATGGGATTCAGTTGAATGAATGATCCAATCTTGATTTTCCGCCTCCGATGCGCGGTGACCCAGAATAATCGGGTTTTTCTCATTCTCCTGTTCATCTGGAAGTAATTCGATCGAAATGAAGAATCAGGACGTGGAACGTTTCAGTTGGAACTGCTCAAGTTTCGCTCGGTTATTTGTGTGCATTATTTGAACAAGATCTAAAATCCCCTCCCAGCCGAAAGTAACAGTCTTGGAGCATCATTATTCATCCGTAGGAAGAAAAATAACTGGCCCCGCCACCTGTAGAGAGATGGAAAATTCAAATCAATTTTTCATCCGCGTTGTCATCAATTTTCCAGAGAATGGAGAAGAATAGAGAAGTGTCCTCCACAAACGAAGGAAGAAAGAAAACGAGTTCTGTGACAAATCCGGCTCTAAATACAAATCATTAACCGAACGTCAATATCAGACACAAATCCCTGACCCCGCGTGAAGCGAGAGAACTCTCTTCCATTTTCTTTCCCACTCGGTGGGCCAATAAAAACTTCGTAATCAGAGCCAAACGGGAAAGTAATTTTCCTTCGCCCGTAGGACCATTAAAATCTCTTTCTCTCGCCCCATCGGAGAGAAGAAGCTTCCTGCCTCGGGTTCGGCTTTCTTCTAGACGCGTGCGAATACTATTGCTCCCAGAAGGAACCGTTTTCCACCGACGAGCGGACGAACCGGTGGTAGACGTCGGTGGGAAAATACGCACCGAGAGACAATGGCGGAGCTCGGTTCAGGCCAGGAAACCTTCGAAGTTCGGTAAACCGTTGTATCCGAAGGGCCAGCCCTCCGTAACGGCTCCCTGGAGTCCTGCCCTAGACAGACCAGCAGCGTTGGTTCGATTGATTCCACTCTAATGCCGGCTTTAATGCCAGCTAAACCCAAAACATTGCTACCGTAGTCCCGCTGCTGATGACAGCAGCATTAGGGGTCCCTTGGTACAAACTCTGACCACGATCTCTGCCCTGCTGCCACGACAGACAACAACAGGACTACATTTTCTCCGATTTTTCCCGGAGCAACATTTACAGGTGATTCGGAAAATGTTCCGAATTATATCACAACCAACTTCCTTTTCTTGAGTGGAGGAACATTTCTTTTGTACAAATGGAAAAATGTAAACCTTTGCATTTCCGTTGTCAAAAAATCCACTTATCTCGATGTCGAACAGCTCGGAACTAACATCGAACGTTCCTGTGTTGGTCACAAGATTTCGGAACTTCCACTACGGGAAGCAAATCTACTCGGAACAAATCGGAAACGATATCGAACAGTGGGTTTGGTAGTATTTATTCCTGCTCACTGGTTTTCACTGTGGTTTTATCTTCATCTTCTGCACAAAGTTAAGAATCATGTCCGAAACCCGTTCCAGTCCAGGGCCTGTTTGCTATTGTACCTACGGATGCTTTTTTCCGGAAAGGTCGGACGGGTGAGATTTAGCCTCAAAAATGTTGCGGGAAAATTTTCCCAAAAAACCGATTCTACCCAGTGCCCTTGTAGGAGCGCTATCGGAAGCCACAGAAGAGATATATTCGAACCCGTTGGAAAGTGTGTGCTCATGTGCTATTTGCCCCGACAAGACTGGAGCTATTTGCAACGGATTCGGATATCAGATTGAAATCAGAACATCAGTTTCATGGGAAATTTGTTCTGTTTAATCAGAGCCTCAATTTAAAATAATGCTTTATCCACATTTTTTGTAGATCAACATGCGCCTTCAAACCTTCTCCATCGAATGTTTGTTTGTTAATTGAACAAGCCTGAACTTTATTACTTCCATAAAATAGTGAAACGAAAAAGTCTAAAATTACATAAGGTACTAGTAGGGATTCTTTATTGACTGAGTGAATAATATTTATTCGACTCTGTTTTCCTTCGTTCCACTTCAGTGAGTATTTAATTTTCCGGCAGTTGCTTTTTGTTTGCATGCAGTGATAACAGCCTAATCCTATCCGCTGTGCCCTTCCCATAACTTTTCAATTCGACCCAACCGGACGCTGCGTCCGGAATCGATTGTTCGTTCGCCCGGAAGAAAATGCAGGAAGAAAATGAACGAAGCTCCTCCACACCTGTTAGTAACTCATCGGTAACCCTAAAAGTCACGCCGCTGGAACCGATGGGCCGGGCGTTGCTTTTTATCTGACCTCCGAGGGCTCAGGATGGGGGAACACGACAGATTTCTTCATTTACGTAACATTGCGTCGAGCGCCACACCCGGACCGGAGGGAAAACTGCTGGGCGAGATGGAAAGCTTAATAAAACGGAATGGGATACTTTCTCTCTCCACGGCCCAGGTATGGTAGGAGGATTCTTTTTGCTTCTTCTCTCGCACTCACACTATCCCAGGCGCAAGGAACCACACGCAATCACTCCTCGGGACGGAGTGGGTCCATTTTCTAATCCCAGTTCCATTTTCCCGCTCACTAGATCCGTTCGTGGGGCGCATCTCGTAACCGAAGAGCTCGGATCGTCCGAAAGGGACCATTTTCTTTTCCATTTTCATTCCATCATTCACCTCCAGTTACCCAGTTTTCCTGTTCCGGCCCCGTTTTCATCCTCGAGCGAATCTTCCTTCAAAGCGCGGATCGAACATTCACCGGACCATTTCCACGCGAAAACTCTCGCATTACGCACTTAGCGCAAGGACTCCCGAGTTCTGTCTCTCGTTGGAGCAGATAAAGCGAAACTCCGGCGGCCTCTTTTCCCGTCTTTTCCGAGGCGTCCGTTTTCCCGTCGTCACACAAAAGTGTCCGAACAAAATGGATGGAACATCAGCCCATGACCAGTAGTGGAAGAGAAGCGAGAGAGAGAGAGAGAGAGAGAGAGAGAGAAAGAGATAGAGAGAGAGAGAGAGCGAGAGAGAGAAAGATCGAGTTAATAATTGTGTCTTCAGACGGATGGGAGCCGGAAGCCGTTTCTCCTCGGGCTTCCGCTGCCTCGACGACGTGCCCCATTGAAATTACCACCCGACCGGGCCGGCGATCCGGCACGTACCTGAGACGCGCAATCGAGGATCAAATTGAATGAATTAACGATGGAAGAGTTAATTTTTTATTAAACCTCTTTTTTCCGCTCCCTTCCGGCAAAGGTTCTCTAGACTGTTGGAATCATGAATTCCGTTTTTCCCAATCTGGTTTCTGTGACTTTCTGACCCATGCTGGAAAGATGGGGTTTTTTTCTGTTTCGTTCACGTTTGACATAGAAAGCATTTCCCCGTGGAACGGAAAAACGATTAAAAAAGAGGGGTTGAATTAATTTTGCATTTTATTGTACCGAAAAAATTAAGTTAGCCCCGGATGGAGAATCCGTCCATTGATTAGAACAATGCGCAAGCGGAACGCTGAATTCGTTGTATTATCATTGCATGAAGGAGTTTTTTCCTGTTTCCTTTTTTTCCCCTGTTTTCATTCCTATTTTGTCCTCGGGTTGGATGGAAAATTTACACCCCATTTCAGAAGAAGATTGTGCTACATCGTTCGAACAAGTTTGTACATCTTCCTCCGGCCATCAACCATTAACATTATATCTTCCAGGAACCTGTGTAAGGGATGTTTGAATCACTCGTTTGTATTACATCGCAGGAAAAGGATATCAATCACTCGCATTCCCATGAAAGTTAGCTCACTGTTTAAGTCCCTTGTAATGCAAATACTCAGCCCAGCTAACCTGAAATTTCCCCGAATCCAAAAAGGCTTTTCCATTGAAAAACCTGCTCCATGTGGATCATATCCCGTTTGTTCATGCAATCGTTAGACCCTGTCGATGTTAACGGAAACATTTCCCGGAATAACATTTCGGGCAAATAATTGTGTACCGAGTTGTTCACTACAACTCGTATGCATTGGTGTTTGTGTTTTATAAGTGGAACATTTTTCCCGTCCCATTTTCATGAGATCAGCATTCCAATTCAAGCACAGTTGGGTACAGAAATACAACACGCCGTAAATGGGACGTATAATATGCACCAAAAGAAAATGCTAACTGCTTGCCAATGTTCGAACATTTGGAAAAGGGGAAAAATTCCCCATCTGCAACGTTCAGAGGATGCGTTCATACCGCTGGATGTTGGACGGGCGATGCGTTTATGCTATCATAACATTATACCGGCCATGCTGATGTTTTTTGTTTGATTCTTCGCATATTTGCAAACATTTTCCATTCATGGTGCGCTTGCAGCATGATGTTTGCGTTTTACGAAATTATCAACAACCAGTTGAATTTCCTCCTCATACGTAGACCATTTTAGAACTCCTACGTAACATGCCTTACAAAGTGTATGCAATTCTCATCAAATGTCATTCAAATTCCATTGAAACAAATTCAGTGAAACAAACCAATGGAAACTCATTTCCGTCGCAACACGAATCGAATCGCAGCCCTTACAAAGTTCGCATGGAAACTCTTCGCCCGGCATGGCTCCGGAACATGATTCCGTGCGGCTTTTCATGCGCCAAACAACAGTTAATCATGCTGCCTTTATGCTTCCCTGGTCCACCCGCTAATAACAGGCCTTCCATCTGGGTGGAAAACGTTTCACATTTATGCCACGCGTTCGCCACCAACAAAGTCCGGCTGCCGGGAAGGATCTCTCGCTCTCGTGAGGAACAATTACCACCACATTGGACGCTACTCGCGAATGGACGATGGGCCCTTCCATTGTTGGTTGTTTTCGTTTTTTTGTTGAACTTTTCTGTGCCAATTCTTCCCTTGATTATTAGCTACCCTCGAAAGCCGTTCACTCTCCACTGTCTTTCCCTCTCGCACTCGCTCTTTCGCTCTCTCCCTCTGTTCCTTACGACGAACAAAAGACCTGCGGTGTGCAAACATCAGTAAAACATTGGCATAAATAAAACACCAGAAATAATTATGCTCATTCGCGAGCGGCGTCCGCGGGGCCATTATGGACGCGTAACGACCGTGGTAATGCTTTATGGATCATGTTTGATCCCCATTCCGCACGCGTCCGACTGAAACCGAGTGAAGCACACACTTTCGTATGCTTCAAGGGTTCGAGCGAAAAAGGAGCAGCTTCAAACGGGCGGGAAAAAAGCACATCCTGAAGCTGCTGTTGCTGCTACTGCTGCAATGCGGTTTCGTTCCGCGACAACAGTAGTCAATTAATTCCATCCGTTAGTCTGTGAATTAGCGGCGAGAGTGCATTCGAAGGCCGTTTTTGTGTCTACCCTTGCGGTAACAGTGTGCCAAATGTTCGTTAAATTGATGCCATTTCCCATTATAATTATGAGTTGCGTGCGAAGAAAATACTTACTAAGAAGGTTGATGATAAATTAGATTAGAGATCAAACCAAGAAAGATGACTTGTGACCACCCGTTTGACAGACAGCCGATGCTGTGGGCGACCGAAAGAATAAATCTTCCGATTCCTCAATCAATCTTACATGTTTCTAACCAGCCCAGTGAAGTGTTTCACTTACATAAATAATTGAACCAGGAATTTCCTGGGGCTACGAACATCCCGAACCCAACATTTCTACCTCAACATACTTCCTTGTTCTTGTTCAGCAATTTGTCCAGAGCAACGGGAGTTGAAAGGGTAAAGGTACGCATCATGGACTTGACAGGTCGGCCAGCATTCTACGAAGCCGTTTCAATTGTTCCAAGAGACGGAAGTTAGTTCTCGGTCATTTGGAATTTGCAAACCCGTACTACCTGCCGACATTCCCGATTCCGATGGCAACTTTGGGTTCGGTGGAAGAAAAGTCCATCCGTACCACGTGATCCCTGGTGAGTGTCCAAAAAGGATCAATCGCAAAGAAGAAGAAGAAAATTCGCGTCGGCCCTGGGAATTGGTGCTAAA
>JAOEFI010000003.1:10825110-10838891 GCA_034621735.1 Anopheles plumbeus
ACAAAGTGCACCGCCCTTACGTGCGAGTGTTGCGAATGGCGAGTATTTCGCGCAAAAATCCCTTCCGAGGAAAGGGGCCAAAGGGAAGAAGAAAAAATAAAGCAACAGCACAACCTAGTTCCGTCTGCAAATACCCTTCCGCACCGGGATTCCGTTAGTTCTGGTGGAAGCCCGCAGATAAACCCATCTTATATCTCTCTCGATCTCGCCGGAATGCAGGACCTCGCCCCCGGTTTCGGTAGAATACTCGAACGATGAAACCGTTTGCAATCAGGAAGGAATTTATCAAAACCATAAAATAAGCCATAATATCAATCAAACACGTATCGAATCGTGGGCTAGAATTGCGGGAATGTGGCTACGCTCTTTCCTTCTCGCTGGCATTCGCGTCTATTGAGTCGTCCTTTTAAGTCCATCTCCGTCCTGCGAAGACGGCGGAGCGAAGCGCACGTACATAACTATCAGGTGGGGTATGGCACGGTGCCCTTATGGAGGAGCTATTTCTGGAAGAAATTTAAGATCCGCCAACGGCAGGGAAAGTGGCAACTTTTTCGCCACTGTATATAGTTTGGCGCAGAACGTGGCGTGGAGCGGTTCTACCCGTTTGCAAATATGGCAGCTGACGGACGTCTTGGCTGGCCGTATTTAGTTTTCTTCAACGGCTGAATGTTTCATGCACTTAAGAGCTCCGAATAGTGCGCTGGCTTCTGTACATGAATTTCCAATTATTCATGGTGTGCTTTTACTCAAATCAGTTTCATTTTCTTCTTTATTTTTAACTTTGAAACAGAAGGAACTTTCTCTTTATATTTCGAACTGGTTCGAATGTTGTTGTTAGTTTGAAGGAGTAGTCCTGTGTACTCGACGAATCCGCAGCCCAAAACGAGGATATGATGGGATCGGTTCATAGTCAGTATTTATCTGACAAGTTGCCAGGGCACTAGCACACAGAAAAGGAGACCAAAAACCCATCAAGTATTTTTTAATCTAACACCCGTTCAGATACTTACCATAATAAAAAGGAATGTGGTGATGGTTTGCTTTCAGCAAAAACAGAACAGTCATTTATTTTATGACTGTCGGTGTTGCTAAACAACCATTCGGACCAAAACGTTACGATCAAACCGGGTTGGATTAACTTGTGCTGTGTATTAGGTTAAAACTGCTCCAAATAACCTGGACGATGGTTGCCCGCGCCGCAGAAAAAAGGGTCAAAAGGAAGACAGACATACGCCCAGTTGAATGTGTTTCAATTGCTTTGGAAAAATGGGGGAAACTTTGAGTTCAGCAATGTTATGCGCTGGCGGTAAAAAGGCTCCATATCCTCCTCTCGGCGCGTCGTAACTGTTAAATGCCGGAAAATGGCAAGGCAAGGTCTGCTCCAGTGGCCTTAATTTCGTTGTCTTGCTTTCGACTCCCTGCCAATTCCGCAATTCCGTTAGTGGTGTGTTCAACAGTTCCGTAGTGTTTGCCACCCGATCATGCTGAAAAGTTGCCAATATCAGCAGTAAAAGAAGCTGCTCACTGATAGCCCTCCAGATACTCCACCACCCCAATTCCTTCCTCTTCTCGGTACTCGGAACGCAAACAAAACTCGCCCAAATTTGCGCCTTCGACCGAGACCGAGATTAAATCGACGAACGTGGTCTCGATTGGTTTGTGCTGGCGCGTGGATTGGCTCGCTTTTCCATCCTGGCCCGGGGCCACGCAGTTCCTACTGGAACTCGGGGAATTTTCGACAGATTTCAATCGAACCATAACCATCTTGACCTCGAGATGATGCTCTTCAAGAGGGTGCTAAGGGTTCCTTCATTCCTTCATTCCTGCACTTTTTTGTTCGCCGCCAGAAAACTCCCGATACCGCAACATTTTATCCTTCCAGTTCCATCTCATCCTTGTGCCCCCCGGGACTGTGTGCTCTTCCGCATTCCGTTTCAATTGCCAAACGATTCCTGCCCGTGCCCGTAAGGCGTAGTCCTCGCACATAACACTAAACATGCCTTCCCGTGCCTTCCAAGGAGCGCCGATCACCGTGGGGCACCCCTTTCGCGAAACCGTTCCCTGGCCCGAAAAAAGTAAAACCAAGTGGGAGGGCTGTAAACATAATGTTGAAGGATATTGCCCACTGCCCCTCCCGCCTCTCGCCTGGCGTGGGCACTCCTCGGGTCACTTGACGACTCTCTCGTATCATTGAACCGGCGCGGGCAGTAAGGATATGTGGTGCTCCACTCCATTGGGCGGGGGACCGTGGAGCACGCGGCTTGGGGAAATCATGTGCCACGTGGCACACCTTTCGACTCACATGCCGAAACCACTTTTGGGGTTTTATTTGCTGGCGTGACTGAGGATGGAGTGGGATGGGACGAGGGTGGAAGGGCGAGACGAGGTGCGAAATACAAATATGGCGGCGTTTCATAAGATTTTACGAGTTTACGCATCCACGACCGAACGCCCGTCGGTGATGATTTTCCGAAGTGGAACGATTGCAATCTACGCCAACCAGTACACGGGAAGGAGCGAGAGTTGAAAGTAATAAGAAAAGGGATATGCCGACTGGGTGGTCGGGAGGGCAGCGAAGCATGTCTCGAGGCGCTGCGGAAAAATGAATGTTTACACCAGTATCGAACATTGAGGTGCATCCATTTTTTATTTACCTTCTTCCTTTCCGATTTTTTCCTGGGCCAGTTTTGGGAAAACTCTGTTCACTTGTGACTTCAATCGGCTTTTTTAAAGTTCACAGTTGCCGTACATATGTATTCGGTGATATATATATATATATATATATATATATATATATATATATATTCGGGGATATATATATATATATATATAGAAAGAATATATATATATATATATATATATATGGAATATATATTTTGTCTAGTTTAATTCTCTTATAGAATTTCAATCTAAAGCAGCTACAGGATAACTCTTTGCTTGTGATCCACTCTTTGTATTTACCATTTCATAAACCTCAAATCAAGTTCTTCGAAATCAAACTAGTTCTTAAAAGTACATTTCAATAAAGAAACGTTACTTTATCGAATGCACCGGGGGTCTAATCCTAGAAAAGTGCTTCCGTTTGTTGTATTTTTAGAACCATAATGTAATTGAACTGACAGCGCACTCGATGTTGAATGAACTCCGGTACCCAACTCCAGGATATTTATGAAACATTTGATCACGGAATGCAATCGAACGGGAGTCCCAAAACACTTCCGGAAACCACTTCACTCCTTGAGAGGATATTTTGTTCCATTCCATTCATATTAATCGCCATCGTCATAATCTTTAGAAAACATTGCTTGAAATTTTCTTGCTCCCCGATGGGAAATGGAGGAAAACTTTATCCACTGGAGCTGGAACATTTCAGCTACCACTTTGACCACTTATCGGCCCCCTCCTGTCGGCGAAGCATTTCGGTTTTCTCCGACGCACACACAAAGAGATACATCTCCAATCAACAAATCTTCCAACAACACACTTGTTGTTGTCGTCAAGTATTCGCCCGGGAGAAGTGAGTTTTTTTTTTGTTGGTGTTGGTTTTGGGAAAAGGGTTCGCGTGGAGACACTCCCTGAATGGCACTGTTAGGCCGGCTTGGGAAACCGAGAAGGATTGCTTTTCCTTTCAAGCTACTCCTTTCCCGAAAGTGCTGGTTCGAGGTTTCGTATTACCCATACCGTCAGCGACAAAGTGAAGGTTGGTCCGATTTTCTTTCCATTCCCCGTTTTGCTTCGCACATTGTCCAATCGAATTTTCTTGCGGATGGGTCGAAGCGTAAGTTTTCCGACAACGAGCGAAGGAAGCAAGACAAGTACCAGAACAGCTCGAACAGATTTCCAATCGACTTGTTTCGTCTACACGAAAATATCCTTTGGAGGAACGGTCGGCTGTCCCAAAACTCGTACTTCGTAGCAGTGGGGGTTCCACGCAAGGGGGGTTGATAGGAAAATCATACGAAAAAGTTTCACGGCAAACCCGTTTTAGAACCGAGACAGAAAAAAACCGAAGGGGAATCGAAAACGAATCGGGAAAACCAAATTGATCCTAACAAGCCTGCCTCGGGATGACACATCGATCGTCTTCGGTGTGATACTTCTGCATATTCGCTCGTGTTGCTGTCCTTCGCCACGAGCCAAAAGGTCCGGTGCAAAAGGACTATCTTCCCCACTCAATGATGGTTTACGGAAGCAAAGACTTGAAAGAGCGATAATGAAAAACAAGCAAAAGCAAGAAGAGACCGAATGAAGAAAAATAGCTCCAGAAAAGGTTGCTTTAAATTGCTTCAGAGTACATAAGAAAAAAAAACCAATAAATGGATAACGTTTACAAAGGGTTCCCGCATTCAGTTGGGGAAGTGTACGTTTTACCAGAAGTAAAAAAGTAATCCACAAGACACCGACTGTTATAATAATACGTTTCGTGCATACTGTTGATCAGAAAACCCTGGTTATGGAGAAGAAAGACCAGAACAACCAAACAAAAAGCATCTTTCAGATTAAGCGTGGATAAAGACATGAGTAAACAAAACCGATAGCGAGACCTGGCGAAAGGAGCAATCAACTGCGAATCAATTGAAAACTAAACAATACAAAGGAAGTTACACTCTCAAGTAGACAACAACCCAAATGTGGGTCAAACGCATTCCAACAGATTCAATTTAGCTGAACGTTTGACCCTTATCTCTCTGTCACCATTTCTAACGATGTAATGAATCTGTTTTTGCCCTTTTCATCGGGCACTGGCCTATTGAAGATACTCGCGAAAATCTGTATCGGCTTACACCTGTCTTGTTACCTGTAGAGTATTTGATCTTCCTGTCTTTCTATTTCGTTCTGTCTCTCTCTTTATACCTCTCTCTTTGTCTTGGGCGCTTCTTTAACGCCTTAGCAACGATTCTACGATTGCCGACTAATTCTCATTGCATTATTTTCTTCCTTTCCTACTTTGGTCGTCCGCCCCGACGGACGGAAACGAAATGCAGATGCCGAGTGGATTTCCACAAATCGCCCACAAAAAACTGTCGGATCAATCTCGACGTGCTGGGTAAGTGTGCAGCTGACTGTTTTGTATGTGTGTCGTCATTGTCACCGGTAGAGAAAATGTTCAGAAATTGTGTTTTCCCCCCGGAAATGGTTTCCCCATGACACCTGGGAAGTTTATTCCCTCCGTCGCGACTTACCTTTTAAACTGGGGAGGAATCATTCTAAACCACCCGGCCTCCCCAAAAGCGTCTGGTATACACTTTACCAGGTTATCAACGCTTACCATCCATCCTGATTGACGCTTCTCTTGCTTCTTGTCTTCCGCAGTGCCGCCAACGAAGCTTACGATCCTGGACGAGCTGGGGGCGGCCGTGGCGAACAACGTCGTCGGCCCGTACCGGGAAAACGCGGACGTTAATCTGACCTGCGTCTCGAGCGGCGGCCAGCCGACGCCGAAGGTGACCTGGTGGCGCGAGCACGCCCTGCTGGACGACTCCTTCCAAGTGCTGCCGGATGGCACCGTCAAGAACATTCTCTATCTGGAGAAACTGTCGCGCCACGATCTACACTCGGTAAGTTATCTCTTTGCTGATGTTGTGCTTGTGTGTTTGTGCGTGTGTGTATTCGTACGTGTGTGAGTGTTGGAGTTTTTTTTCGACTTTGTTTTCGCTTTTCCTGGCGTGATCTGCCCCTCTTTTGCCGTTTTGATGTGAGTTTTATTTCTGCATTATGCTAATACGACGCTCGGTGCCGCAGCGTGTTCGGAATTTCCCGCTGTCTTGGGAATGGATGAGGGGACGGGTAGCGGTCTCCTGCAACGAGCTGAGACACCCGAGCGTGGTCCCACGCTTGTCCACGGGAGATTGATAACGTTTGATGCCGCATATAGACGTCACTGAGTGAATTGTATCAATTTGCAGTGTGTGTGTGTTCCCGCAGGGGCGACGTGGGAGTTATAAATTTATGGCATTTAGGAAGCGTTTTCCGTGGAAATGTTTCAAACGAGACACAGCTTCGGCCGCAAAATACGTGCAAAAAATAACGAGAAATGCTCGCGAAGTTATTAAATTCAATCAGGAATAATGTTGTGCTCCCTTGAATAATTCCACCGAACTCTATTACAAAAAGCAATCAATTATCATGTCGAAAGAAAATCGATTGTCAAAATTCGTCCCTATGGTTTTGGGAGACTTGAAAAGAAAACATCTCTTTCGCAAAACAATTGTCAATTTCTGGAAAGGCCGAATTGTGAAGGGTTTCGTTTCGAACAACATAACCATACATGACGCTTCGACCCTCCGGGGCTAAGACGTTGGTGGTAGAATCGTTGCTGCCTTGTGTTTTCACTAACATGGCCCAATGACCTTTACAATTGGATTACGAACCAGGGGCTCTGGTGGTTCAGGACAGTTCAAAGGACGACACTTTCGTTGAACGGTGCGAACTCTAGTAAATGCAGTTCGTGGAGTGAATAAGGATGTTTGGTTTCCATCGGAGGTCAGTGGTTGCTAGAAACATGAATCGACTTTGCCCCAAGCTCTCTTCTTCGGTTCATCATCAACCGACGTCCGATTGCATAACCAAAGGCGCATTCACCTCAGCGTTTTTCTGTGGTTAACAATCATGTATCATAAGCTCTGACTTTCACGCCTACCATAAATCCATACCGTGATAATTATGTAGGCCAAGCATTTATCCCTGTTTCGGGTTTCCTCTCCACGCACCATTTTTGTTTCTTTAGGGTTTCGAATTACTTTTCGAGCTCCTAATCCGTCTGCGGGAAACAGTGAGCGGAAAATGTACCTCGCAAGGTCCGGAAAAGAATGGAAAGCTAGTTCGCTCGGGAATTAATTC
Organism: Anopheles plumbeus; assembly: GCA_034621735.1. Classification (NCBI taxonomy): domain Eukaryota; kingdom Metazoa; phylum Arthropoda; class Insecta; order Diptera; family Culicidae; genus Anopheles; species Anopheles plumbeus. The sequence goes on from JAOEFI010000003.1 coordinate 10,831,951, forward strand.
ACCAGCAGGCGTAAAGTCAAGACAAATAGTACCAATTACAGCCGTGTAACTTTATGTTGTCCGTGGAAGACATTCCGGTTTGACCCATAGTCGGGGAATAATTTCAGAAAACTCCTAGGCTTTTCCTGTGAGCCTTACGTCCGGTTCACAAATACTTGTCCCACGATTCGGGAAGCAATTACCCCCAACGGGCGATTCCAATATATATTGTGCCGTGACCTCGGAGAAACGGTGTTCTGCAAATCATTCAATGCTGGAGACCGCAATTGTGGAAGGACTAATCGGAAAATTCGACCTCAGTGACGCAAAGTGCCCTTTTTCGGGTTAAGTACGGTTGATTGATTAACCAAGAAACCCATCCATTCAGCCGCTCGGCTGGTGCCTGCATTCCGATGACTTGTTTTCTAACGCATGCTGGCACACGCATGTTTCCGTGCCTCCCAGAAATCGATTTACGTAACCACAGCCGGAACAGGGGGAGGGCTTTCCCGAAGGAAGTCTCTTCTTGACCTTCCCGCCCCGAGAAAGCCTGACAGGAAGTGTGTTTATTTTACGCTTACCATCAGCTCGCTCAGACCACTACCAACGTGCGCATTAGGCGCCATTTTTTTCACACACCCCCAACCCCATTTCCTTTTACTTCGCACCGGAATCCCAGGCTTTCCCCTTCTCATCTACCATTTGTTTTTGTGCAAATGGCTGCGGGAGTCGGGTGGGAAAATTCCATATAAGCATTGTAACGCAGCGGAATAGCAATAATAATGGCGATGATAAGCATAATGATGTTGGGAACCCCGACCCCGAACGGTGTTAAGACACGTGACGGACTGGAAAAGGGCAGGTTACGGAATGTGTTACCGGAAGGTCATCAAATTTCAATCAAAGCACGCTGGAAGCCACTGATCGTTGTTGGGCATCGAAAAAACTGCTTATCTGCTGCTTCTTACATTTCCACCCGCTGTGGAACGGATATAAAATTCATCCGATCCGACAACGACCCTACCCATGATCGATCGGCTTCCTCCCGCGAAGGGAAGCAGCATCGCTTCCGTTTGGTTCGAGCTAAGCCACCGGAAGTGAAGATAAATCAATTTCACTTCGCCATTGTTCGCCTGTTGCGATTGAGTCGAGCGATTTCGGTTTATTCCGCAGCTGCAGCTGCTGCACCCCTGCAGATGCAAGGGCGGTTCCGAGCGTGTCCGGAAGTCTCCGAGAGGATTAAACAACCAACAAAAAACAAATAATAATGCACATTAATTACGATTGCAAGCATAAATATTCCAACCGAGGCTCTGGAGTGGATTTACGAACAATCGATTTAATTTAAAAATCCCCTCCTAGAAAAGAGCTAAAGATGCCTTTGTTGCAGAATGTGATCGATTGAAAACGGGAAACGTGGCAAATAAGAACATGGGAAGCAGAAGTATTACTCACTTCATCACATTTAAAAAATATTTATTGAATCTGCGTCAAACTATTTCAAAAGGTTCTCCACCTTCTGTATGCTTTTGAATTCACAATCGAGCAGAACACATTACAACATCCAATTGCTACCCGTGTTATTCATGCTATTGTTAAACAATAACGAAACAATACATCCTTTTTACTATTCACAAACAGCATCCGTCTCGTAGAGGAAGAAACATCCATTCCATGTTTGAAACCATCACCGATTCATTGGCGATCGATAAATGCTAATGAGCTCGCTGTGATTACAAGCTCGGAAGTATTTCATAGCCCATATCCATACTCCCACATGTCCCAACTTAGACACTCCCACTGTCAAGGAGTCACGGAACCGTTTCACAACTGCCGTCGTTAATTATCACAAATCTTGAGTGTCCCTTTCGCGTTGCTCGTTGACTCGTGTTCGCTCGCATTGATGCACTTTCGGCTGACCCTTACCCATCAGTCATCTGTTAGCTGCTGTCACTATTGACCCTAAGCTTTCAACACGGCGCGGAAATTCACGGCCATTCAAAAACAGTCACCAATTTTACCAAACACCAGGCGACTCCATCGAACGCCGTTCAATCTTCGGTTCGGTTACAAATAGTCGCGCACCGCTCAACAAACGAGCTTTCGCCACCGCCCGAGGTCGAAGCTCGTGGCCTGCGGTTGAGATGAGTATGGCTTTCATCATCGCGACCAGCTGGCACAGCCTCGGGAAACTCCTTCTTCGATACTCGCATTGAAACATCTTATTTTCGGGCCTCCCCCGAACCGTGGCGATATCGATATGCGGCGCGAACGGAAAAGTTTTTAATTATGAACAAATGTTTATCGTTTTCATGGCTCTTTTTCTCTCTCTCTCTCTGCCTATCTCATTTTTCTCACCGTTCTTCTCTCCTCCGCTTCTCCGCAGGTCTTCACGTGCCAAGCGAGCAACGGACACGTCGTGCCGCCACTTTCCAGTGCCGTCAAGTTGGACATGAAGCGTAAGTAGCCCCCTACGGAGCAACGGGAAGTCGCACGTTATAATTGGGTGGGAAGGGGGAGGGAAGGTGGGTTGGAGGTAGCAACACCACCGCTGGTTGGCAAACTTTTCCAATCATTAGCGCCTGTATTAGATCGCTTACCAGCGTGGCGGCTTACTTCCGAAAACACAAAGTTCAAACCGGCCCATGTTCGCACGTACTGCTGCTACTGCTGGTTGGTCCATGCTGGTCGAGGCCTCCGAAAATGTGTGGACCACTTTCCTCCCCAACTCACGCCCATTCCTTCGCCACCCCTTGGCACAGTCGTCTCCTGCTCGAGCGAAAGGCTCGACTGTTGCTCCACCGCTGGAGGCATCGCTCGGGGAAACTTTTCCTTTGCAGTTTGCCTCCCGTCGGGAGCCCGTCGCACGCATGCCGAGCGATCCCGTTTTTAAAACACCACTTCGACGGGAAAGTTGCCCGCAGGAGAGCGTTAATTAAAAATTGAAACATTTTGCGTCGCTATCAATTTGCCGCGCAACAGATGCCGGGTGCGGGGTCGCGGGCAGCGAAGCGGGTGTGTGTGACTAGTAATTTTCTTGATCAGGCCATTTTTGGGGCGAAGAAGTGCCCATGATTGGAAACACGGCTCGGGTTGAGGTTTGTATATGGCTTTGCAAGGGAGTTCATTATTGGATGTGGAATGTTTGCCGGCATCGCCGTGTTTGCAAGAAGCTAATTTGATGTTGATATCGATCGAATCGGGGAAAATATTTGCTTCTCTTTTTAATTGGACAAATTGGCGAATATTGTGCTTATTGGAGTTTCAAACATTCATTTTGAACATTTCTCTGCATCATTTTCAAGAAAAATTAATATTTACCGTGCCTCTAAACTTCTAAATGGGTCAACACATTAACTAAATTAGAGACCCTTTATTAAAGTTTGTGTTGCAAATTATCACAATTCCATTTCATCTAAAAGTGTGCAACTTTCCTATTATCTCTACTGTTTAATCACAGCTAAGTCAATCCTTAAAACCTATGCCTCGTTATACGGCGACTCTCCACAACCTTAAGACGCACAATGTTGCGTTGAATAGGACACGATTGGACAGGACCCTTCGCACACCAGTGACGAAACAGAAGCACTCAAACGCTTGTGATCCGTTGTAGGGCTTTTCGCTTTTATCTAAGCCGTGAGCCGAAGCATGCGTAGAGAATGTTCGCAAATTGCCATCTTTTGACAAACGCGAGACCGCTGCCTCGTTAGGAGCATTTTCCAACAGTCAAACAACGGAGGTGCATCAAACGGCTAAACATCCATTCCTGCAATCCTAGAGCCACCCTTTTAATGCCTTAGAATTCTCTCAGTGCGCGCAGCATCCAGGGCACTTTTCCATCTTGCGAACATCGCGGATGAAAGCTGGTGAAACATCCGTTTTTTCCCTGATTTAGGTTGCCCCCGCATGTGGTGATGCTGCACGCGCTTTTCCTCTGTCAGTGAATCCTCGCAAGTGTCCTCGAAGGAACATGAGCATTGTAGAACTATCGGCCCGAGTTCGTTCGTAAAAAAGGGTTCATTTTTTTTTCTTCGTCTCGGCGTCCCCGGCGTCTCGCCGATTGGTTTCGTTTGGGTCGGGTGTTTCCCGGTTGTTATTCCGGTGAAAATTGAATCGCACCGATCTAGCAACGCACGCACAGACACGTGCCCATCCTTTTATCGACGGATGATCGCCCGGGAGACTCACGGCCGACAAATGTGGAACGAGCAACGGTTTGGCCCGGGCGCTGGTAGTGAAACTTATCCGTTTCGTTCACAAACACATATCATACGCAGACGGGGGCCACGGTGGGAAAAAGCGAAAAGTGCAGCATAAAAAATCAGCGCAAACTGGTACGGAAAACAAACATCCTCTGTACACCACTCGTCGGAAGGAGCAGCGGTACAAATTGGAACGCATCATGGCGAAGGATGCCACACAAGACTCCATCTAGTACTCCAGGAAGAGGTGACGGGGTGGGAGGTGCCCTGGGTTGACCTTTCCAGGACGTGCGACGCAAAGGATTGAGCTCGGGGAGTCGTGGGGCTGATCCTTTCCATCAGAGGTCGTGTTGTTAGTAGCGCGAAGTTTTTGTCCCGTTCCAAATCCAATATAGAAGCGGATAGAGCGAAAGAGACAAAGAGAGAGAGAGAGAGAGAGAGAGAGAGAGAGAGAGAGAGAAAACGAGCGAAGTTTTTTGCATTCCTCTAGTGAAAACGGAACGAAAATGTGATTTTCCTATTTTGTTTCGAGTGCCGCGGAACTGCGCTTTGCAGAACTCTGCCGACTTCAAAAGCCGACTGCTGGCAATGTTTTTTAGTACCTTTCAAGTGCATGTACCGATTGAAATTGAAATGTTTGAAAGTTGAGAAAGTTTTTTTTCCCATTCCGTGCGTGCATCGAAGGCACGTGCACTTTGCCCTCTCACTAATGCTGCATTTCATGCGCTGCCGGGAAAATGCACCTTCTACTGATTTCGCGCGATTGATAAGAAGAGCAATAGAATGCGCAAATTAAATAATTCTGCTAGAGTTGCCAGTTTTACAAGAATTTCAAGCCTGTATATGAATAGAAATTGTAGACAAATTCGATAATTTCTCCAACTGTTTCCGCATTTGAAAACAGCCTCTGAAAGGAAGTCGTTTTGTCAAGGGATTCCTTGAGCTCGCATATGCTTTGGTACGGTTTGGATCCAATCCAACGGCGTGTACCATTATGACCCCGCCGCATGGTCGGTGGCTCCCTGATGGCCCGAGAAAACCGCGATGCCGACCACGAACCGATCTCGCAGCAGCCGGGAAACCGTGGAACGATGGCTTCCGGCAGGCCGGCAAAATGGGGGAACCCCCCGAAGGGATGCAAATCATCTAAACCCCCTTTTGCGGAACGCTTTCCACCGGTGGAGGGGTAGGAGGAGACCAGCATCCTGCAGGGGGAACGTTTCGGTGCAGCTGCCCGATGTTACATCGGTCTTTTGCGCCATTCTTCAGCCCCGTGGCGCGGTTCGATCGAATTTCGCTCGAGGATAAAATGCGGTGTCCCGAGGCCGGCTCCAGAAGGGTCGTATCACATATTCGGTCGCCGTGACCGGGATCGACCCGAGCCGATGTGGGAACGTGCCTCCACAACGAAACCACAATCATGACGCGTTGGAAATTAATCGGAACACGAGAAATTGATGGGTTTCGCGCGGTTCGCAGGAAAAATACCCCAAGCGGAAACGAGGAACAGCGAATGGTTTCCGAGTGGAGCCGGGTCCTAAATATCCAATGTGCCATAGCTTCCAATTTGTGTGTCGACACCAAACTAAAGCTCCATAAATATAATCAATCCTTCCGTAGTCGTAGTCGTCCCGAGAACCGGGAATGCGAAGGAAAACAAACAAACTAATGTTTGTACACACCCCGCACGAAAACCCCTTTCAAACGACAAGATTGACAGGGGGGGCGGGTGCCACGGGTGGACGTTTTTAAAATAGTCATCATCATGCAACCTACACCCCCACTTTGTGTCGCGAGAATGAAAACTCGCCATCGACGGGTGGAAAATTTCCACCACTGCTTCCCCCACTTCCGAAGCGGAACTCGACAACGCAACACTTTCGTCGTGTAGGGCCGGGTTTCGTGCCCGGCCCGGATAATGATGCCATTTTATGATCGCCCGGGCCTAACCTCACGGTGTTGCACTTCGGAAAAGTGGGGGCCGCAACCTGAGCCCAAAAGCGGAGTTCAATAAAGTGCACCCGCTCTTTCGCTGGCTGCCTGCCGGTGGTCGGAGTTTTACGACCCGAAACTGCGATACGCACGATGCGAATGGCGACAAAGACGACGACCGACGACGACGACGATTATGATGGTGCTGACGGGAACGATAAAACCCAACCCCGAACATGCAACCCAACCGAACCCCGAAAAACGCATCATAATTGAATCGTGCGTCCTCGAGTGCCGGGGAAACGCATCCGACGATCGGGCGAGGAGGGAGAGGTTTTACGAGACGGCGATGGAAGAGTTTACGATTGCGGTGTGTACAGCCGCCGGGAACGGTCCGAACGTGCCCTTTATGGACTTTCGAAGCGTCGCTCTTCGACGGACTCATCTTTCGCCTCCGGAACGCCTGAAAGTTGCCAACTCCCTCAGAATGAAAGCCAAACAGTGCCAACAGCGATGTCATAACTCACCCCCGTGGGAAGGGGGAGGGCGCACTATGATCTATATTTGTCTATGACGATAGACCACTCTCGTAGTTCCTCCTTCTCGGAAGCGCTCCTCGGCACACTGCCCGCCATCGAAGGAAAGACTCATAAAGTTGTTCGGTTCGTTCGGTTGCAGAGTAGCATAAACGTTTAAAACCAAACATACAAACACTGGGCCCCAAAAAAAAAAAAACATGCCAACGGACAGCTCTGGTGGCAGTTTGCGGTTGCCTCAAGATCGTCACCCGATCGCCCTGAGGGAAGCGAGTCGTTAAGGTGCGGGCCG
>JAOEFI010000003.1:10840789-10851360 GCA_034621735.1 Anopheles plumbeus
ATCCACACACCGCCCAGCAGACGTCCAACGATGGAAATGTCACCGTATCGGAGCTGGTGTTCGTGCCCGGCCCGGAGGATAATGAAAAATCAATTACATGCTCAATTAGCTACAACGAAGGCGACGGCCCGACCGTCCTGCTGAAGGATGCCCACGTGCTGAACGTGAAGCGTAAGTATCGTCCCTAGGATTCGCTTCGTGTCACTTGCATTATGTGACCTCCCTAGCCCTCCGCGCACACAGCGACACCTCTAACGACTTTAGCGTAAATTAGTCAAATTCACCACTACCAATTTGCGCCATTACTCCGCCAGGACTCGAGGCGGAGAACACTGTTGAACCGAAAAGGGCACTCGCACACTTAAGGTCCTTTTATTCTTTTTCACCGGCTTCCTCTCGCTCACAGACGTTCCGGTGATATCGCTGGCGCTCGGTGCGCCACTCAACTCCCAGAACTTGATGGAGGGCTCGGACGTGTACCTCGAGTGCGACATCAAGGCGAACCCGCCGGTGAAGAAAATCGAATGGTTTCACAACGTACGTACACCGGGGAAATGGTTTTTATCCCGCAAAAAAAAAAAAGGGCACGGGACGGTATTCTTCACTCTTCAAACAGATTTTCTCATTCTCGATTTGTTTTTTGTTAAGAAGTTTTAAAAAGTTCTCTTTACCCATATCAGAGGACTAATCACAACAAAGAGGGCTTTTCAATTGACCAGCTTTTTCTACATGGGTTTGTAGAAAAGTCTGCGACCAACAATCAGTTTGAAGTAATTTATTGAAACCGTTCCGTACCGTTTTGCAACGTCCTGTGGTGCTTTTCGTCCAGCAGGCCGGCTGTAATATATTATGAACAGAATCACCCAGGATCAATGACCGCGCATTACTGCCTCCATCGTCGACGTTTTCCTAGCGCCATTGTTTATTTATTTATCGACTGATTTCAATTCCAGAATAAATTACTCCAATCGGCCCGCGGAATCATCGTCTCCAATCAGACGCTCGTCCTGCAGAGCATCACGAAGTCAACGCACGGCGAGTACATGTGCCGGGCGTCCAACAGCGAGGGCACCGTCAACAGCAATCAACTTTATTTGGACATCAAATGTAATTAATTATTTTTACTACACGCCTGGCCGCAACCGCCGGCCGCCGATTTTCCCCACCGAAATTCGTGTGTCGTCCTCAACTGCTTAATTTGTTGCACCGTCGCTACTGCACAATGGTCGAAAGCTTCACGCTCCGGTTCCATGAATGAATGGGCGGGCGTTTTATTTCCCATCATTCGCCCACAACGAGAAGTTTTTCAAGTGCTCTTTCAGCCACAAATTCCACCGAAAATAAATTATACCACCACATGCACCGAAAGGCACAGTTGGTAGAGAGAAGGCAAATACCGACGCCCAGAATTGATTCATCAACACCAAAAACATTTTTTCCACTGAGTTCCGTTTTGAGGAAAATCAGCTTTCTGGTAAAGCGCGTACATATTGCAGATCCTGCCGAAAAGTATTAATTCGCACGAAGCCGCATGTAATTCAATTGTAATGCCGCTTTTTTAATTCTTGGATCAGTTCACGCTACTGCACAGTCCCTTGACGAACAATTTCGTTGGATTAATTTTCAAGTACTCTCTCTTTCAATTTTGTTTGCGAAAAAAAACCACAGCCCAGAAAAGCGACGCGTTGTGCTCAAAATCGCAAACAATTTAACAAAGAGCAGGGATTACGGAGCAGTTTCCCATTGTGGTGGAAAAGAATTTTCCTCGCTGTTCCACTAATTAAACCGAAACCATAACCACTGTTTCGGCTGTTTTATTTTAATGTCATCCGGAATGCATTTTTCGTGTCACAAAACGCTGAACAGGACACCACGGGGCGCTCGGAATGGAAACCACCAATAATTGCCGAACTTTTGCCACCGTCCAATAATATTTAACGACGAGAACAGGACCGATTTCGGGGTGCTATTTTCAGGGGACCGATTCAAGTGTCGGTGTTCTGTTGTCGAGTGCTGCGCATTGAAATCGAAACAATTTAGCTGATCAGCATAAACTGCATGTCCCTTCGAAGCGCTCTCGCTTTTTGCCACTGACAATTTTCTCGATTAGTCGTTGGGAGGTCTTCCCGATGGAAAGCTCGAAATGCCATTGGTGGCCGCCATTGTCGATTGGAAATTTGGAAAATATCGACTCGGTTTAAATATTTGAAATATTTAATGGTAGGGACGGAACAAACCTGCACTCTCACTTGTTTTTCTCGCCACCAGGATCGATTTGATCGAATTCGGTAGCTCATTATCGCGGCGCCAGCATTTTTGGGGTTATCGTTTGGGGAAGGCATCACGTTAGTATTTGCATATGGCCCGAGCATCCCCATATTCCTACCGCCCCGGACCCCAGTTGACCCAGACAGTCCATGAAAATGTCTGTTACAATGCTTATCTCATTACATACATGGAATGCAACCGGTATCATGTCCATTTCGGGCTGTTTGAGCATTTCCCGTGTAGGTTAACTGTATCATTTCTATTTCATTTTCCAGTCTACATTAAGGGGCACATTGCTCTGTTCCTTTGCATTGGATGGTGATTTCACAACCAACACCACATCACTAGTGGCTAATGCTGCCTTTACTCGCTGCACCATACAAACTACATGTGTTTTAAAACGTTCTAAAATCCATTCACTTTAGTACATATGTAACATGACTTTATCTTTTTGTGTTGAGCGTACATTCAGTGCATCTACCCTGCATGTAGGCAAGCGTACTTACACCGATTTCCATCCTGTTTCACAATTTGAATCGCGGCTTCGCGTTCGTCTTCGCAACCATAACTTTTGAAACCGAACTTTCCGCCGACGCCACCTCGCGCTGCTCATGCTTCCTCTCCTCATGCGCATCATTCCCAGGCGCGCGTGGTTCTATGCTCCATCCAAACTGACGTCATAAAGTTCTGCCCTCATTCACACTTTCCATTTTCTCACTCCATTTCTGGCGCTTGCCATGATGCTGTCCGGACCCCACCGGAACGTGGGCGCGCAGACCCACCGGTGTGCAAATCGGAAGCGCAAATAATCCGAGCGGCCGTGAAGCAAACGGTGAACATAACCTGCGACATCGACGCCAATCCGATGGTAATTTATTTCCCGCCGCAACGATGGCGTCCCCTTTTGGCCCTCGATGTTGGTGTTGTTGTTTGAGTAATGCAATTATTTCTCCGCTCTCTATCCTTCCCTGCAGCCGAATCTGCTATTCCGGTGGCAGTTTAACAACTCGCTCGAGAGCATGCTCGAGCTGCCGCCGTACACGAACGTCGAGTCGGAGGCGGCCAACCTGGCGCTCGCCGAGATCGACCTGGAGGCGAACCACATGGGCCCCAGCCTGGAGGAGATGGTCCGTCGCAAGCTGGAACGGCTGGAGCACTCCGTCCGTCAGCAGCAGCAACAGCAGCAGCAGCAGCAACACCATCATCACTCGCTGCACTCGGGAGCGTACCAGGAGGAGTCGGTGCCGCTGGTGGACGGCCAGCTGTACATGTACCGGGTGGATACGTTCAACAGCTTCGGCACGATCACCTGCACCGCGACTAACGCGTACGGCCAGAGTGGCCACTGCGCCTATCACATACTCGTCGCCGGTGGGTAGCATTAGCATTGGCACGGCGCTGATGAGGTGGCGATAGGTTATCAACTCCAACAAGCTTCGGCCGGGGGTTGCGAGGACGTCCCGTTTTTGGGACAATGCAACAGCACACGATGCTGGACGATTAAATCATGTGACCAACCGGCCGCTCCGGACTGCGAGAGATATCCGTCCTATCGGGAACTAATGTGTTGGAGTTATTTATCCCATCACCAGCCCCGGCACCCATTCGAAGGGCTTTATCAGTATTGTCTAACCTTTCTTTCTCGCTTGTTTATCTCGCACCGCGCACAGATGTACCTGACCCCATCAAGAGCTGCACCGTCTCGAACGTGACCGCGTACACGGTGCACATTTCCTGCATCGCCGGCAAGGACGGTGGCATTCCGCAACAGTTTCACATCGATGTGAGTATCGGAGGGGTGAGTGAGGGAAAATTATCGTAGGGCTAGTCTTACTTCCCGGGCCTACTCACTTGGTACGAGAGTGAAACAATAGTTAGGAAATCCATTGTGAAATCTGTCATTTCGAACGATTGAACATCAAGTACTCGTCCTGTTCTCGGTGCGACACTATTTTCCGCCACATTGAAAATGGTCCTGGGAAATACGAGCATGCAAATCGTATCGGTTCATCTAACGTGATGATGTCGGCCGTACCTTGGAGGGAAAGCTTAGAAAAACAGTCATAAGGATCTTGGCCATGAATAGAGATCTCGTTTCTTTGGATACCAATCGTTTCAGGGAATAACTTTCCCTGGAAACGACAGACCGTTTGCCGAAGGAAAACATTTCGAAAAGGAACGGTGCATAATCAGTACGGCAAACTATACCATCAACTGACTGTTCACATTGCGAAGCGGACTGAAGCCTGTCGGACTGCCATGACTAACACTAGGGACTTCGGGGGAGGGCAGGTCTGTTTTCCTTTTCCCACCCCAGTCGCTGGCATTACACTGGCGGATTCAACTGCGTTCTCGCTTATTAAAAAGTTGCATCGTTACAACAACAAACCTGCCCCCTTCGCTCGCAAAACAGCAAATAGCACCCTTCATTAAAAACGACAGCATTTACCTGTTCGTGCTACGTTACGTCGTTCTTCTGTCTCTCTACCTCGATTCGCGTTGCTGTTCAACTTTTCACGCCAAAGGGAAACTCAGCGCTGCGCTGCATCAGCAATATCTAAATGTTGTAAAAAAAATAGGCCACCCCCGACCGCGTAACACTAGGGACGGAAAGACTGCAACTGCAAACCCCGTTAAATTTCCGTCCATTCCAAGGACAAACAAGGACTGACCGACGAGAGAACAAAAAAAAACCAACCTTTACCACTAAGAAGCGGACGGAATGGAAACGGAAACGGAAGCTATCCGAGGTAGACCGAAGGAATGCTTTTACGATCCCGAAGGATGCCAGAAGGATACACTAAGCCCGAGAACATTTCCGGGTGATGTTTGCGCACCGGCGAAACATCATGTTGACTGGAGAGAAAAAAGGAAAAGGAAAAGCGATCCCACTCTGCCGGGCGTTTGCCTGGTTTCCTAGCCGTTGATCCGTGCGGCTCATCATTTACTCTTCCGCAAACAAAAGTGCATCATGCGGATGCTGCCGAGAAGTGGGGTGTGCAGGTGGGCATTGTTCGACCGTGTTTTCCTTGCACACGTAATGTTCACCCGACCCATCGGCCCCATCGTTCGTGGTATCGTAATGGAAGCCCTAGATGGGGGTAATAACTAAGTTGCAGTACCTCGCGACCTCTGCAGCTAACCGTGACATTTAACACGTTTCCTTTTCTCCGTGTTTCTCCCCCCACTCTGTCTCCCCGTTCATCCGCGGGCCCCGTATCCGCGATCCATCATCCTCGACCAGGTGTTCGAGGAGTCGAAGCGGAAGCTGCTGCAGAGCGTCAGCTACCAGAGCCCGGAAATGCTGCTGAAGAAGCTGCCGAGCGACACCAAATTCATCATCAAGGTACGCTCGTTTACCGCTAGATGTCAGCACCGCCGGGTTCGGGTGGTCCATTCCCCGATGCTCCAAGTGGGGATGGACTGGCTCCGACGTGTGTGAACAAGTAAATGCTTTACCGGTGCAAATGTCGTTTTCCGTTTGTTCATTCGTCTCCGCACGACTTCAACCGTTTTCTTTCAACTCCACACACCAAAACAGATCACGCCCTACAACCTGCAGGGTACGGCCCCCACCAGCTACCGGGTGAAAGCCCAAACGCTTCCGGCGCCGCTGTTGAGGACAGGTAAGGAAACAATAACACCCACTATGTTCGTACGATTCTTTACTCTCCAGTTTTCCACCACAACGAATCATTATTTATTACGTTTTACGAGCGCTGGATCTAAAGTTGGCCAAGAATACCCTCAACTTCTACTGTTGAATAAAAACGATTTTCAACCACCTTATCAACATTAATAATTCTGATTTCCGCCCCTACCCCGGGGGGCCTCTCGCCCTGGAAAGTGCAGTAAACTAAATTAGAGAAAAGTTTCGCCCCAGAAAAACTAACGAAATGAATGGGGCTCATTATTCTCCATATATGTAGAGAACAAAATGCTTACCGTTCGCCATATAGTAATAGCGCCAGAATGCCTTTACGAGTTCCCGGGTGGAATCCCCAGCAACCTAATCGTCATCGCTGAGGGGCCGAGCACAGCATCGAGCCGGGAAACGAACCATCCACCAGCAGGGCCAACAAATTCTACCCGCCATTTGGAGCCACCCCAGTGTGGCAGAGGAAAACAGCGACTGGGCCGCAAAGCTTTAAGGAGCAAAACTCAAACATGAGAGTATGAACGCAATAAGTTGTTGGCCCATTTTCAATAACGAGCGTGTGTTCGGACGCCAGCGCGCAGCAGGGAAGCCGGGAAAAATGGCAACAGTCCCTTGATATGGGGCCATGCCAACCTCGTCGTACCTGTACCTCCGATACGATACGGCCAAATTGCCTGACTGAGGGAGAGACAGAGGCAGAGAAAACATATATCCACGCCACATGCGCCCAGTGGGGCCACCTAGACCATTATGGCGCTTTAAGGGCTTTTTTGTTTCATAAATTATGCTCTATTTTTACATCGTTTCCTTACGCCTTCCCGTGTATCCTTTTTCTCCCCGTGTGCATTCCGTCTCCATCGCAGCTCCCTCGAAGGCCGTCCTCGTGCAGCTAACGCCCCTGCTCGGTGCCCTCGTCGGGGCCGCCGTGACGCTCTGCCTGGTGGCCCTCTGCATTATCGTTTTCGTGAAGTTCAAAACGAAGGTAAGTCAGCCCTGTGAGAAGTTGCTCCCTCTTTACTTTAAAAACACACACATACTCAGACACACAGCTTTGTCAATAGCAGCGGAAGTGGGGCAGATGGCAAAGTAGTCGACGGCGACGTCCCTCCTGGGAAGGCGCTTTAGCAAAAAAGAAAAGAAAAGAAATGCGACACTTATGGGGCTTACAGTCCTTGCGAAGTGCGTCTTTCTGGGGCTGTGCTAGAGAAGGCGATGCTCTATAGAAGTGGTGTGGTCTGGGCCACGGCGGGTCTTGCTCACGTTGAAGCGAGACAGACGTGAAAATTGTGTGTTTTTAAAGTTTGATTTATGAAAGTGCGCCCGTTGGTAGATGTGCTCTCTCATCCGACCGTTCCCCACTCCGCAGAAGAAGCACCACCAGACGGCGAACACCGAGCAGGACAAGGGCAGCTCGGAACCGCTGAGTCGCAACATTGGCAGCCATTCCAGCATCGACGACAAGAACCCGGACGTGATACCGCACGAGAACAGCGAGGACGACGACGAGAAGCAGTTCGAGCGGCTGGCGCTCAACACCAGCAGCATGAAGTTCACCAGCTGCACGACGGCCCCGTCCGGGGCCTACTCCCCCACGCACCACCACCTCATGTCGCCGACCGGGAACGGTTTCAAGAAGGTACGACCTCCGGCCCGAGTTGGCTTACTATATCCGGAGTCCAAGAAATGTTTAAATCCCACGCGCACCTTGGCGGCGTCCTTTGATTGTTTTCGTTCTTGTGGGGCCATTTTCAAATCCACAGTTTGGAGAGCTGTCACTGACGACCAACCCGGGCTACGCGATATACAGCTCGCCGGTGCGAAGTTACGCCAAGCTGGGCGCGGGACCGCAGCTCGGCTCCCTGCTGCTGTCCACGACGGGTCCACAGGGGACGACCACATCCGCAGCGACCGGCGGCCTCCTGCTCAACTCAGCCAGCCCCCTGACGGCCACCTCGCCGGGCGCCGGAGCCCTCCCAACGCCGGTGAGTGTGATGCTGCCGACGCGCACCTCGCCCAACATCTACACAAGACTGCCCCTGCGGGACTTCACGCCGAACAGCTACGACAGCATGCTCAGCACTTCGCAGACGACGTCCTGCTCATCCTCGTCGAACGGCGGCTACGGCACGTCGCAGATCTACACCGCCAAGATGCCGCTGCTGACGACCAACTACAGTGCCCTGGAGAGTACGGGGCCCGGCCTGGGCCCGGACAAATGTTGATAGTGAGACGGCGCGGTAGGCGAAACGAGCGAACCCACCTCAAGACGACGTCCCTTCTTCCGATGCGCGACACCGCGGGGGAGGACGACCACGGGTGAGCTTCAAACCGTAGTTAGCACGAGAAAGGACGACCGCCAACCTGAGCCTAGCGTCCCTTGAAGAGTCCCGGAGGGCTACTTGCAGCTAGTAGGGTGATTTTTCTCTCTCCAAGCACGATGGACACGACTTCAAAAGATTTGAATTTCTTGTACGAAAGAGAAGCAAAGCAGAACCGGAAGCATCATAGCTTAGCATTCGTGTCTGGACACATGCGACTCCTTGTTTGAAGTTTCGTTAGCATCCATATAAAAGCTTCCTTTGTGTCGCGAAGAGTGCAGGAATTGATTTCCGGTGAACACTACTTCATGCTTTCCGTACTTAGCTCCTCAAACTACGATGTGCCATTTTGGGAAAGAGGCGAAGAAAATGCGGCAGGTGGAAGAAGAGCAGAACCAGAACGAGACCAACAGTAGTGTCAATGATGTAGATAGAATACGTTCCACGGAGGACAAATCAGTCGCCAGCGGAGTCGCGGCGGTGTACAACATAATGGCGAAAGGACATCGTTCTCGTTTCGTCATTGTTTTTCCGAATAAGTATGCGAGCTTAACTTTAGTTTTCTTTTTGTTCAATAACATCTCTTAAACATAGAATCATTTAAGCGATTGGCTCGATTTACAGACGTAACTAGTGTTCGCTTTTATTTTACGGACCCGATGGGGCGCATGTAAGATTTCACTCATTGTAGCAATTGTTTTTCATAACGTTCCACACTACGAGCTTTCTGTATGGTACATGGTACATGGTACAATCGTTTCGTACCGCAAATACCATGTATGTAAAGGGCACATTTCCCATATACGGATGCTTACTTCCGGTTGTTAGTTTGAGCTCCGAAACCAGCGTCGTTTATTTGTTTGCCTCACATCATACTACACTTGTAGTTGTTAGGAGTTTTCCGATCGGAAAAATATCGATTACCGTAGAACGTTCAATAATGTAACATTCAAAGGCGCACGCGGAAGGTGTGCGGTTGGGTGTGACACCAGCCATCCCAGCATCCGGTATCACCAGTGTTGTCACCAACAACTTCACCCCACTCAGCCCCTTCTCACGGGGAGCAGAAGGTTCACCGTGTCGAGTAATTGCATAAATTCGTAAATCAAACAACGATAACCAAATGCATCCGGTGTGATTGTGCGTGCGATCGAAGGACGAGAGGATTGAAAAACACCGCTTTATCAAACACCATCAACCAAATCGGGCGACAACAGGCATCCGGCCGTCAACCGATAACCCGGTGGGGATCGTCACTCTCGAACGCATGTACCGATGTGCCAAGGAATGGGAAACGGAGAAAGGATGCGGTGCTATCTATTTGTTGACTCGTTTGTTCGCGTTTTCCCTCCCAACAACACTCCACACATGGAAGTGTGCGTTTTTATTTTCATTTCCATTCCCTGCATAAGGGGGTGAAATAAAAAGCACCCGGGGAAATGGTGTCATTTGTAGATCCGTTCGTTTCCATTGTTGCATCCGTGTATCGAGACGCCGAGGACACGCCGATGGAAATGGGAAAACGATGACCAACAAATGGAATTCATTCGCACACGTTTCATGTGGTTTTTATGTGCAAATAGTTGTGTTAAGCTCGGACATGTTTCGTGAATTTTCCCACCACCAGCCGCCGAGTTATGCCGATCGTTTGTTGAATCCCCGGTTCTACTTCGGTGCCTCCGATGGGCGAAAAGGTCCAATAAATTCAATT
Organism: Anopheles plumbeus; assembly: GCA_034621735.1. Taxonomy (NCBI): domain Eukaryota; kingdom Metazoa; phylum Arthropoda; class Insecta; order Diptera; family Culicidae; genus Anopheles; species Anopheles plumbeus. The sequence continues at coordinate 10,850,745 of JAOEFI010000003.1, forward strand.
ATTAGAACGTATACACATCCTGAATTGGGAAATTGTTGAACCAGTCTGTATAATTCCATTTTTGGGGGGAAGGGAGCTTGCATCGGAAAATTAACCGACAAACGGATGCCACGCGCCACGTGTTACTGTTACGAGCGACTATCAGGTTACGGTGGGGTGAACTATCGACGTAGTGGAAAATCAGAAGTATTATATTGTTTAGTTAAAATTTACCCCACCCGTTTCAGAGTTTAATTATATTTTAATCAACAACAGGAACGCCCGAACGTGACAAAAGGGCCACGAGCAGGAGTCTGTTGCGACCAAATTGAGTTGATACCACAAACCAACGCAACCGTTCGCGTCTCACGAACGATGCAAAATCGCAAGTCGAAATCGAAAAATATGTAAGGGACAATAAAGCTAGCGCCCAGGAAGTGTAACGATAAACATAAGGAACTTAACACAATTGTATATAACACATGTACATAGCTGGCAACAGACTTAAGAGTGGAACGCGAAAGTAGCTAATAGCAGCAGACAACCGTGCGTTTCTGGCGGCGGTTAGCAGGGACGAAGTGTTAGTCAATACGAACGATGCAAGAGAAAGTATGTGAAAAAACGAATATCTTATTAT
>JAOEFI010000003.1:10863554-10878329 GCA_034621735.1 Anopheles plumbeus
TCATGCGTTCACTCGTTCGCTCTGGCCGGGGATTTGGCAAATGTTTTGATTTTCCTTTGGCACTAGAATAACGGGAATGAGCGGAAGAAGAAGTAAGAATAGTAAGAAAAGTAAGAAGAGGAAAGCAGCCAATGGAACCATATTATATTCCGCAACAGCAAAACTTTTAATTCAAACGCATTCTCCTGGCGCAATTCTGGCGTGAAGTCGCACACCGGGCCCGCATTCATTCCCTTCCTAAGGGTGGCCCAACAACGGCACGATCTGTTCGTTGGAGCAAGTTTTCCGGGGATCCGCCGCTTTCCTCCTTCAACGGGTTTTCTTCCCAAGCGCGTTTGTGTTTGCGCTTCAATGGAAACATTTTATACTTTTGTAGCTAGTGTTTGAAAAAAAAATCCCTGTATCCCCTGTGCAGCGAGTTCTACCCCGCAAGGACACCCGGACTGTTGAGCTTTGAGCCAACTGCGAGCAAACTCCACGAAGAACAGTTTTCCGCGGTGGTCCAAACGGTGATCCGCTTCACTCTGCTTGGAACCGAACCGCACGGTGGGGGGGAAGGCTGTTTGTTTGCCGAAAGAGAAACGACTCAAAACTTTTCCATATTATTTCCTCTTCGCTTGGACCTTGGGCCGGCCGCTCTCCAGGGCGACACTACTCGTCCCCCCGGCTGGTACTATCCATCGTCCATTCGGAAAACGGACGATCGCCTCGGAGGTCGTTGGGTCGTGCGCGCTCGACGGCGACTCCTGGGCGAGAGAAGCAAGGCGAAAACGAACACATTTGAGCGAACGAATGGAAATTTGAAACTGAAGAAACTTCGCCAACTCCCCGGCGCACTCCCACCCGCCGTCCCATTTTTCCGAAACGTAGCCCACCAGTAGATTATGTCATCTTACGATTTTATATGCACGCGAGTCCGGGCTTGGTTTGGAAGTTGCACTACGTTACACGCTATCTCTCTCTCTGCCACGAAAGACTACTTTCTTCCATTTGTCGTGCGATTTTATCGCCCGCTTGGTCATTTTTCATCCGATTTCGACTGAGTTTCTCGGTCGATTTCCAGCAACCTTTTCCGGGAACGCTGAAGCTAGCACACGACTGAAAAAACTTTAATGAAATCATTTAATCAACAACAAGCTTACCGTTTTCCGTGGCACTGATTTGTGGTGAAAGTTTCCGGATGTTGATTTCTCTCAACTCCAACTCCACTCCGGGCCATTCATGGGGAAATACATTATGAATGCGAATGATTTAATGCTTTCGTGCAGGAGATCGATAGCTAATGCCGAGCAATAAAACGCACCGGATACATCCAGCTATGAAATGCCCGGGAAATGTAGAGGAAAAAAGTCCAAATTCCTACAAACGTCCAGCGTATTCCGGCGGATGGTCTTTAGAGGCAGGGTCGCAGATTTGCTCCATTTCCATTTCGCAGCAACGCGCAATAGATGACAAACGAGCAACGGGCCAGGATTCGAATGTCGTCAGTTTTACTCCTTGATGCCATCACGTCCATTCACTGCCGAAGGTTGAAGTGTTTCGGACATCACAAAGGTCCCCGACGGACATTCCGGTCCGGCGTGTGTCTCCCAGGCGATCGTTGGAATTCCGTTTTGGATAACTGCCAATCATAAGTAGGAAGTAGGCTGCTGATGCCGCTCCTAGCGTGTATGTTTACCTTATACCTCCCGCTCGGTCTTCTAGCCTCCCCGGCCCTTTTGCCCAAAACCGTCGATATTAACAGTTTCTCATTTCGATCCGTGCACATTGATTCGGGCGTTCCGGTTTAGCCAAGATGGACACATGTCGGAAATAGCCTACTTCAGCCGCCTGTCCCGGGCCACCAGTTCCTTCTCCCGCAATTTCCATCCTCTTCCCAGGACACTGTGCCACTATTTGGAGGCAATTTGCGAAAAACGCCCCCGAAAAGCATTCTCAATCCTAATCGTCTCCAGCAGATCGGACCCCGCATCGTTCTTCGGGTGCGTTTGTGTGTGTACGTGTAGGTATGTAGGCCCAAAAAACAGAATCCAGCGACTTGGCATGTGGGATAGAAGTCCTAGATAGGATAGAAATGTGCTTCCCAGCTTGCTGTCAATATTAAAACGATATTTAAGCGATATCTCATCTTTCTCGCCGAATAGCATATTCGCATCTATTTTGCCAACTTGCATAGAAGGGACCAAAAAGGACATTAGCACCACCACTGGAGTCCATGTCCATTATAGTAGTGTATGCTGTTCCACTGATTTGAATAATTTTGCTAGAAAAAAATATAACTGCCGAAACCCGGGATTGAACCGGGGACCTTTAGATCTTCAGTCTAACGCTCTCCCAACTGAGCTATTTCGGCTCGGGGTGTATTAAGGGCTCTTATGCAGGTGTGCTCGATCGCACCAGATAAGAGAACATTGCACACACTCATTTACTTAGCGCGCTGCATGTTTTAACCGTGCGATAAGCATCGTGCAGGAAAAATCAATGAACCAGAGCCCTCGCACGAGGTCGATGGAGTGGAAGCACCATTTATACGCTACTACTGCCGTAATTGACCAAATTCCACTCTAGCGCGCCGAAGTTCATCACGGTGCACGGCATTCGTCGATTTTAAAGCGTGTGCCAGCGTCGTTTATGTGGAAAACATTTAAATTCCGTAGCGGTGGAAAACGAATCGTCTTACGGAGAGATTATTCTGCAGCTCGGGCGATCCAATTGTCACATTTCACATCGAAGCACGTAGAGAGCATTCTAATTTATCGAGTTGTATCACTTTAGCATGCTCGTTATTAAAAGAAGGATAAGCTTTAATAAATTGCATTAGTTTGCTGTTGTACTTCATGCCATCCTGGAGCACCTCAGGATTCAAATTCGTGAAACGAAACAGATCAAACGGTACGGCGAAGACGCAGGCACAACACAACTTTTCCAAGGCAACAACTGAGGCATTCGTTTACACGTGATTGCCTTTGCACTGGAAAAGTTGTCTACGTAATACCAACTGCGCTGTTGTAACGGTTACAGTCGGTTCGTTGAACGATTGCGTTTCCCGGGATACAGTTTACGGTTGGTTGGAGTAGCACAGAATATTGATCACTAAAAGTATAGCTCACCGTGCAACGGATGTAAATTGGATAAAAATGAACGTGCGTGATCTGTCGCAGGTCGATGAAACTCACAATCTCATCAAAGTTCGGCTATACGCGTGGCATCATGCAATGCAATCATCGAAACATACAGTCTCGAATTCCAAATTCGGAAACAATCAAATTAATTCCGACTACCTTAGCATCGCTGTTTCACAGAAAACAGAAATGTACAAAATATCCAATTCAACATATTGAAACAAACAACACAAATAGAGAAACATTCCATATTGCCATTTGAAAACGACAGTCCGACATTACTATCGTTTAATGCTATTCCGATTGTTTTATTTCGGTGTGGATTTAAAATGAACGTTTATTCGTTACTTTGATATCTACCAAACAACAATAGTAACAAAATGTCCTCGGAGGTCCATTGTCACAGGACATTCCCCAAGCTTTTACGCATAATCCAGATCGCTTCGCACGACCGGAAGGGCCTTCGCATGAACCACCAACACATGTGTGTGAAGTGTGGTTTCTGGTGAATAGACACCGAAACGAGGCATACTCCCACCTCTTGGCACACAATATTGTAATGCCGAAAGTATGTTTACGCACTCAGAACCACCCGTAAAAGATGTTCGAAAATGGCACTTTGATTTGATTTCTCCCCCAGATAAACCATTGTCCGCCATTGTCAGAGACCAAAGATCGTTTGGTGTGCATGTGTATGTGTGTGGCAAGCCGCCGGAATACATTCGTATATTAACTTTGAAATTCAATATATATGCATGTTTATCCCATATCCCATTTGGGTGTGACATTGGAATCAACAGGACATACGGGAAAAAAAGAACAAACTACCCCTCAACGGATGGCACAATGGGGTGTTTTGAGCAAGTCCCAACACAACCAACTGGGATGGTTTCTTCCGTTCCAAGGTCAGTAGGGAAATTTTGTTTTCCGGCACATTTTCCCCGAAAACAACCGGCATCCGATGATGACGTGCGAATAATATCGCCAACAGGAGCAGAAGTCGGCGTGAAGGATGAAATGGGTGAAGAAAGGATGAAAAAAAAAACAACGGAGGATCAACGGAGGATGAAGGTGCGAGCATAACGGAAGGTTCACTTTGGAGCGAGAAACAACGTGGAATCCAATATGGCTACATGAGTTCCACACTATCACGCGAGTGGATTCGGAGGACCGCGCACGGAATCGTGCAGGCCGGAAAACGTGGCGGACAGCCCGTCGGTGGGAACTGCAGCAAGAAAGCGATAAAAGAAGACGACGACGACGACGACGACGACTACGATGGCGACAAGGGCACCCTCTGGTAACGACGGTAAACATGTGAGGTAGATTTATGAATACCGACGGCAGTCTGCTGCCACCAGAGGATGAATGTTGTTCTGCCTCACTTCGCAGGAGACGGTTCTCGAGCGCCACGGCTGTGTGCATGTGTGCGAACATCGTCTGTTCGCATCTTCATTGTTGGAAAACCTCATTCACACGATGCCCACGATGCTGGTCTGACGCTCCCGGCTCGACTTCAGCCATACATTCTACTTTTGCCTTCACAGGACACCGACGAGAAAGGCCAAAACTGGATAATAGTATCCAGCAACCGAAACCAGCTGGATGACTTCTAAGGAAAGGGAGGCGTTTTGTACGAAGAAAAAAATAAACACAACAGGACGCAATATCTGACAGCCAAATCGTCCTTGGTACGCACGGTAACGTTGGTACAATGGCCAGCTAAGCCCGCCTTCTAGATGAGATAAATTACGTGATCTATTCCCGCCCCCGTTTGCCCTCCGACACGGCCCTTCCGCTGACGCCGCACCCTGCTGGGTTCCCAACCATCGCAACTTTTCCCAGCCTGTCGCGAATGACGGTAGTTGGCTTGAGAAATGGCCTACACTCATCAGCAGATACCGCATGCCAATAGGGAGCCCCCAAACCGTACTGCTGGTTTTTTTTTTCGTGGTGTGCCTGCGGTCCTGGGTCTAGACTTGCCGCGGCTACAATCAGCAACTCCCACACACGGCGCCGTCGCGACGCTGCAACGCGACGCTTTTGACCTTGTCGAAACTGACGACAGCAAGCAATCCTCGGGCCGTCGGGAAAATGAGCCCCGGGATGAAGGGAGGAAATTGATCAGCTTTCCGTTTCGGGTCCTTGATGGAAATCGAATCTAAATAGCAGACAAACGTGCCCACACACACCGACCCCAAGGAAAATTCCCCACCAGCGCGTGTAAGATGGCAGCACCGACGATGTTGATGTTGATTGAAATAATCCTCCACCGTGTTCCTGCCCTACCACAGTTTACAAATTCATCCCACGGAGCTTGGATGCTTGGAGACGGCTCTGAGGCCCGCCGGGCTGCACCAAACAAGACCCCGAACTCCCAGCCAAAAGAGCTGCTCCGTCTGGTTAATCAGAAATTCCGTTCGATGTTCTAATAAACACTAAATAAAAGTTCATTATCATTTCATGCCGTGATGCTTCATCAAAGGCTCGGCTTCTTCAGGGGGCAGACTAACACCACCGACATTCGCCCCGCAGCAATCGTCGTTGGCTTTTTTGCACTTCGTTGCTTTCGCCTTTTTTGTTTTCCGTTTTGCCTGCGCTTAGTTTTCCGCTTGGATCAACGGTTTCCCTCCACCGGGGGTTGTTTTGCATAACTTGCTTACGTGACAAACTATCGCCACCCCCCGGGGGGAGTTTCGAGTTGAAGCTTTCATTTACTCTTCAGGTTTCTCTGCAGCCTCCAGCATTGGTTTGTTGGTTTTGTTTCACTTCCGTTTCCTTAAAAGGGTCGGGAAAATAACCAGCATTGCCTTTCGTTCTTTCATTTTGTAGAAGTTGAGCCGCGGCTAAAGGAATAAGGGTGTTCTCTTTCTGCTAATGTACAGCCAAAAAATCTCCTTATACTTGTACCAAACTCGATTCCTTGTCCTGTGGTGCTGTAAACAATGGGACTTTTTCCACTCCTCTCCTCGCTCTCCTGGAGGAGGGGAAGGGTATTGAAAAACCAAGTACCGAATTGGCTTTCCGACCCCTTTTCCATCACTTGCTCGTGTCGTACTGCTGACACGCCACGCCTGCGAGTTCGCCTTATCACGTCACCGCCATCACCTTACCCTGCGTTACCTCTGATAAGCTCCTCTTCACGTGACACACACACAAAAAATCCTTTCAGGAAAAACGGATGCATCGGAGGTACCTCACCGTGTTCACCCTTCCACCGTCGACTAAAAGGATATCGAAGAAAAAGAAGGAAGAGTTAAGTAGCAACAGCAGAAAACAAATTTGCTCAACAATGAAAAAAATCAACGAAACTCCGACCCCGGCCGGATCATATCTCGCATCGCACCGTCCTCCGGAAGTCGCCTTCCGCTGAGCAATGAGCAAGGGTTCACGAGCCCTTCCCATTGTCCCAGGTGCTCGAGGTCCTTCGCTTCAACCCTACGCCTGTTTCGTGGCAGAAATCATCCTACACCTAGGGAAAAGTTTGTCTAATGAAAGTCTTCGATAAGCTTTTCTCGTGTTTACCCTTTGCAATCCAGTGACCTCGCATAGGATCGGTTATTCCCTTACCATGTTGCCAGACGGAAAAATGCTACTGATGCGCTTTGACGTGTTTTCATAACTTTTACGACAACAACAAGGAATGAAATAAAAGCAAAACGTCATTTTCCATCATTCGGTTCAGATCGATTCGGCTACAACTATAGAGAGAAAGCTTTCAGAAGGCTCTCTCTCTGAAACAATTCCGCAGAAAGCATCTCATTCAACGTAGCGGAACTTTCGCAATTTAGAATAAAGTCGCGAGATGAGTGTAGAAATGTAAAAATACTTCAGCTTTTCAGTGACCTACTTTTATTTTTTAGGAACGCCTCCAAGAGATATTAATGGCTCTTTGTCTCCCTATGGAAAAAAAAACACATTCGTATCACATGATCTGAATCATACACCGCACACAAAGCCAAGTGCTAAACGCTGCTAATGTATGCACAATGATGCGAACATTTGATTCTTTTGATCTCTAAGCTCTTTAAACGATTACGGGCAGCATAATAAATTTCCAACCGGTCCGACCGTCCGAAAACTCCCAACCGCGTACAAAAACGTCTGCTGATTCAGCGCACACTCAAACTCACACCGTCGGCCAACTCACACCAGCATCATTGTTTTCGCGGTAGTACACTGCTCCTTTAATGTGGCGGCCCGCGATAGCAGCGCCTTCCATCCCCTGGGCCGGACCGTACCCCACCTCGGGAGAGCGGGAAGGTCCTGTGGGCCAGGACAACAAACAAAACCGAACGTTCGCTTGACCATCAAAGCTCGAAGCGCACAACCTGCTGTGCCGGTATGCAAACACCGCCCAAAAACGCACACACACACACACACGCGGGAACTCCACAAAAAGGAATTCTCTGTTCCATCGCTTATCCGTAGCGATCCATCTGCATTCCGCAGCCACCCCGGGAAGGACCACAAACGTAAATGAAAGATAAATGTTGACCATTGGAAGGAAATGTACTAATATTGTTTCGAAGAGCGAAAACCGAACTCCAGGGGGCGGGCACCCCGTTCGCAAGGACTGACAAGGAGGTAGCCAAGGGGAGGGATGGTGGCGGTAGGGTGCTACAGTAGGTGACAAGTATCAAGAATGGGCCACAGCACAAGTGGCGAAAGATTGGAACGCTGAGATAATGAGGACCGCTCTGAGGGCTGTGGAAGTGTTGAGGACGGGCTGGGGAAGGAAGTTCGAACAGCACCAGGTACGAGTCCTGCGAAACCGACTTTCCGTGTGCATGTGGGTTACACGGAAGGTGTGAGCGAGCTCCCGAGATTGGCAAAGTTTAACTCCCGCTCTTTCTGCCAGTGTTCCGCTTCGCTGAAGAAGATCCAGCCAGCTGCCAACTGGACCTCGTCTGTGGAGTGTTTGCGGGATCTCAGCGCAAAGATACACTGGCCCTCTGGGGCTCTCCGGGGAACAATAAAACACTCCGCAACTCCCGAGCCACGCCGGTACGCCCAGACAAGCGAGATCAGAAGCCAACCGGGAAACCTGGACGGCGCCGTCCCGGGATGGCCTTTATCCTGCATCTCGATCAAATTAGTGCCACACAGCACAACCGAACTTTCCGAATCCGACACTCCCCCCCCGACGTTGGCCCCAGTGCAGTCGTCCTGCTCTTCGGGTTGGCCACAGTCGCCACTTCTTTCTGGTCATTGCTGGAGTGTCTGGAACTTTGTGTACGCTGGACCACCACCAGCCTGTCTACACAGGTTGTTAACGATTGGCCAGGCCAACCTCCATGTCAGCAGCGTGGTCCCTTGGGCACGCGACACCTGACCCCGTGGCGTCGGAATGCAGTGGGCCGCTGCTCTTAGCCGGAAGTGATAAATGGTCGCCGCCAGCCGCCCTTGCTTTCGATGTAATCAATAGTTACACTTTCAACACTTGCCGCACTATCACACTTCAACCGATGGGGGTATGGTTGGCAGCCTCCTGCTGGCTGTCTCTCTCTTTCTCTCTCTGGAGGCTAAACGTGCACCGGAGTGTGATACTCAGTGCTGGAGGCATCTCTCCTTTCGGACGGTGGTCACGAAGGAAGTCACCATCTCGGCCCGGGTGCTACACTGTTGCATTATTCATCAGCACTTCAGCGATACATATCGACCGAAACGCTCGGTTTCTGCGGGATTTTTCCACACCCCACTGGACGTTTTCCCGGGTGCACGCCGTTTCATCTGCACACTCCGGAAAAAAAACTCCGGATTCATTTAATAATCATTTCGCCGATCCGAGTGCTTACATTGTACGGCTGGCCTTTGGATGTGAAGGGTTGCCTTGTTCCCTTTTTACCGTTATTGCACCTGCCAAACCCGATTAGTGGCACATCCAGCGGCCATTTGGCTTTGGTCCTTGGCGCAGTGAATTCGAGGTCGAAGTTAGTCAAGTGGTAATGCACTTTTGAAATGGTGCTTTTATCTAACTCAAAGGCACCTTACTCGAAACGGGAACAACACTTTCAGCTACCATGGCAAACCAGCGAGCTGTTCCTAAAGAAAATTATCCTTTCCAGTTGCGGATATTTGAATAAGTTGCCGATTCAAAAACTGAATTCAAGGGGTAAAGAAAACTGCACCATCCATCTTCGTAATTAGTTCCACTGAACCACTTTTCGAAGAACTATTTCGAATGGGAAAATTAAATACATTACCCACCTTCTCCACTCTATCCCGGGGGGTGGTTTTAAGTTTCTCATCACTTCGCTAGCGGCCCACTTACGCATAATTTAACCGAGCGACCATCTTCCACCAGCTTGGGCAGCCATTACGATCTGAACTTGGCCGAGCCACGGCCACTTTGGCGTCGAGAGGGGGTGGTTTTAGTAGAAGTAGTTTCACAGATAGATGCGCGGACCGTGAAACTTATTTCTTTAATTGCACAACTTCACCGGTTGGCCACTACGACGGTTGGCCAGGGACTCGTAGTGGACGCATCCGATGAAAGCGATGCATTCATCCCGGTTGCCGGTTAAGGGGAGAAGTTGTTGTGGCGAAATTGGATCTCAACGCTTCCGGCAGCTGGCGGCAGCTTCCGACTCTAGTCTAGGCTTCCATTTTGATTCGTTGCCAAAAAGTGAACGTGAGTCGCGGAATAAAAAAAAACAATGGAGACAAAAAAAACGGTTAATAGTTGTTTATTTCCATGTGTACGTCTTCCGTCGGATGTCACAAATCTCCAAACTTCACTTTCCATCTGGCCGCTCTCCGATGGCAGGCAGACGGTTGCGGTTGCGGCAGCAAAAGAAAAGCACAACTGAGCATAATGTTGCCTATTTATTGCGGGCGAAACGTGGAACGACAAGCCGGCCGACTACGACCGAAAATCATAATTGAGTTATTTGCTGCCGCAGTGTTCGGGTGGGGTGGAAATGTTTTTCTCCGTTCGAAATAAAAACGACTCCATTAGCACGCCCCGACAGGAGCTGGGAAAGAAACGGCAGCGTGGAAAGCGGAAAGATGTACGGCGTGCGTCATAAACAATGCTCGTAAACAATGGCGGACTGAGTTCCAAGGCTCCAGTTTCCTTGTATTCCCAGGACCGAAGGACTCGACACTCGGCACAGAAAAAGTTCACAAAAGAAGAAATGTATTCCCCGTGTTGTGTCTCTCGTTTCAATAAACAACGTGTCCTTCCCATCGTCCCATTCCAGTTGGAGGGGGGGGGGGGGGGGGGAGAGTTCCCTTCAGACCAATCATCTGGCGGTCACTTCGCAGGACGAACAATCAGCATCGCCAGCAGCGAAACCAGCGTTTCAATAAATTTTAATTACTGTTTGAAAAATTACCCCCAACGTGGACAACATTTCATCGATTCCTGCGCTCCTCGGGCGTGAGAAGTACGCTCTCCACACACCAAACTCTCTACCACACAACCACACACAGGAGCAACCGGTACCGCATCGAACACGCATCGCAACACTAGCACACATAAACAGAAAGCACCGAACCGTGGCGGCATATAATTTGAAAAGTTTTAATTAAATTTATTCATTGTGCGACGTTTTGCGAAGTACGCCCAAAACTCCCAGAAACTCCCCAGACGGGCCCAGGCCCCGCCCAGGACTCAGGTCCCAGGTCCCATCGGCGATGATTCCGTGTCATCTCGAACATCCGAGCGACTCGATTTATTGCACCCGCTGCATACGGGTGGGACATTGGGGCGCAGAAGGCGGGGCTGCTCCACACGGGGGGGGCGGGGTGGTGTTTTTCGGTGTTCGTGGAACGAGAAAGGACACTGCGTGGCCAGAAGCCAGAGCTTTGCGGATAATTAAGAGTAAAAATCATGTTAACCGCATGTTTCGAGGCAAAGCAGTGTACCGACCGGTTGTTTGAGGGTTGGTCGCTAGTTAATCGCCCAAACTCGTTGCCGGGGGAAACAAGTTTGGCTTTGGGAAAGTTTAGCACAAAGAAAAAAAACTGTCACACATGGTCCTTTTTTTCGCAAATTATAAAACGACGTTTGTTGGAAAGTGGCATGACTAGCGAAAGCCATTTACATCCCTCCATTCGAGAAGCGGTCGGTTTCACGTCGGAGTTTGTTCGTAAAGTTGTGTTGAATGTGGGAAACGGGCCAACCATTACATCATCTCCTACGTAGACTATTAAATCCACCTACCGTAGCTGGTTAACACTCAAACAAAAGTGAGCGATAATAATTTTGAAAACTAAGCAAAGGAAAAGCGCGCATTGATTTAATGTACGATGCATGCGATGCAATGATCGTGCTGAATGCACTCCTGAAGTGTCCTCGCGCGTGCTAAGTGGTTTCGAAGATTTATGCTCCCCATTCTAGCGCGCAGCAGTCGGGTGGACTATTTAATGCATGTCTTGCATCGCGCACGGGAATGGAATGAATGGTGGGCCATTCAAAAATATGCTGAAATGTGCGGGAAAGGTCGTAAAAAGCCGTGCACTTTCACCGCCGTCAATCACCAGCGTCTTCATCATGAGCGGGACTCTTTACGTCTTCCATTACCTGTCGCGCTCGCCCTCCCGCCCAGCCATCCTGCTCCCATTCCCTCGTAGTCGTAGTAATGAGCCCTTTTACATCGCTCGTTTGACGAGTCCCGAAATAAGCCATCGAAGTTCGGGCAACCTCTAATAGCCTTTCGCCACCTGGCTGCAGGTAGTGTGCCTTTCCCATTTGACCGGGCCATGATCTATGCGATCTTTCATCCCGCCAAAGTCTGGTCCTATCAGGTCGGTCCAGTCCTGTCTAGCGGAGGAAAGTAGTTAAATCCACCCGTGATGGACCGAAATCCCCACCATCAAAACTGGCGCTCGTAAAAAAGTCCTGCCAGACCTGCCGCCCGTAATCGACCGTAAAAGTCTCGCCCTGGCCGAAGCTATCCCGGGAGTGGTTCCCGAACGCTCCCACAAAGACCCCAGGCCCCCCGGAGAGTCCCGCGAGAATGCCGGAGAAGTTCGGGGCAAACTTCTCCGTTCTCGAATATGAGCGTCCGAACGGTGCATAAGAAGCCTCGCTGGCTTCCTTTGGATCCCACCGTGGCAACACGTCGAACAAGGATCGTATCGATGGCCGCCACCCTTAAGGACTCCCTCGTCGGTCGAACTTGGGCGAGCCACACTTAATTGAATGGTTCGGACAAATTAAATTACATTTATCACCCATTCACGCGCAAGAATGAACAGTTTATCTTACGCCCGGCGGAACGGAACGCAACCGACTAACAGAACCCGACGCCATCGACTGCACCGCCCCTTCCTGTTATCCTCTCGCATCCTGCGTGCAGTCCTTCGCTTATCCTTCAGCGCCCTCGGGCCGAACGAAATAAAAGGTCGGGAGAAAACGGAAAAGCGCATCTGGCGAGAAGTCGGTTCCACCAACGTCGGTTCTCCTCCAAGAACAGACTCCTTCTTCTGGACTTCTTACCAGCACGGACAAGGACGATGCACGGTTCGTTGAAGCAGTTGAGCTACTTACTACCCCTCACTATCATCCCCCAACCCATCCACCACAATGGGCTGACAAACGATAGAGAAGTTATCGGTGCAGAGCTTCAGCCAAGGGAGCAAGTCAGCGAATGGTATTACTGCGAACGAACTCGGACGTAAAGTGAGACCGATGGCCCTCGCAAGCGCTTCGGATCCTTTCGGATGCGCTGACCGAACGCACTACACGCCCCCCCACTTCTGCTCCGCAACATAAGAAGTCAGCTGTCAGTGCAATCATTATGAGATATTACCTACAAGTGAATGGGGGTATGATCGATCTGACAAGTAAAAACTTCACGGACGGACGTTACTTCTTGTAAAACCGATACGATTGTGAGTTTTCCATTCCATTTCACCGTGTTCATACTCTTCTATTATTGAACCGAAAGGGACAGGTCCTTGAACGGATGGAACGTATTTAGTAAACGGCTCACTTCAACAATTATCAAAATGTTTCATCGTTCAAGAGATCCTCACATTAGTTTTAATTTTCCATTTTCAAAATGAATTACATCATTTTCAACACTGGCCAGTGTTGCTGAAATGTCGTCCGAAGCGCAGTAAAGTTGTGATGGAAAATACTTACCAAGCAGCAACATGCCGAATGTCCTGTGAGCGAACGTAAACCACCCGGCAGTGCACGGCCGGAAAAGCGATGTGGTGCAGCTGTGGAATCCTCTTTTCCCAGGCCATTCATTTGTTAAGGTCTTTTTCTTTTCTCTTTTTTTTTTTTGGGTAACCTATTTATTTTAACAAAAATGCCAACAATTGTTGGCGTCTGCGAAGTAAAACCAGAAAGGAGTCGGGAGTCTCGTACCAACAACGCCAGCGGAAGAGGAAAGCGTTCCAATTCACCGAGAGACTCTCCGTCCATTTCCATTCGAACTGTGCTCGAGAAGGACGCCGGATTCGTTATGTAGCACCGGGTGTTGTAACGGAACGGAAAACTCGGGAAAGCAACCGCCGGTCGGGACGCGCCAGGGAGGGAAGCCGGAGGGTGCAGAAATCGCACGCCCGGAAAATGTGCAGCAATTAGAGAAGGAATGCGGTGTGCACTGCTGCCAAATCGCACTTTAAAAACTTGACGCTTGACCAACGCGCGTTGAAAGCAGTTTGATGTTTGGCGAAATTGAATCACGAGATAACGAGGAAAAGTTTCGCAATTTTGCTGCGATTTTTGCGCACTCCTTTTCCGGCCTTTCCCGGGGACGGGCGGGTTATGTTTGGTGGCCGTTGGTGTCGCGGAGGTGTCGGTAACGACTGGCACAGAAACATGTTGAAACATGAACCCGAAATTGCAACTACATCGCTCCAGTGGATGTAACAACCAGCGAAATAATTACACTGTCCGCCATATTTCGGCGAATTACGAATTCGTTCGTTTATCTGGTGGCATGTGTCATCCGATTGGCCATCTCCCAGGTGGGGGGAGGAGGCTGAGTGCTGAAGCGGATGCGGAAAATACGCTGGGCAAAAGGAGCAGTCGAAAGTAGGTGAAACTTTTCCATCAATTTCTGTCGCAACTGAGCGCAATCTTTCCGGCCCAATGACTCATTTTAATGGGAAAGACCTACCAAGAGGGTGGTGGTGGTGCTGGTGGGGAAATTAAGGAGGGCTGGGGTGGGAAAGGAATGCGAAACTGTCACGCGAGCGAGGAACACCCCCGCCCGGCGCAAGGGTGGCACGTTGTTGAATCGCGAGCGCAGCCAATCAGCCGACCAGCCGAATTCCATCCCGATAGCGTCACTGGGGTGGGGTGAGATTTTCCACAGCCTCGCAGCATTCCAGCGAAACTGTTTCACTTCACCGGGAGTGACTCGGGATAACAATGGGGCGGACTGTTCAATTTTCAACAATCTCCGATAATGATGCACACCGGTGGGAAGGGGAGGGGGCGTGGGGGTGGAGGGAAAGCAGCCCCAACTCAATGCTGAGAAGAAACGGCGCCGGTCGTTCGAATCGCATTTTCCGAACGGCGGTGATAAGGGAACGTCAAAATAATAACATAACTTCCGCACTTTGTTTGTTACCACTTCGATCTTTCCATATTGATGAGCACTGATGGTCCATTGCCATTCGCTCGTCTGTCATTCGCAACGAACGATATGCAAATAAGGTCGCAGGAGGGTTGAGCCCACGGCTC
>JAOEFI010000003.1:10891565-10927945 GCA_034621735.1 Anopheles plumbeus
AAGGAAATTACGGAAACTGAAACCGACTTCCGCATTGCCGTGCTGCCGGCTGCTGGGCCTGCACACACCCGGTGCCTCAGCATCCCCGGTGCCAGTAAAGCGTCCTCTCCCCCTTCCCGGTGCCGACAACGACGAATGACTAATGGCGATCAAGGATGGGTTTGCAGCAGGGGTATCCTACGAAGTCCGCATGCAGAAGGCACAGACCCTCGTGTGCCTTGTGGCTGAACAATTATTATTGATTTCATTTCCAAGTGCACAAATGCACAAATGCATCATCTCGCCGGGCCGGGGGTTGCCCTTCGGGTGGCTTCGGGGGGATGGATCCCCACGATTGTGTTCCTTGCCAGACTCGTCGAGCCCCGAAGCAGCCGGTGCGACTGCAAGCTCCGTTCCTTGGCGAGACGCCTTAACGAACCCGGCCTTGCTCGGATTGCTTCCCCGGGGGATCCCTATCCCAGGATTTTTGGGGGGTTGGCACGGAGGGACTTCTAATAAGTGCCAGATGAAATTGTACGCAAACTTCCGCACATGGTACATCCGACAGTCGCCGGTACGTGTGTGTGTGTGTGCGTGTGTGTACGTCTGGGCATCCTTCCGACAGGGATGTACTTCAATTAGACCTCGGTTCCATAGCTCTTCCATTGATTCATTCACTCATTTTCGGTGAGTGTTATTATCGCATTGAAAATTAATAACAATCGTTTCCAGTCGACACTCGCACGAAGGAACAAGGGCTCTATCGAAGAAGAATGGAGTTTCGATGCAGAAAGAATCATTCAAACGGAAGCCCTCGGAAGACTTCCCCTACGCATGGTGTGTGTGTGTATGTGTGTACGTGTGATTAATAAATGGGATTTATTGGTAATTGCCACTCCACTACCAACGGCAAGGAAGGTTGGATTCGTACGATAATTCAATGCGGGTTTTATTGATTGTCTTATTTAATTAAACGAAAATGATCTTTGTCTGGGGGACAGAAGAGGGCCGAAGGAGTCATGGAGTAAGGTAGAAAGATGGCGTGGTGTAGCTAGAAGCGCCTCAAGTGACGGCACCAGCGATTGGAACTCCATCAGACAACCCCCGTCCATCTAAGTAAGTTGTGCTCCTGGCCACAACCATAATACATTCTTCTATCATAAATTGGAAAGTATTATGAATGATTCAAAGAGTGTATCCTTTAGCCACCAGATGTCACCGCTGTAGGGTCAATCTTCGTTCTTCAAATACTTTCCCGTGCACGTATTTCTGTCGAGTTGGATGCTAATTCGAACATTTTACGTCTTCGCCAATCGAACGTCGGACGTGGTCCACCGAGGAAGAAGCGAAGCGCCCGCATCCTCCGGTGGCATTAATCTCCACCCGGAGTGACACCGCGAAGATCCTCCGCCGTTCGGTAAGTTTTCTGGGGCAAATTGAATCACATTCCACGCGGGACAGCATGAAACAGGCTGCACGGGCAAGATGTCCGGGCTGCCAGCTGCTCGGTGTGTACTACAGTGACACTCGTCGTATCGAGCACGAGCGCCAGGAATTTCCCAATAACCCACCCAAGCCAGCCGGCCCCGTCTGAGGCGGGTTTTGCTGTTGACAGGGCCACATCGCGCCGCCAGGATTCCGTTAATTCGATTCCGAACTTTGTCCACCGGCAGTTTGACGCCGAGGGTGACGCTCCATGGTGCGGTGTGTTTCTTGCGCTCCTACCAATGCACCAACTTCGTCCACTCCCGACGAAGCGAACCGAATGCCTCCCGCCAACTACTAACGAGTACATCGCATTAAAAGCGATCCAGATTCTGTCTGCCCCTCCGGAAAGCACTTGCACTTACAGCATTCCTTCCACTACTGAAGACTTACACGCTCGAAAGGGCCCGTGTATGCATACGGGAAAGTGTCTGACTGCCGTTCCAAGGCACCGTTCAATCAGAGCTGCAACGACGTGCGCTTAAAATCTGCGAATATAATTGAATCCACCACCACCACTCATCTGCCGGGCACTTCCGTCGGCTTGTCAAACCAGCGATCGTATCCAGTGCAATCGTACCGGGGCGATGGCTGTGTGGTGGACATACTTTCTGGAATGAATAATTTAACGATCTATAGTTCTTATTGAAGGAAGCAGCAACTTCAGTCTGTGTACAACTATTGCACATTGCGACAAACCAATTCTGGTGAACTTCTGCGAATCCTACCTGATTCGACTTCGACGACGACTAAATGGAATAATACCGATCGATTCTCGTGCCAGAAGTGATAGAACGAGATGGCAAACCACACGTAAGCCTTAAGGGTTGGGTTGAATGAAAGGGGGGTTGGATATGTCTAAAATGTGTGATTGAAAACACCGTACAAAATAAACTGTTACAGTATTACTTCATGTTTTCAGTCGGCGCACGTGTTCGGAATTTGAAATCAAAAAAGCTCTGCGAAGCTTTCATTTAAAAAGCCACGCCTGAGGCGCCATCTGCAGTTTTTTGGCTGAAACGATTACACTTTTGAAAAACTGGTAAACGCTAACTAAATTCAAACTTTTACGTTGCTGAGTCTCCATTACTGCCGCAGAAATCTTACAAATTTGCATACAAATGACACTTTATTTCGCTTTTAAATTGTCTCGCAGTTCTTTCGTAATTCTGTCTGCAAAAATAAACTGGCCGCTGTGAACGGTTTATTATTCGCAAATTCGATGCATTTCCACTTTAGGAGCTGCGGTTGTAAATTTTTAGGCAAAGATATTGATTTTGTAATAGCTTTCAGCAGCAAACGTTTGATAATTTATTCGAAAGTGTATATCTCTAATACCGGTTATCTCTGAAGTTGTGTAACCAAAACAAGACGCATGTGTTCTACGCTCAACTCCCTTCACCCAAAGATGGGTAAAGATTCCTTGAATATCCCAACTGAAAAACCCTTTCTAGCCAACACCGAAACGGCGAACCGGAAGCTGATTTTGTAGAATATGTTTCACGCTTAATCAGTGATGTGTGCGTTTTAGTATAACTACCATATGCAGCGCTTAGAGGAAGAAAACCCCGTCCGTTTTTGTTTCCTTTAACATAAATACAAGTTTTTATTAGTGTATAGATTAGTCGTTTTCCTTTCCGTTAAGATGGGAAGGAGAGAGTAGTGTTTCCAGTTTCTGTTTTCGCTTCCGGAGAGGAGTATCACGGAAAGAGTTCGAATTTTGAATTTCCCTCTGTCTTGAAAGGTCGCATGGTTGAACATCTGTTTTGTTTCGCACACACAAAACGTTCTGCCCGCTAAACCGCTGTTCTAGAACTCGATTTTCCCTATTGAGCTTCCTGCTAAACAAACATAGCCTGTCATTCCTATTCCAGCCTTGGACTGGCATCCCGATTATGACGAACTTCGATGCGCGAGTATGCGTGGTGTTTGTAATGAGAATAAAACAGGAAAAACTTATGATCGAACACGATATTATATATGATGGAAAAGTAACTGCATGATACACTGGCGGCCACGAGAAATGATTATTACGACGGAAAATAGAACTTCTCGGAGAAAGAATTCTCACCCTGCTCTCTTCACTCCTGTTTATTCCCCGTACGGGTTTCACTTCCCTCTCTGCTTCTGAGTCTACAGTCAGTAAAACTAACAAGAAGATTATTCCCCCTGCTGCCCTCTCCCCCGACCGCCTTCCTACTGCCGATCGGAGCTGTCGTAAATTGCAGCATCCTGCCCGCTAGGGAGTCGAAAAGAAACAGCCATTGGCTACACTGGAGAAGGACGCAGGCGACACAGCGACGAGTGGACCGCGACTAAAAGTAATGTGTAAATTGACCGGATGTTACCGACGACGACGAATGGGACGACGACAACGCGGGCGAGGAAGCTGCGCTCCACCACCATGACCCCCTCACTGCTGCTGGCATTCTGCCGGGTTCGCGGCGACATTCTTCTTGCTGCCGCCTCCACGTCGTTTCGCCTGCTTCGGTCGGGGGTTGCCACAGCCAGCGGACGCTCCCTCTCCCGTGCCTGCTACCGCCATCGTCGCATTGTTGCCACCCACCTCTTCTTCCTCCTCTTCCTCCGCCTCCTCATCATCGTCCATCTCCTCGTCCTCCTCTTCCTCTTCATCTTCGTCGTCATCGTCATCTTCGTCGTCCACCACCTCGCCGGTGTAGTACAGGATGGCCTTCGGGATGATGCGGGCGCGCAGGAAATGACCCACCTCGAAGTCGCGCCCGATCACGAACTGCGTCTCGGGATCGATCGTGTCGTCCTCCTGGACGCGCGGCGGCGAGAAGAAGTTGAAGAACGACTCCAGAGGCTCCGTCTTGGTGACCACGCGGGTGGCGCCGCGGTGCTTGTGCTTCTGTTGTTTTTTGATCGTCTTCACCGTTATGTTCTTACCGGCATTCCAAGTGATCGGACAGCCAGTACACTTGTAGATCTCGGGCCCCTCGAAACTGAAAGGCTCTTCGTTGTCGATGTTGCAGCGAAGGAAGTACTTCTTCGTGAGCACCGTCTCCTTAAAGAACGGATTCTGATCGAAGTGAAACTCGATCACATACGACATCGGGTCCTTCTCGTACACGATGTTCAGGTTGCGCAGGTGCTCCAGGACCGGTTCGTCATGCGGATGGATCAGCTCGGCCATCGCCTCTGTGTTCTTAAACACCATTAGCCAGAAGTTCGGCAGCCCCTGCCCGTTCGCAGGTAGCTGCTTTTGGTAGTTCAAGGCCATCTTCTTCAGACTCTCGTTGATTTCGTCGTCCTCCTCTTCCTGCTCCTCCTCACCGTCCTCCTCCTTGCGGGGTGGATCCACCCAGACGGCCTCCTCCGCCGATGGTTCGGCCGTGCCAGCCACGATGTCCTTCCGCCGATCGACGATCGGCTGATAGAGCTGCTGGTACTTGCATTCCAGCTGGTACACTTCTTCGAAGAACTTGGCCTCCAGCTTGGTGTACTCGACCTGCAGGTGCTTTAGTGCGTTCACGCGCTTCTGGGCAGCTTCCGGTAGTGCAGCGATGAACTGCTTCATCATGTAGCGGCGCGACATCACGTCCAGGTACTCGGGCGAGTTTAGGATATCGGGCATCTCGCAGTCGGAGGACGTTTCGGTCTTGGCTCCGGTCGTCATTTTCTTGTTCCTCTTGGTCAACGCGTTACTTTCTGAATCGGCAATCTGCAATCGTAAGTAAGGAACGGCAATTATCACTAAGCCATTTATACGTCCTTGTAATCGTAGACGTCGACAGAACTGAAGCAGAAATCAATCCAAACTTAAACGCGATGTTCTTTTACTACGCCCTAAGCGTTCCACGCCTTTTGCTTCCAGCTTTCATCTCGTCGCAGACACGGGTTGCCTCTTGCGAACATTAAGAATATGTTCGCATTCTCATCTATGACGCATTAAATTTTTTCGTCTGCCAGTAGCAGCACGAAAGCAGCGTGAAGAAACACTGCATGTGAACTAAACGGGCATCGCTCGGTTCGCGCTTGTTCGCTCTATCGCTCGCATCTGCGACGAGACCCGCCGAATGTCGCTGTCTCTTTCTGTCCCACATGCGCCATTTGCGTTCTGACATTGGATGGAGAACACGGAGGCGAAGAAAAAAACAGTAACAAGAAAAAGAAAAGGGCTACCACATCCTCCGCGAAAGAGGTTAGGAAATGGTTCGTTCCGGAGGTAGGACATTTAGCCAAGCGAAGGCAAACGAGGAATCCGGAAGAACAAAGCAAGCGCTGCAAACTGCGACTACAGACATTGCAGTAGCCGCTGGATGAAATTAATCGAGTCATTTACCGCAAATACAAGAACACATTTTTGCCTTTTCATCGCATCGCGTTCCTTTTGCCTGGAAGGTGGAAAATTTTCCTGTCGTGAGAAAGCGCATGGATACAAATCGGAAAGCGGGAACCGAGAAGACAGGAACCGGAATTCACCGGTCGTACCACACGCACACCAGAAAAAAAACACGCGGTTGCGGCGGACACGAAATGAATAGAACATGCGGAAAATTTCCGAAGGATCTTGACCAGCCACGGAACGGTCGAAAGAACAATTCCACACACCTTCAGACTGTTGCTGACGCTGCTGCTGGGAAGCTGGAACTGATGACGAACCTGTGTTGCAGGAGCTGGAAGAAATCCGCGGATCACTTCCGATGGAACGACAGAATTCACAGACGACACACCGCCGCGCACACAACACTATCGGAACGTCTGGCGAAAAAGCGTGCACTGGTTTGCTACGACCACGTCTACGTCGCAAGTAGCTAACTATATATACGCACACTCCTGCCGGCGGCTATAAAAAGGGAACTTCGATGTGAAACAGTGTTGCCGAATAAGTCGTTATTTTTATTTACTTGTGTTATGGTTGTGTTTTTTTTGTTGTGAAGGACTTTTCGACATTCATGTATATTGATTCTAACTTCCGTCTTTAATTTTAAATTGGTGGTTTAGTATGTTTTTCATTCAACCAGAATAGCCGAAGCAGGTATCCACCACTAAGCCGAAATTCGTGTTTGAAAACATATGTTTTCAGCCCTTTGGCAGTGATGATACTTCAATATTTCTGCACGTTATACAAACCAATTAAGTATATTTATCAAATTGGCAACTAGGCTGATTGGTGACAAAGGCACACACACTCAGTAGCCGCGCTACGTCGGCCACATGTGTTGAGCTAAAAAAGCACAGCTGCTGTGGCATTTCCTTTTCTTTGCAACTAGCGTAAAAGAGAGATAGAGATGATGCCGTCTCCGTCCCACGGTGTTTATTCCCGCGCAACATGCTGTCAAACCGTTTCGATTTGAAAATGTGCTACGCATCTGACAGTTGCTGCGCTGCCGGTATTCAAGTTCAGATAATGCCCGAAATGGAATAGAAACTACAAAAACCAGTACCAGTAGTGAATCGGAATACTGAAGATTCAAATGGCTCCGCAATATCTGCAAAATGTACACGTTTCAAAATTCGATGCACTAAATTTTACACCTTGTTCACTTTTTTTTACTTTATTAAATATATATTGGTTTTTCTTATCAAATCAATTGTAAACTATAATTGTTATTAGTCTTGAAATTATGTTCAAAATACCCGAACAGATGCTTCCTTGGCAGCATTCCCGTGATTTTAGATACCCTGCGTGTCTCTACTTCAGATAAAGTTTCCATTGAATAAACTTTTCATTTAACAGCGACGTCTTCCGGTCCAGCGGCTCGCTTTTGACGGCCACACCAGCAATTGCTAATGGATCTGCCTTTTCCAGTCGCTTTGCCAGACTTATGGAGAACTCCTTCACCGGGAAGAGCATTTTTGCGGAACCGCTTCCGGGTAGCTGTCTCGGTGCCGGTATGGCGTAATCCATGTACAACGTGGACAGATTGATTACACCGTACTTGGACCGCTGCTGAAACCGATCAACGGTTTCCTTGAGCCGGGCGTACATATTGCGTATGTCTGGTGAGAGGGGTTTCGTTACTAAAAGCAATAGAAATAGAAATTAGATTGTGAGAAGGACATCATTATTCGACGATGGTCGGTTACTTACATTTTGCACTGTACTGCTCCAAGTCGAACATGTAGCTGTAGTAGCAAAGTTGCTTGTACAAGTCCGTCTCGGAGTACTGTAGCACCAGGAGGCCTTTTTTGCAGTGCAAGCAGAATGGATTGTTCTTGGTCGTCACATGCGAGTAAAGGCGCGTATTGCTATTGCAAATCGGATTATCGCAAACCATCCACCGCTGATAGAATCGCCGTATGTCGCCACGAATGGCCAGGGTGAGCTCGTTCACGATCGCGGGAAGATATTGTACCGGTAGCACCGTGCAACCACTTTCCTCATTCGCACACTTTTCAAACACCGACCGATGTCGGCCGCCGGTAGATGGGCGGAATCCACTTGCGACCGGATTTTTACCCTTACACGCTACACACGAAAACTCGAACCGGTGACACAAGCGATACCGCTCCGTGGCCGTCTTTATTAGACTTTCACCGTGGTCCGCGCCACCGTGCTGCTGGTCACCACCGGCGCTCACTAGCGTGCGGTATTTCTTTGGATCGAGCCCCAAACAAAGTGCCAACCGACAGGCGTCGGTTCCCTCCACTGGTTCGCAGATTCGAAACACGACCGGGTGGATCTGCTGGGCCAGATAGTACTCCACGTCCACGGTGAGCTTGTCCTTGTTTGCCGGATCGCGCAGCTCGTCGAAATGGTAGGCACGCTTCATGGCCGGTGCCGACGTGCCATCCTGGCAGATGATGTAGTTGACCATATCGCCCCGTTTGTAGTTGCGGTTGCGCTGCTTGTTCATGCGCATCGCAACCTGTACGTGCGGCTGTTGGCCTGGGTCCGCATACTCCATCAGCGGGCGCGTCAGCTGCTTCGTGATTTCCAGCAGCTTCAACGATAGCGTGCTGGCCTGCAGATCGTCCTTCAGCTTCTCTAGCCGCAGGTGAATGTTCTCAATCCGTTCGTCCATCGGTGCGTCGGAGAGAATCTGCCCCAAAATCATGTTTCCCGCGAGCACTGCAATGCGCGACCAGTCGCGCCGCACTATATCCAAGCCCTTGAGCTCCTGTGTGCACACGTACTCATCGCCCTTCTTGCTGATCGACACGGCGGCGTACTTCTTCTTCTTCAGCAGCAGCAGATACTTGTAGATGCCGTCTACATCCAGCTCCAGGCAGCGATAGGTTTTGTTCACATGCTGCTTAATGTTCGCCCCGATCCGGTACACCTGGTCGTAGTCGATGATGTTCGTGTTGATCATGATGCTGTCTGTGTCGCCATAGATGACCTGATAGTTCATCCGCTCGACGATCGATTTTGTGTTTAGCAGAATCTCTCGGCCCTTCTGCGTGATCAGGGAGGCCAGGTGTTGGGCGTAGAATCGTGACCGCGTGTATCCCAGGCATCCGTACAGGGAATTGGCCGTCAGCTTGAGCGCCATTTGGCGGATATTGTACTGCATGGCGAGCTCGGGAGAAAGATCCGGTGCCTTCATCAGTTGCTTCACGGCACGTCGGCTCTCCACCAGCTTACGAATCTGCCTCGGCAGAATGCCGATTTCGTTGGTCGCAAGAATGGTTGGTTCCAGCAGCTCTCCGGCATCTTGGCCCTCGTCTGTGCCAACTACCGGTGGCAGGACAGTCGTGAAGCAGATGTTATACTCCTGAATGATGCTCGGGTACAGCGAGTTGAAATCCATCAGCAAAACAAATTTATCGTAGAATCCCTTGATGGGATCCAACACCAGCCCACCGGCGTAGGCGGCCTTGGTTTTATGCTTGCGCTTTTCTGCCTCTCCGCCATCCTTGCGCGTCGCCGCGAAGGGGATCTTATCCGGCAGAATGTAATCCTTCTCGTAAAACGCGTGGAGCAGCAGGAACTCGTTGCGCTCGGCGCGGCCACCATGCAGCGTGCGGTTCATTAGATTGCCCGCGATCTGCGTAATCTGAAGCGCAAGGGGAAGCGCATTCAGCTCGCACATCAAGCGCAAGGTGTAGAAATTGTCCTGCATCGTCAGTCCCACCAATTGTACTAAGGTCTCCGACTGCTCGTACATGACCGGTATCTCGTCGAGTAGCACGTCCTTCCGCTCACCTTCGCCGATCTTCAGTACTTCGGTGCAGAGCGTGTTCAGATCGTAGCTGCGCGACCGTATCAGCTCCTCCGCGGACGTCTTCACGTCACAGATCATGCGCCCGACGAAAAAATCATCCACCCGTTTGGTGGCCGGACTTTTCACCTTCAGCCGGCCGATCCGGTTCCAAAGGGCCATCTTTGTAGTCATCAGCCGCTGGCATATGAGATCGAGCTGGAAGTCGTACGAGTCGAACGTTACCACGAGATCGGGATCGATCACCTGGAAGGTGGACAGAAACCAGCTCAGCAGCGATCGTTCGCTCTCGCATTTGGTCACCTTCGCCTTGCAGTCGGCAGGGTTGAAGTTGAGCGGCCAGATGGTATTTGAAGGGCGCGTGACCCCACAGTATTGTCTGCTGAAGGGCGGATTCGGTGGAGGTTTGTTCAGTGAAAACTTGTCGTTTACCAGCATCGTTATCATGGCGATCTCGTTGGTACTGTTCCGGAGCGTACTGCGCACATTAATTGAGCAAATTACCAGCGGCGGTGGAGTTGCCGCAGCAGCATCTGTTGACACCGCCACACAGTTGATGTCAGGCACGGTCACCTCCGTCTTACACCAACTCGATTTCGTTTCCTTCGACGCTGCATTGCGCAGTTCCATCCAGCACGGACCTTTTACCTTCCGTTCGAGGAGGAACTGCTCCACGACGTTCGCGTTGGAGCCGAAAATTTGCGCAATGGTCCGATAGCGCTTTTCGAGCGAAGGTGGGGGTAATTTGGCACTATACCGTACCTCCAGGTACTCGCTGGTGACCGGCACCTGCAAGGCTCTGGTGGCGCTGGTGTACGCGAAGCTCTTCGTGACCACCTTCGTGCGGCACTTGGTGATGTTCAGCTTGGTACTGATATCATTAGAAAACTCGTTGTACACATCCAGCATACTTACCAGCTCGCCAGTTTCAGCGTTACGCTCCCGGGCGAGAAGGTACAGGCAACGATCGACGTTTTGCACATGAACGCAGATCGACTGAAAATTCCCTTTTCCACTCGAAATCTTCCCGAACAAATACAGCTCGCCCTGGCACTTGTTCGGATCATGCCAAGCGTCCCAGAACCAGAACTTTATCGCCTCCGAGCCGGACACTATCTCATTGCTCTCCGTCGTGTCTGCTTCCTTCATTTCGCTCAACATATCATCTTCCATGCCGTCGAAAATATTATCCCAGCCGTTAAGAAGGTTCTTCGGTGACGCAGTGTCTTTTATCACACTGCCATTGTTTTCTTCCGTTTCCTTACTGACTTGAGCAACTGTGGCAATTTCTTCGAAATCTTCGTCCATTTCGTCGAGAAAGTGGTTTTCATCGATCTGTGGCTCCTCTTTTTTAGTGGCAACAGTATTGGAGTCGATCGGAACGGACGGCGGTATAGGTTCAACGATGATATGCTTCGGAGGTTCGGCCGGGCGTTTCGGCGCGAACGACTTGGCTTCCGATTCGGCCATCACGTTCTTCAGCATCTCCTCATCGCTGTCCTCCTCCTTCGCCATGACGGCTTTCAATTCCGATTTTTTCAAATTTTTACTCAAATTTGCCATATAGCGTTTCATTTCCTCCTCAGCTGTCAGTTCCTTCGTTTTTGGAAGTACGGTTTTTGTCAGCAGTGGACGAATGATATCTTTTTCAGCCATCGACGCTTTTACAAATGCGCCTGCATTCGCTTGACTTTCATCATTGCCGTCGGTAGTTTCCGATTTGATTTCTCCTAATATATCTGCCAGGGCGTCATCATCATCCACCTTCGCTTTGGACTCCTGCTCCCGGTTGAAGTAGTTTTTTAACGACTTCCGTCCAGATACAGGCACGCCCCCTTGCCCATCTGCATCGCCCCGTACTCTTTTATTGCCCTTTCGATTAGCTTTACTGGCCGAACGACTTCCGGTGGATGCCGGTTCAAGTTCATCTTCATCAAAAATTTCACGCCCATTTTCAACGTAGCCCAACCCGTCTGAAATGAAATTGTATGGTATTGAAGAGGGCAACTTTGTCATGCATTGTTCCGCGGACTCACCATCACCGTCTAGAAAGTCGTCGTGCATCCGCTCGTTTACGATTTTGGCGTACTCCTTCTCATCCACTTCATCGTACACGTTATCAATTTCGTTCACCTCGTACTTATTCTTGGTGCCGACTTCCTTCTGTTTCTTTAGGCGTTCGAGCGCGGCGAAACGGCCGTGCTTATCGATGCGCCGTCGCTTCGATCGCTGTTCCGATCCTTCGCAGAGACAAAAATAAATACATAAAACACCATCATGTATCGTGTTCATGTTCGCAATCATATACAAACCTGGCGAGTCGCACATTGCGTCCGTCCAAGGGAATCCGAAGTTACACTATCAACTTTTTGGACGGAATATTGCGGAAGGAATAGTGTAAAAAACTATTTCACTTAAAAACTGGAACAGAAAAACTTCTTGACTGTCGGGATATGATAATTCCCGCGGTTCAGAATGCGTCTTTTACGACAGCTGTATGACAGTAGTGTTGAGAGTTACATCACGCACCCAGTTCCAATAAATCTATTCACTGAGGATTTGACACCTACTTTTACTATTAATAATTATTTTAATGCCTCATGCAAATACAACTGCACCGTAAAAACTATAAACTGTGAACCATTAATACTCTTGCTTGCTTGTCTTTCTGAAACAGCCTGTGAACCGTTAGGACCTTAAAAAATACGAGGTTCTTATTTAACACGAAAGGAACTGATGGTTTCATTCAATAACACTACTGTAAACTATTTTTCTCAAAACAAATATTTTTCCTGCTGCGTACAGTCTAGGTTACACAGTTTTTAATCAATCGAAAATTTGCAGTTGCTTTCGATATATGTTTGCCTTCTATGCGAACGTCATTCTGTATTATTATTAACATGCAATTACTGTGAGTAATTTTTTCCTGAACAGCTTTTACTTTAACATATATTATACCCATATCCTGAAAGTTATTATATTTTAGTTATATACATTCCTTATATTTTAAAGCACTCGGCGAACAAGGCTTCAAGTTTTCATGATTTTCCCTTGAATTGTCCGTTTCATAAATCCGAGACGCAGCTCAAGGCGAACAAAGCAACGGAAAAATCTGCAATATTTCAAATTATCAAGATCAACGGTCAATTGGGCGGCTAAAATGCTGGGTTTGAATGCAGCGAAACCCTGGCTTTTCGCAGGACTTCGCACTCGGCTGGATCTAAACCGGCATCTCACTATAGTGAGCTCTTGCTCATCATAGAAAAAACATTCTTTTAACAAGGGAACATGGAAGATCCTCCCCGTTTTCACCATAGTGAGAAAACAAAATCTCACGCGCGTGCGACGAAATTTCGCCTCGAAGTGTCAATTGGCACTCGCGGCAACCCGCATCGGGCGAACCTGACACATCCATGATGGCAGGGGATTTTTTCAGTCCTAACCTCCAAAGGGAAAAGCGATGCTCAGCACCATTAATGTTATTTAGATTTCTAAGAAGTTTAATCTTTTTTAGTTTTCTAATTAGTATTTAAGGCATCTTATTAAGATTAAACCTGGAACGCTAAGCATATTTTTAACCCTTAAAACGTAAAGAAGCCGCTAGAAATACTAGAAAGTAAGTAAACGGGATGGAAATGGCCAGCGGGGCGAAGGAAGATCCACAGCCGAAGCGTGCACCGTCGTGGCGCATCCGGAACGCGGTTCCCGAAAAAGCGTGCAGTGTTTAGCAGTGTTTCTTGGTCGCGTTTAACATTCCCAATAGGGAAAAGTGCAGAAACAGTGTAAAATATTACATTCCCGCGGGTATTTCGGTCTAATTTGCTTTTCGCACTCCATTCGCGTACCCGTATCCCAACGGGTTCCGCGTCACCGTATGGGTATTTCGATTCAGGGGCAGTGATACCGCGAAGTGGAAGTGACTTGATTCCCCGCGATCCCCTCGCCATTCCGGGAAGGCATTTCATGAAACGACGTCGCGGTAGATAGATTTGTAAATCGGCACCAACCGAAGGTGCCGTGATTACGTGAGTTTTCTTTTCGGTCTGTGGCGCGGAAAACGCGGCGCTGGCAGTATCTTCTTCGTCTTCTTCAGGCACACACGATGCGGTTAATCACCTTCGTCGCACACATAGTTACACATACCCACGCACCGTCGCCGACGTCGTCAACACACACTGATGGATATTTTATTTCGTTTTTCCTTTCTTCCCTTCTTCGCATGTCCTCCTTCGGCGTCCATTTTGGTGCTTCGTGCGGCATTTTATTTGCTACCTCTTCTTCGCGGGCTGCTGCTGCCTTTTCCGCCTGTTGATAACAAATCCTGTTGCTGCACGCGGCGATGACTAATGCTGTGGTGATTTGCAGTAAGTGAACATATTTTGGCGAACGGCGGAAACCCCCCGGCATCACGCATCGTGCAGGCAAGGACGTCCCTTATCGCCTTCATCTCGGACGCGGCAGCAACAGCAGTGCCGTTATTGGTGACAGCAGTGGGCAGACGATGCACCCATCGAAAAAGATGATCGCAGCAGAATTGGACGATCACGAGAAGGGGAAACTGTTTGTCGGAGGACTGTCCTGGGAGACGACGCACGAGAACCTGCAACGCTACTTCAGCCGGTACGGCGAGGTCATCGACTGCGTGGTGATGAAGAACAATGAGACGGGTCGCTCTCGCGGCTTCGGCTTCGTGACGTTCGCGGATCCGGAGAACGTGGACCGCGCGCTGGAGAATGGGCCGCACACGCTCGACGGGCGCACGATTGATCCGAAGCCGTGCAATCCGCGCTCGCAGCATAAGCCGAAGCGCACCGGCGGATACCCGAAGGTGTTCCTCGGCGGGCTGCCACCCAACATCACCGAGACCGATCTGCGCACCTTCTTCTGTCGCTACGGCAACGTGATGGAGGTGGTGATCATGTACGATCAGGAGAAGAAGAAATCGCGCGGTTTTGGTTTTCTGTCGTTCGAGAACGAGGTCGCGGTGGAGCGGGCGACCAGCGACCACTTCGTGCAC
Source organism: Anopheles plumbeus (assembly GCA_034621735.1). Taxonomy (NCBI): domain Eukaryota; kingdom Metazoa; phylum Arthropoda; class Insecta; order Diptera; family Culicidae; genus Anopheles; species Anopheles plumbeus. The sequence goes on from JAOEFI010000003.1 coordinate 10,906,179, forward strand.
ATCAGCGGCAAGCAGGTGGAGGTGAAGAAGGCGGAGCCGCGCGACGGCAACCAGAACAGCAGCAACAACATGAGCACCGACTCGTACCAGTGGGGCTCGCCGCAAGCGCCGCCGATGGGCAACGGGCAGATGGGCGGCCCACCGATGAACATGCAGTCGAACATGATCCAGGGCTACCAGAGCTGGGGCGCGTCGCAGCCTCAGCAGGGCTACGGTGGGTACGGGGCGGGCGCGGCCGGCGCCGCCAACGCCTACCAGAGCTGGGGCGCTCCGCCGCCGCCGCAGCAGTGGGGCAACTACAACACGACACCCCAACAGACGCAGGGCTACGGTGGCTACGACATGTACAACAACTCGGGCGCCGGAAGTGCCGGCGGGTACGGGTCGGGCAACTGGAACTCGTGGAACATGCCTCCGAATACGGCGGGTTCGGCAGCTGGCTCGACCGCGGACATGTACACGCGGCCACAGTCGGGACCGACGGGTGGACCGGGTGCGTCCGCCGGGCCCACCAGTGGAGGGCCTTCGAAGCCGGGCTCGGAGTATGGTGGCGGATCGGCGGCCTACGGTGGCGGGGCGGCAGCTGCGGCTGCGGCTGCGGCGGCCGCGACCGGCTACAACTACTATCAGAACGAAAACACGTACAACAATCGTCCGCGCTCGGTGTACGGTGCCGGTAGCGATGCCACCTCCCAGCCTCCTTACCAGGCCTTCTAAACGGACGGTGGAGCAGGCTGGGTAGGGGCGTTCGGTGGCCGACGCTGTGCGGTTCGAAGGGCGAGAAATCTAGCGGAGAACCAGCCCGTTGCGGTCACCGAGGATGGCAAGATAGGAAGAAAAGCAGAAGCAGCAGGAGAGACACAACAGCAAAATTTCTTTTTCGATTTAATCCAGCCGGTTAAGATATGTCGAGATTCCATCGGAGTAACGGTGAGGTGAGGTGTGGAGGCAGTGTGCGAGCTCGTTGTGCGAAAAGGAAATCGATGATGAGTGGTGGAATTTCGATGTTTATTTTACGTTCATTGTATACTCAAAACTCATACAGCAGCAACTTACAAAAACCATCTCCTAGGATTCATATTACAAAGAAAAGATCAAGTACGCGCACCACTCTCGTTGGAACAGGATTTAATTTTATCAGTAACGGGCGGTGGTTAGATACATCCTTAAAAAAGGGAACTCTATATATAAATATATACTAATAATATACAGCATATAAACAAAACGGAAGGCGAACGTTGCGAGATAAATGATTCAAATACCGAGAAAAAATCAGATGCTGCGATGATCATAAGGATAACTATTACTATACAGTACGAGAAGCGTCAGCAGCAGTAACAAAAAAGTAAGCAAACCAGGAAACAATGCTCGGGCACGAAAAGAGCTAACCACAAACACACAAGATATGATATACAGATATATAAAGAGGAGTACGCGTCTGTAACAGCGATGTAACGGAATGTGCAAACATTGTAGAAGAAAGCAAAGCATCAGGAATATATGAAGTAAGTAGTAGCAAAGCGCGATCCACACAAGAAGGAGTCCTAGGACGACCCGCCGTTGCGTACGGCTAGCATCTTTTCGGATGGATTGAATTAGGTTTCCTTTCTCTGTAGCGAAAGCAACCATCATGAACTGTTAGTTATCTTTCCAAGTTTTCATTCAGGAGGAATGCATGCTCTAGAACCCCGCCAATGCCAGGAAACCAGTACAGATGGTTTTGTTTGGCCGGTTTTGGCAAATCGAAGCAGGACGAACGTGTATCATTGTATAGTGTATGCTATTGGATTGTTGGATTATTTGGATCGCACTGTACGGGGCGAATCGACAAAAAAATGTATTTTTGCTTGGACTGTTATTTGAACGTGCACAGATTTTTTTAGTAGAACTTGATTGATACGTCTGAAACGAATAGGAAAACAGGTTGCTTTGGAAAGGATTTTTTTCGCGTAAACGAATGAATTGTGTGCGTAACACAGTCGCAATCATATTCGTTGGTTTTATTTTAATTTTCCCATTTTTATTTTTAAAAGAACATTTATCATAATTACCTATTATTAATAGTTTCTTCATCGCACTTTTGCTAATGATACTGTACTCTGTAGCGCCCTATCGTACGTTCCCTTATTTCTCTGGGCCTTAGCCCGAGCTTTCACCGGTTGGCGTTACATCTTAGTGGGTTTTTTTTAAATGGAAAGTTGGAAGACTTCCGGTTGGGCATCTGCATACTAATTAGGAACTTCTTTCCGCTCATCCTTCTCTCCCGTCCCCAGTTCCAATGTGGGCAATGTTTATGTGGGTAGCACACGATGTGAAGAGGACATGTTTCCGCAACTGACTAGTAGAACACTTACATAGATTGCATGACAAGTAAACTCGGTCGTTGGAAAGCGTCGGTTCAAAACGATAATTAGGTGAGTTATGGTTAAAAGCAAAAGGAAAGCGCACGCGATCGTTTTATTCAGTTTTAAAGCTAGGGAAACTTTGCAATTAAAAGTAAAATGATACACGTAACGTTAGAATGGAGGTGATACGCTGATACTAATACCGACTGTCAATGCTACGGTTTAAGGAAGAACTTTAGCGAGTAACAATTCAGCCGATAAGAGAAGTCTGTTTAAAACGATAAAAAATTTGGTTTACTTGTGCGTAGGAATAGTTATTTCGCTTTTCTGTTTCGTGGCCACACTTGGTACTTGTCCTGCGTTCGTGCGCCCTGTACATTTCGTCCCTCTCAGTATCATATTGCTGGAGCAGGACATGCTTTGACCATGAATGTATTTTTTTTTTAACATCCTTCTCCCAAGCGGATCCAAATGAATTCCCTCAGTACCTCCACCCATCCTCTCCTTCCCGAACCACACCAGGTCCCTGATTTCGAATAAGATTTTTTAACAATGTATCAATATAGCTAAAAATTGCATTACAAAAAAAGCGTAACATCTAACAGAAGATTCAACATCATGAAGAAACTCTAGCACGCTAATTAGACGCAGCGTTATGCGATAAGAGAGAACTGATAATGTGTAACTTTTAGGAACAACCAGGGAAAACGAGCCTAAGCAAATGTTCACGATTTTTACTAGACTTACGCGGATTTTAGATGGTAATCAACGGGCGATGAGACGATTGTAAGAGGAGGTTTCGAGTTTCTCTTTTCCGAGCTAGAAGAAAGGTATAGGTTACGGGCAGACAGCAGTAGAAAACTTACACACTATGGAAACTCTTTAACAGCAGTAACATTTACAAACAAACAAAAGAACGTTAGAAACCAACACAGCCACAGTATAAGGAACGAATTATAAGGATTTATTTTTGTAAGTCACGTTTACATGTGTTTTAAGAGTTTGTGCAAGCTCCCTCCTCCCGGTGTGCTGGATGGGTATTGCGAATGTAAGATTTTTGCCAGAAAGTTAAGCGATAGAAATCGGTCATTAAACACATTAGCGAACAAAAAACAAACAAACTAGTGCTAACTAGGTAAAGTATGCCCGAGAAAGCGCGAGTGAAAGAGAGATCGAGCGAGTGAGAACGATTTGTGTCTAAAGATTGAGTGTCTAAGTAATACTTAAAAGCAAAAAAGTAGCAAAGAAAGTAACAAAACTAAAAGTAATCCCGATATAAATAGAAAAACAGCCAGGGTTAAGCAAAAGTGAGAACATTAAGCAAAGAAACCCCTCTTTAGTAAGCAAGTATAGTGAAATCAGTAAACAATAATTAAGACAGAGATAGAGAAACTGAAAGTGGAATGGTAAGAAAAAAAGTCTAAGAAAGCGTGAATTTTTGTTGTTTTCCGGTATCGAATACCACACGCCGCGTAAAAATAGTGTTGATGTTTTTTTCCGATCTGACCTTCTAGCGATTGGTACAGAGAAGTTGAATAGTTAGAAGTTAATGATTGTTTCCATCCTGCTGTTCCCCCATCCAACAACTTCCATCTTTATCGTAAGTGATGTTTCCTTGCTAAGCTTTTACTACCATCTTCCGGTCCTAGTTCCTCCCTCTTTCCTTTCCCCCCAACCCGCCCTTGGCTCCTATAGCTTTCGTCGTTTCCCGTCGATCCGTTGCGCTCTGGAACTCGTTTCATGATAATTTTTGTTCTTAATAGATTTTCTTATTACCTTCTTATTGTGTAAAAGTGTTGCAACTAAACTGCATCAAAGAGAGAGAGAGAGAGAGAGAGAGAGATATGGATGTGGAGACGAATCAAACAACCAGCCAGATGTGTGCTACCCGATCCTATGAGGAGAGAATTCGTTAATCTTAGCGCGCTACAGTTTGCGTATAAGCTTATTCTGCTTCTTTTTTTGTATTTGCTATCTTTTTTCCCCCTTTTACGTAAATATATTATAACATACCCCTTAGTATGTACGATCATAAGTACGATTTTGTATCGTTTTTCGCCCGCCAATAACGTACACGTTTGAACGTATATCCCACAACGTACCCCATGGAAGATAAAATATGATACTTTTGCATCAAACTTGTGTTTCTGTTTTGTTTCTTTTTGTTGTAAGACAATTTCGCTTATGTTTTCTTATGCTGCTGAGAGGTGTGTGTACCTTCTTTTCGCGTGTTCTTCTCCCCTGTTCGTGCTGGTCAAGCAGAGCGCCAATGCCGAGAAACGATTAAAGGTGAAAATGCCAATGCGGTCAAATATAAAGACAATGGAAGGGAGGATAAAGAGAAATTACCATATTACACACTCAATCAATTTGCAGAAGAAAATCCACCAACAATTACAGTCAAACTGACGCACACACATACACACACACACACACACACTTCTCGTCCATTACTCCTGGTTTGCATGTGAAGTTTAGATATTCACCTTTTACGACAATTGCACACAACTAATCGCCGTTGATCGTAATACAGTTCAGTTTTGGCGATCATTTATTTCCTGGGTGGAATTGAAACGATAATGTGGGATATCAAAATAAGATAACCGAATACAGGCTTCAGGAAGGAAACAGAACGATTCGTTTAACAACCGCCTTTTATTCTTCATTTTAAGTCAAAAACCTTGGATTTGGATACTGGTGTAGCGTTTTTGGTTTTTGATTTTTTTTCTATTATAATTTTTATTCTTTTTTGTAATTCAATTATTAGAGTATAAAATAAACGTATAAATTTGATATGCAATCTGAGCTGAGAAGAGTGTTATATTTTATTTGTATTTTCGATCGGATTTATTTTCCTTATTAACATTTTGTTCTACATTTTTAGACCGAATGTATTGGTTCGTATAGAGCACGCAAGGGGTTTTCAACGAATACTTGGCTAAGGGGTTTCTACAACGCCGTAACAACACACTGTATGATAGTGGAAAGACCCGTGAGATCACTGGCACTCCCATTCCATCGACTCCTGCCCGGGGAGCATAACCGCCAATGCAGCAGCAACACCATCAACCAGAAATTATCGGTGAAAAATCAAACGAGCAGTAGGTTTACGAAATCAGCCATTTCGGCAGTACGCCGATACATACAAAACGTGAAACACGCCCTGGTTAAGACACTTACAATATAAGCAAGCAAATAGTCCGATAAAGAATAAAACTACAACTGAATCGATTCACATGTGGTAAAAATAGAAACAAACGGTAAACATGTAAGTTGAAATTGAAAAGACTGGTTAATATCAATTTGAATTTAAGAAGCTCTATCTAGTAAGCAGAGTAGGGAAACGCAAAAACTATTAAACAATAAACTAAATAAGACAAAAGTACAGAGAGTATAAACTTGTAATACACGACAACTCAAAACCGAAGATATGTAAGTTAGAGCAAGGAAAGCGAGATGCTAAATCTAGACGTAAATAAAATTCTACATCTGTTACTAAGCGGAGGGAGTAGGGGAATACACAAGTGAACCGGTTAAGTAATTAAGTAATGCCTATTGGTTCAGAATGCAGGAAACTCGTTAAAATTAAAACATTTCTCGAGAGCCAACTCAGAACAATACTAGATCTTATCTCGGATATATTGAACGTTTTGTTACATTTTCGTAGGTTATGCTCATCTGCAGTAACGCGGTTTTGTTCGTTGATTGAGCTGAAACATTGGCCGCAAAGTATCGACCAGCGAGGATACATGTCCTACGAGGGCGACGTGTTGCACATGGCAGGTTGCTCTTACACACCTATTCTAGGGCGAAGATTGAATACGATAGGGCGGAACGCATTTTCACCACATCCAGGAGGACAATTTAGAATGGAACTGTGCAAGGCTGTGGATTAGTTTTGACAAAGTCGTCTATAGTAAGATTTTTGTTGAGCTCCGTCTGTTTCGCTTTTGGTGCGGGGTTCTAGCGGTAAGCGAGGCGAGACTATTAAACTGAATTGAAGTCGCACGGTGGGCGACGTTGTGACCTGTACTTGACACTAGAAATGGCAAGGTACGATACACTCAAAAGTTATAGAGTTTTAAGCAGAGATATATTTTTCGAGAGTAACACAAAAGACTTTGTCACTAGCTTCTAATTCACGGGCCTTTCGGATGTGATGTGTGCCTGGAGGAACGCCTGTCTGCCGGGGGTGCTTAATCCCGGCACTGGCAGACATGTTTGTAGAGGCCTGTTTACTACGTTTAAGGAAGAGACGCGCCCGCAATGGCATAGTTTGACTAATTTCCTCGAAGGTAAACCTTGCTACTCCCTTCAACTAGCTGTAAGCTACATTTTAAATCCCTGACCCTGACGCTGTCGTGCACGGGTTGTGCTACTCGAGGATCAGGCAAAATTACGTTCACTGCATGGATCGTCTGCGGTCCACCGACATTCCCTGGAAGGACACACCAACTGAACTGAATATTCGTATGTTGTAAATTTATACATTGACATTGTTTACTACGATAAGCTGGGAAAGGCTGCTCCAAAAACGAGATAATGCTCAAGAACTCAAGGAACTACGTGGGGCATGAGTGGGCTTATGTAGCGGAACGATCAGTCTATCGATCTGGTTCCAAAAGGCAAGGTATGTTCCCCGGAATGGAAGCGCCCCGAAACGCAGTATGGAATGGGAATTGCTATGTGAAAATCATTTCAAGGTTCACTAATCAATTTTATTCTTCATTCGCTACCTTTCGTTTCTACTTCTTTATACTGGATTTTGAAAGGACTCCATGGAAAAAGGCAAGAAATAAAGTATTCTTGGAAATATGTAGAAAGCTGTCGTGTGTAATCGAACGTCTTTGGCACTGTTTGAAGGAGATTTGATTGAAATGTGAAAAGAAAGATGTAAAAGCCAAGCAAAATCGTTGGTACTAGATAAGCAGCGCACTCTAACACACTGTCAAACACACCAACAACACTAACGCCCCAACCCGTGACTACTAACTATTGTTACTTAAGAACACAAAAAAAACCCAAAACACGAAACAGCAAAGGAAGCTAACCACATTCTGTGGGTTTAGGAAATGAGAGAAAGTAATTTTCTTTTTGACATTGCCTTATTAACTTTAACAAGCTGAAGAGATTAATGAAACTGGATGAGAAAAGATACACTACAAGAATACAACATTTAGGGATGGGTGCGCGACGGAAATTACGAATTACGCTTTCGGTAGAAGTTTATTACAATATAAGACAGTGGATGTCGGGCGTTTAGCAGTAATATACGGAGGATGGATTTTTGAAGGCAAGACGTTTTGCAAAACATACCCCACAACTCTACACCTAGGGCTCATACACACAGACACGTGCGGCTTGGGGCGAACAGAACTACATCGAGTCAATCACCAACACTCAACTATATAGGGCCCTAACTTGGATTACGCGAATGATGCCGGCGATGGAAATCAATCGTATTTTAAAGCTCGCAAGACCCGAAGCGAGTGATGTTTCTTGCGTCTTTGAATTGGTGCAGTGAAACGATTGGAATGAGGATCAGAAGAATAGATCAAATTGAAGAAACAGTGGAAGTCTTTCTCTCACAACATATTCGTACATCTACTCCGAACGCGTAGGAAGACATTATTTAAAATACAATGAAATTGAAATGATTATAAATAATACAATGAGATTCGAAAAGTACAGTAAGACACAGAAACTTGCTAGCAAAAACCTAAATGGGACTATATGTAATCGCTAATATATAAATTGACTAAGTATAATATAATATCAATGTACTCTAAACCTTTTTGAAGTATGGAAAAAGCGTAAAATTAAATGATCACTATGTATGAAAAAAAAAATGACACTATTTTAAAAGTACGTTTAACTAAAGATAAGAACAGAAAAGAAAACACAAACATATGTATCCATTTAATATAACAAAACCCCTTGGGCAGCGATCATTACAACCTTATCAACGGAGCATAGATTTAGAAGCAGCTAATACTGGGTGTAACGGTGTAAATTCATGGCATCTGGTAGTTGATGTTCTCATTAAACACAGTAAATATAGTGGACAGATTCAAATATACTATATCTCATCCTTTAAACTCAGAACCAGTCGTAGATCTACCCGGTGGCTGCATAAGTTTATACCTCGATTCGGTTACCCAGCATCCGTGCCGTCTTACACAGAAATACAATCGATAGTGGTTATAGTTGCAGGTTAGGGAACTGTAGATTGCTTCTCTGGATAAACGCACTTTGTGTAAATTATAAACCGTTTACTGTAAAGCCACCGGTTGCTTTACCTTTACCCGATAGTTCCGGTTTCGTTGCGTTCTGCGGTTTTGCGTTGAATTTTAGTACACTGCCAACATTTGAGTACGAAACAGATCAACATTTACATGAACACACACACACACACAATCAGTAACCGTGGTGGTGCGGAGTTAGTTGCAGGTCGAGGGTAGAGTTCGTTTGTAAAATTGAATCCGGAAGGTGTTGTAAAAAGAAGCGGAAACCCCAACCCCGATCGTCGATCGCCGATGGGCAGCATGGGAAAATTATATTGTTAGTTCCACCTCATGGATAGTTTGATTACGAAAGGGGAAAACAAATTACCACTTAAGCATAAAACGACAGATGAGAAACCATACTTAAAACTAGAGCAAAAGTTGTAACAGGTGAAAGAGAGAGTTAAATAAGCTAACAGAGACTACTAGAAAAACAGATGAATGCCACTTCGCAGTTTCTTCACAGCGGGACGAAAAGCGATGGAACAGTTTTCCATTGGGTGATCGTTTGAGATTGGTTTCTTGTTTTTACTCCCCCCATGATCATGTTGTCCTTTTCGTTTGAACACTACAAGAAAACACCCACAACACTGCTAGAAATGTGTTTATTATGAGTATAACAAAAACGAGAGAGAAAATCCAATAAAAAAAACTGGTTGTTTGTATGGAAAATTATTAAAAGAAAAAAATGCCAGAAAAATCAATAGAACTGAATAGTATTGCAGTTAATGAACAGATGACATTCCTTTCGTTTGTTTTGTCATGTTATGTTTGCTGTGCTGTAAAGTAACAGCGGAGTGTCTTGTTTATTAGAAACAAAGCTACAAACGAAAGTCGACTGAGAAAAAATCATCGATTCTTTTAGAAAAGCTAGTAATTCTCCTACACAGCTTAGCCAGGGGAACTTTAGTGTGACACAATTTTCTGCAAGGATGGCGTTGCTTGCATACGCTGCTTTGCTTATTTCCCGAATAAATTTATTGGGTAGGTCACTCACATTTCAAACAACGATACTGTTTAGTTTGGTTTAAATTAATTGGAGTCTTTCTCAGACCCGCTGACGACTCCAAGTGACGAATGTTCTAGAAAGCAGCTACGGTTTGGTAATGCATTAGAAAACGTGCTTCCGGGTAGCTACGTTTGGCCAAATGCAACCATTTTTTATCGCTTCCAAGGAGTTTTCGGTGTGAGGACTAAACACAATTTCACCCAGTTCCTTATGGGGAGAGACTTTGCTAACATTTTGGTTCTATTTTTTTCGTTTTCAGAACAACAGGAACTAGCAAACATCCGTTTGGCGATGAAAGCTCTGATGGATGTGTCTTGCATAAAGTTTACGGAGAGATCCTCGGAGGGCCAATATCTTGTGATTACGAACACACTGGGCCAGGGTTGTTGGGCAGACACAGGTCGCCAGGAGCGGAAGCTGACGGTATTCAATGTTTTTGGAATTTTTGTTAGAACACTTTTCAGAATTTCCACATTCACCCCCTTCAGTATATGAATCTCGCGTACAACTGCACTAGAAGCATGGGAACGATCCTCCACGAACTGATGCACGTGTTGGGGTTTCTGCATCAGCATACACGGCCCGATCGCGACGAGTACCTGTGCGTTCTTTACGACAACATCGTACCACAGCCTGCAGCCCTGTATAACTACGAGATCGTCCGGCCCTGGACGGGACTAGCCTTTCCGTTGCCGTATGACTTCAAGAGCATCATGCACTACACGCCAGACATGTACAGCGTGCATCCGGGTGTGCGTCCGACCATGCTCCCGAGATACCCGTGGGCCGAAATTGGGATAGGACAACGAGATCACCTGACGGACTATGACGTGCTGGCAATACACTTTCTTTACTGCGTTTGAACAACGGTGTGTCATTGTTTTCATTTTAAAAAAGCCAAGTCTAGATAAAGTATGTGTGCACTACTTTGAGACAGGAAACTCGGTTGTTGGCTCAGTTGCTGCTCGGTCGCCAGAGTGATCACAGTGTTCAGAAGAATGATTGTGCTGCTTTGGTGTATACTAGTGTGCAGTCCCTATGCGGCCTCGAAGTTGATCGCCATCGACCTGTCCTTCCTTGGAACCACGTTGTACCGCGTGATCGACAGTTCCGTTGGTATGCCGAACGTGGTCGTACGCAGGAGTGCGGGATTCGGAGTGTCTAACCTGCTTCTCACTCGTGCCAGATTCCCTAGTTCGAAACCTCGATCCAGCGTCCGGTGTGGAGCCGTGGGAGCTGGGAAATCTCATAGGTGGGGACATGAGACTACCTAGGCCCCGGTTCTCGAATGCTCTCGCCGGAGGTCCCGATGCACCCTACCGGTGGCCCAACGCTACCGTTGTGTACTCAATCGATGGAAGCTTCAGTAGGTTCGGTTATGGGAACCCTCCGTTTAGCCCTGCTGTATGTTGTGTGTCGTTCTCACTCTTCCTTCCGGTGTAGACTCTTCGGAGCTGGGATTTATCCACGGGGCCATGCTGGAGTTCGAACGTCACACCTGCGTCCGGTTTCGAAGACGCCGGTTGGACCCCGCAGAGGCGGCGTACGTGTCGATCGACAACTCCGAAGCCGGTTGCTGGAGTGACGTTGGCCGGGGCTCGGGACAGACCTTTATCAATCTGCAGCCCGGTTGCGCCAACGCCCTCACCACTCCGGTGCACGAGCTGATGCACTCGCTCGGGTTCTACCATGAGCACAACCGACTCGACCGCGATCGGTACGTGACGATCCTTTACGCGAACATGCTACCGGACTATTGTAAGTGTGCTTGAATGATTGGAGTGCTCGGTCGATTAAACTGCCCACCGACCACTTGATACCACTGTCGCCCTGCTTCACAGCGCTTCGGAGTAACTTCGACCTGGTTAATGCGGCCAACACGACCACCTTCAACGTACCTTACGACCTTGGCAGCATCATGCACTACAAGCGGGATGCCTTTTCCGTCCGACCGTCCGAGCTGGACACGTTGCGCCCTCGGGTGCGTTGGGATGGTGCGATCGGCCAAGCTGCCACATTGACCTGGTTCGATGCACTGCTCATCAACATCATGTACTGCGGAGTTCCGGTTCCGTTCGAACCACTCCCGGTTCCGTCGAGGTGGATTCCGGCGAAGGCGTACGGGAAGAAGGATCGATTCCGTTTCCGTCGAGTTCTTCGCGACAGTGGAAGAGGAGGGTAGGGTTCCAAGCGACGGGTTGACGAACAACCACGAACTGTGGAAAGCCAATTTCTATTAAACAAACCCATTGTATGGATGTAACCTTTTTCACGATCAAAAATCGATAAATCCTTATCAAAAGTTTTCTCCACACACCGATGCGCGTAGAGAAAAGTTTTCCAACACCAATTCCTGTTGCTGAAAGTGCACTCGTTTAACTAGCGGTTTACGCTAATGTTACTATCAATTTTCCGAGGCTGATGAATACTTCAGACGAATCTGGGCGAACGGGTTCCCCATCCAGGTGTCAGTTGCAGAAACAAGTTCGACTTTATTCAAACCTCTCGCCTTCCTCCGATTCTGCCACCTGGAGAAAGTTCCCGGAAAATAATTACCTGTTGGTTTCAACGGCAACCCTTCCCCACTTGACTTTAGGCTGCCTAGAGCACTTTCTTCCATTCGGTGCATAGAAGGATACGCCATTCCCTTTTTGGTGAGGGCATACCAAACCAGACCTTCGACGGGGCAACTTTCGATCCTTTCGAGCACCTCCGATCGGTGGGAGCAATTTTCTTTTTTGGTAAAATCATGCCACCATGCCCTGGACTACCCGTGTATTTATGGGCGGGCAAGTTCGGAACGTTCCGTTTCAATTCTAATTTCGCGTGCAATGAAGCATGTGACGAGGGATATGAAGTAAATTTCGAGGAAAATATGTTCGTTTCCGCTGCTGTGATTTCTCACAAGAATTTCGACGATTCTTGAGTTAAAAGATTCAACAGAATGTCAGCAAAGGCCTTTAACAAAATGTTTAACACGCCATCAAGTAAGTTGTTGAAATACTGCAATACTCTGAAAGTATACTCTCATTTTCGTTTAGAGTTCGCTTTTCCAATCATTTTACATCATTTCATGCATCAATTGGTGGGAAAATTTATTCTCTTTCACCCGTCTCTGTTACGGTCGGTATGAACTTTTGCAGAATTCTTCACAAGTACTCCAAAGGTACACGCTGCTCCAGCACACGGTTACTGAAGCATTCGATAACCCGAATTCCTCGCCAGAGAAGGGCTCCACGGGTTCCCACAGGGACACACGTTTCGCCCATTTCCTCAGCATCAGTTTACGATGAACGCAAAAAGCGGAGACCCGGGGAATCTCGCCGGGCCCGATCTGGGAGTTAATTATCGTTCTGGTTTTGGAATTGTGTTTCCATGTCGGATGGCTTTCGCCCGGTAGTTCGCCTCTACTTCTGGGCACGCTACAACTCCAACCGAAGAACCAAACTTTTGAAAGTTTTATTAATTTATCTGGACCTTTTGAGCCGCTCAGGCCCACTGATATGAGGAACACGTTTCGCCCGAACCTGCAGACCGTGTCCCGCGGGGACTCGATTCGTGTTCGATGCTGCAAACAAGCCGCCCGAAGATGTTTTGCGGAAGTAAAGGATAAGGGTTGAATATGTTAGAACCGTTTCCCAATCTGACGGAAGGATAAAGGATTTCCGTGAACGAGACAAAGCAGACAAAAAGGGGGAGGACGGAAGGGGTTGTTAGTGGGATGATTAACACATCGCATGCATGAAAAGTCCATTTCAGGGACACCCCCAGGACTCATCTCATCCCCGAATTCACCCCCGGTCATCCCACGGTGGCATGAACGGATCGCACAACCGGAGTGGATCGAAGGGTACAACATTCCGCCCGACCAGAGTTCGCCGGCAATAGATCAAAATTTGTCATAAATTGTACGCAACCGGACAGCACAAACCACAACCAAAGCCGCAAACACCATCAACAATTAAAAGGCGGATCCGGGTTTTTTCCAGTTCCGTCCGTAAGGACAGGGCACGTGAAGGGTAATTAGAAATTGGAAAGGATACAGCGCCGGTTTTTTTGTGTGCGTGAATAGAAGGTCTGTCCGCATCACACTTCAAAAAGGAACATGGCTTTGTATTCGTGGCGTTGAAGGTGATTTATTATGCTTTGTTTAAAATCTTTGGAAAAGGACTAGTTGTTCAACAAAAATATCAAACATAAAATGAAAACTCACAGAAACGCCTTCAACGGTGTGTGTTTTTAGTAGTTTTAACGAAAGAACAAAATGCATTATTCATTCAGTTGGTATACATATTTACATAAACTGTGCCTCTCCGTTATTTCCCTCCAGCTTTACTCGAAGAAAAATAGACATTGTGGATCATTGGTGGAGTTCCTAACGTGGAGCTGGTGCTCAGTCGAGGCAGGATGTGCCGAGGGACATCCGAAGAAACACGATCGGAGGAGAGACGATCGGAAATGCTGTTGATTTCCTTGCGGGCGTTCCTGATAATGTTACTTTGACTTCACTGTATGGTGTTTGTGTTAATAGAGAAAGCAACGGCTACAGTAGAACTTCCGTCCCAGCTGAGTTGGGGATTCCTTCGGTTGGTTTCACGCTTCAAGAAAGGACTTGGGTCACTTCTTTTTCGGAGAAAAAAATCGTTTTCTCATTGTTGACCAACAAGGAACAACGAGTTTGGACTTTAAGGACTTTACGGTTTGGTTTTGTAATAAAGCAATACTATTGACATTAAGTAAAATAATGAAAGTTGTAAAGATCGAAATGCATAAAATGTTCATGTTTATAAACAATTTCAAAATATTAAACTTTTAAACAAGGAATCCTTTGGAAAACACAAGCAATCGATGGGAAGTGATATGTGTTTGTAGATAGCGCCAGTTGTGGCGCACGCTGTACCGAATGCTGGAGTAAGTTTTCCCAGCTTTCGCTCACTAAAACGGATCTGTAGTTTTGCTTCCGCATGTGCCAGGGATAAAACTACAACTGCACAATGTTCTATTGATTTAAGGAGCATGCTATGATGAGCGACGAAGGGGTAGGCCAGAGAGATAGCTGAAACACTGAGCTAGCAAAGCTCCTTCGGGAGCCGGATGCTGGTGGGAGTTGTTAGAATCAATAGCATTTTCCAGCAGTTAAACAAAGCAAACACAATAGGCCATGTTGGGTGCGATGGGGTGGGGGTAATGCTTACAATCCACTGGGAATGGTTCCCAGCCGTAGCTTCGTCGCCCGCATGGGAGTAGGGAGTAGGGAGGAACTGTTGAAAGTGGGTTCAGTTGTGCCCATGTTTCCATCGAGAGTTGCATCCTTCGTCGGATTGAAAGATGATAGTAGAAGACTTGGTGGTGAACAGACACTCGGTGCCAGCGGGCCCAATTGAAGCCGTACGGATGTGGTCCTGAAAGCGTGGCGAAGATCCTGCCCACGGGAAATCTTCGCTACAGTCGGATGACTTACGAAACTATCTGTGGCCGGAACCAGAGCGTCCTTATTTATTCATCCCGTTCGTGTTTCCGCTGTCGATGGCACAGCTGCAAACTGTGATGGCGGGAAAAGCTTTCATGATTTCCTCAGATGGTGCTAGCATAAGTCCAATCGTTTGGAATCGATGAAAATCGATTCAATTACAACGGCATGCAGTTGTCCATTCATTCCGTACAGCTCCCCGTACGTCCTGATCGGTTTTTAGACCCAGATCTGGTGGACCCGGACTTGTGTGGCAGTAATGTGATTTGCATACGAAGACAGCACGATTAGTTTTCAATTCTTGTTATGACAACAAATGTCGAATTGATGTATAAGGAACAACGCAAAGCACATCAGAGTGTTCTGCTTTAAATGACTCTATGTTTCCTACTTGACATTAATCTATGATCATTTGTTGAGATAGTCATAATAGAGATCATATAATAATTTCCTCCGTGTGAAAAAGGCGAGCCGACATGACTATGTCCGAAGGCAAACGCCAAAGCTCCGGAGAGTCCTTTCCACAGGACTATATGCTCGTGGTAGAGAATCGTATAAGGCATGAGCGCTCTTTATATCTCTCCATCCTTCTCGAGAAGAGAGATGTCGAATCGTGCAACGCTTCAGTTGAAGGTCAACTTGTGCATTGCGGGGTGCTCTGTGCAAAAGATTGAGTGAGGCGTTATATAAACGAAAAAGGTATGTCTTTTACTCTACTTTTTTATATAGTTCTAACAAGAAATTCTTAATCGAATCAACGTACTTTGGGGTGGTATTTGTTGCACTCTCAGTCAAGACTAGGCTCGTCCTTTTCTAACCTGCTCAAGCCTCGCCCTTTTTGATGGAGAACAATTGTTAAAAAATCGATCTCCGTAGCGCCTTTGGTAGAGTCTTCGACTCTCAACCTGAACGACGCGGGTTCCAATCCCAGTGGTTCGATTCGGTCATATAGCCCTTTATGTAGGAAAAGATGCTGTGCAACTTTTCTTTGTCGTGAGGTCTTGGAATTCGAGGAAAAGACAGGATTCGAACCCATGAACGTCGCATTGTCGGATCAGTTAGACCGTAACAGAGTTCCTCGCTAAATGTTTCCAAACTTGGCTTATCTTAAGCTGGTATTGATTTTGAAATATTTATCTTAATTTTCACTTATCACTCGAAGCACTACTGCATCGTCACGTAGGGGCTACATTCATAGCTTTTCCACATGGCACGTTCGTAGTTCGTGGTAATGATCCAACGAAAGGCGGCACACCCAATCGATGGCCTTCTCCTCGCCAAATGGCCCTAGCAATGCTAGTGTTTGCCAACCGCAAAAGGACACTGCTACACGGGCTGGTTAACATCCCTATAGTGCCGATGGGAAAACACGCGTGCTTAATGGCCCCCGATGTCGCTCTGTTTCGCTGGAATGGAAGACGACAATTCGGTAGTGTAGTTCGCTGTATTACTGCGGAAATTATGACACGCCGAGCTCGGGAATGTTTCGTCCTGTGGGCTGTGTGGAACGTGAGCGAAGTGCAAGTGTGATAGATAAAATCAAAACTACTAATAAAGTACCATTTAACATCGCATTGATGGTGGCGTTCTCAACCCTTCCGAAGTGGGAGCATAGATCCTTCCTTCCGCTACGCCACGCTTTTATTGTCCTCCGCCACCGAAAAGCATACATCCTTGGGAGTGCCTTCGTGGCGGGGTTTCGTCTTGGAGCGCAGCGCACACCGGGGAAAACCGGTGGCGCCGGATAGCGATGAGTTTCATTTCCTTTCTTTCCCGAACCGATTCGTTATTTCTCCGTTTCGTTTGACTCGCTGCATGCAAATTGGCTCAAATTGCACATTGGGTTCCGCCTTTCGGTGTGCTTTATTTCGCAACGTATTGTAGTTTTTCCTGTTTGCGCTCGAACACCCTTAAAGGACATTTTTCGTGGCGTCGCGTGGGAGCCCCTTCCAAACGCGTTCGCAAAGGGGGATGCCAGGGATGAGTTTGCCACCGGCAGGATACGTGTTGCTATAGCGTGTCGCGACTGCTCGCTCGTCGTACAAAGAAACCTTCTTGCAAAGCCCGAGAAGAGAACGAAGTGAAAGAACTGGCGGTGGCACTCACCCTCATGTGGGATTGGAAAATGGACCATCGAAGTGCATGTGCAGCCGGTGGGGGAGGATGCAAGGACCGCACGCGAACAGTGTCTGTGTGCCCGCACTCGCTCGATACTCCTACTCCTGTCGCTTGCTCTGTGTGTCCCGACTCGAGTGGCTGCGCATTAACTTTGTGGATGTGGAAAACTCCTCGGCTGCAAGCTCACAGTGCCAGATGCGACCGCCGTGTGGATCTCTTTGGACGGCGAAGGAGAAAAGTAGTGCCATTTGGAAGAATTTTAGGGGACGAATTTCCAAGAATTCATTGGATTGGTTTTTACATTATTTTTGTAGTTCAGAAAGAATCTATATAAACTTTTCTACTTTTCTGAAAATTGATGTGAAATTTGTTATATAAAGCCTTGTAACCATTGGTGGGATGAGGTTGAGTGGTTGATTCAATTAAAGTTGAAATTTTTTCCAAGGATATAGTTTGATTTTTCATCATTTCCCATCGATTACAAACCATTTTTAATCACAGTATGGGAATGACTTTTGGCACAACCCGTGTGATTCTTTGCCACTTCCTCCGTTGGCACGTTGAGACGGTGCAACGATATGCATAAAACACTTGTGCAATAATAACAATCACACCCGACACACTAAAAATGATCACGTGTCGTTCCTATCGATCCGCTCCTTCCCGATTGCTTTTATTATAGAAAGCTCCTTTCAGAGCCATTAGCCACCGTTGCGACGCCGCTGGCTGAAACGGAAATAAAGTGCAATAATAGAAAATAAAAGGAAATATATACGAGCTACGTGCGGTGGACAACTAAGACGAACCCTCCCGAAATTGAACCCGTAGCCTGGCGCGTTTTCTTTCTCGCGAAACGCTACTAGAAAGCACTCGCGCTTTTCCGGCATCCACGGCATCGTTTGCTATTAAAACGTGGATGCCGAAAACCGTTTAGTTAATATTCGGGAAATGGAAATCGATTCAAGCGCTTTTGTTCTACAGATTAGAGTTGCTGTGTGTGGATGTGGGGGCAGTATTTTTTTCACTTTACAAGCGTTGTTGTGCATTTCGGAGGAATGCATTTCCTGCGATCCTTGTCTTCGGTGCCCTTAACACCTCCTGATGGGGCGAACGGGTGGTTTTTTTTTTCTCTCCCTCGTAGACTCTTTTCCTCCCATATTCTGCCTTCTGAAAGGATAAACTTTTATGACCACCTTGATTCGGATTTTATTTCTCCGCCGCTCGACTTCGGCCAACCCGCGAAATCAACCTTCGAGTATCGGAAGAACGCGCGGCCATGCTGAGTATTAGTTCCATTCGTCGTGCGGGTTTTACGTCCACTTGCTGTCGGTTCAGTGCATTTTAAAACGCCCACCGTCGTGGCCGGAAGTGCCAGTGGCAGATATTTTCGGTCGTTTGCTGTAATCGAAGTGTCGATAAAAATTTCATTCCACTTACGGGCCCGGATGGGAACGGGGATCCTATCGAACGGCTTTGGCGCGAACGAATCGCAGGAAAATGGAAACGAATTGCCTGCCAATAAAAATTCGACATTCGGCTGAACGGCGACATCGCCGATGACGATTTTGTCTACGACCGCGTTTGTGAGACTTTCCACCGAAATGATTTACATGCAGCGGAAGGTGGCATAAATTGCAGCAATCATTGCTCACCGTCATCAATCCCATTCCGGTGATGCAATAATAATAATTCGGAATTAAGAATGAATCGAAAAAAATCCACACTTTGTTACCTTGCATCGGGAAGGACTGCATTAGAAATCCGATCGTAAAAGCGCTTTTAAGGTGAACCATCGGCGAACAGCAATCGGTTTCGAATGCTTTCCGATAAAAATAAAACCGCGAATCGTTGAACAACTTTTACTGTTTGCCGTAAAAGTTGTTGGCTTATCATTTTGAAGACTTCGGTTTTGACTAAGCTTGGAGGAAAGTTGATTGATTCGATTTCACCCTGCATTCTAGTTCCAAAATAAAATGCAAGCCATTCTACTGTTTTATCGCATGAGTTCTCGCACATTAACTAGCCAGAGTGCTAGAGCAGAGAAGTTAATTACTTTTTGTTCACTTTTGGCGGCAGTTTTTATCTCGACAGGTGAAATTATTGTAAACGTTGCAAACTTCGCGATGCAAAGAACTGCAGCAAAGAAATTGGAGAAAAAAATACGTCGAATTCCAACCACCATTAATAGAAAACAAAAACTTTCTCTAAGTGACACTTTCAAAGTTTTATTTACCAGCTCGCAGGTATATTTCAGGCAGGTTTGTAAGAAAATTTCCGCATCGTCAGCGGACAGCACAGTTGGGTGTCCTGGTTAGGTGTCGGGCGAAAAAAGAAAATTAAGCTGTAATAAGAAAAACTTTCGGGTCCATCTGTTGGGCTTGTTTTTTTCCGCCGCTTCGGGCTTTATCTTCGGGACTATCTTGCTTCAGGTTTCCACCACTTGTCCCCACTTCCACGGGGCCGATAGAAAGTTGAATATGTTAGTGGCCATTTTTATAGTTTTCCTGCACGGGACAGCAGATTTTAGTTTCGCTGTTCTGCGACATCTTTGCTACCTTCGCTGCATGGCAGACTGCGGATACCTTTGCCGGACGCGGTCGTAGAACTTTTCCCGTAGAACTTCCCGCTTTTTTCTTCCATCGTCACTCGCGCTACCCGTCCCCCCTTTAACCCGTCTTAATCGTCCTCGTTCCTTCATGGCCATCGGTCAAATGCAAATTTTCGCCATTGTCTACCGCAAATCTGCCGGGCTAGGTGGAATGAACGGAGGACAATTTCTGCAATTGGAAATGTTCGGTGGACATCTTATTTTTTCATTTTCCAACCGGAGACACAAAAAACAACGAAGAAAACGCTGAATAATCGGTCGCAGTTGAGCCAGGAGTTTCGCAGTCGTCGGATGTTTCCGACGGCCCTCCGGATGAGTTTTGGGCAGATTATTTTTCTTTTTTGCCTCTGCGTGACGCAAAACATCCTGTGTTGGATGGCACCCGGTGGGAAAGTCTCGTTTGCCTAGTCCTGCGAGCAAAGGCAAAGATAAAGGACAAGTAAAAGGACAACGGGATGTCTTTGATGGGTCGAAAAGTGCATCCGTGTGCGAGGGGTTTGCAATTGTGATATCCGAATGCATTGTAACAAACAACGGAAGGGAAATAAAGGGCGGGAGAAGAACGAAGTATAATATTTCCCGAAAAAATACAAAAAGCACATCTAGCAGACGGTAGACATTTTGTAACGGATAATCCATTGCCATGAACCAGTTGTCTTAGAGGAAGAAAAATGTTCATTATTTGACACCAAATATTAACAGTTTGGTTTTGAACATGCTCATTTGGGATCAGCCAAAATCAAAGAGCATCCTTTGAACGTTTTCATCATCCTTCAGGATGTGCTTCTCTTGAGACCCGGTCCTGACAGTGCAATTTAGTTGAAATGTGTTTAAATTTGAATGGAATGAAATGTAATCTAAGTAACGTTTAGTTAGTTGCAGTATTTTGGGAAATCTTCTGCGTAAATCCGTTTTTTTCATGTTAGTACTTTCCATAATTTTCCTTCCTGCATTTTTTATGAACGCCATTGTGGGTAAAACAAAAAAAAACCCAGAAGGAAGCAATCCATTTCGTCGTTGTTTGTTTGGGATGGGTTCAACACAAATGACCAAACGAAGGCAAACATTACAAAGGACTCCAATCTTTCGCAACCCCACTGGAGATGGACTCAAAAGAATATCAGAGAAGATGAATTGGGAAATCGAATTTCTCGAAGGAGTTTCGCCGGTGGGCCGACGCTGCAGAACTTGCGTCCAGCGCGGGTTTCGCTTCGCATGAACAAACAACCGCGCGTATCCTTCCCTTCCACCCTACGCCCTCGCCACCTGCGG
Source organism: Anopheles plumbeus (assembly GCA_034621735.1). Classification (NCBI taxonomy): domain Eukaryota; kingdom Metazoa; phylum Arthropoda; class Insecta; order Diptera; family Culicidae; genus Anopheles; species Anopheles plumbeus. The sequence goes on from JAOEFI010000003.1 coordinate 10,927,285, forward strand.
AAGGGGTTTTGTTTTATGTTGCGAACCGAAAACGTTACGGATCCAGCCGGAGACGTGGACTTTCTCGTTCGATATCAACGGGTAGAGTGAGTTTTGTTTTAAAATTTATGGGCAAGATCTTGCAGGGTTGATTCCGTTGGCCCAGTTTGCTGGCACTATTAACGCACATGCTCCTTTCTGAACCTCAGAGGTTGCAGGAAAAAAACCAACAGCAGTCATTCATCTCCCACAATTGAGGGCCTTTGTTTCGGATGACAAAAATAATGGCACCAAATGATGTCAATGGACTCGAAAAGGTACGAAGTTGAACAACGGATGCGGATGTTTTTTTTCGTCTCAATCATATGAAAGGACATCAAGAAACATACCAAGGGTAGTGCTCTAAGCTTCATTATTGAAAGGGAAATGGTTCGAAAGTAATGGAATATTTGAAAAGTTTAGCTCTGAGGTCGGGGTTCGTTCAGAAATAGCATTTACATAATGTATAGTGATTTGAAACGATGCACATGGAAGCACATATTTCCACGCTCACTGCCAGACTTTCTCAAACTTCAACCTTTCAACCTTCTCGGAACTACAGCATGCACATGCACAGCATACAAACACATTCGCACACCAATCGATGTGCTCCATCGAGAGTAAAAGTCCCTACACAGTATCC
>JAOEFI010000003.1:10928045-10950548 GCA_034621735.1 Anopheles plumbeus
CACATGCACAGCATACAAACACATTCGCACACCAATCGATGTGCTCCATCGAGAGTAAAAGTCCCTACACAGTATCCGCTTTTCCACTGCTCCTGGAAAACCCGTCTTCAGTTTATCATTTTCCGACGAATCCTCACATTCTCTGTGGTTGCGTGATGAAGCGCAAAACCCGGAGCGATCCAAGCCATAAGGATCAATATTTGCATTCAAAATGTCCTTCCCGTCATGCTCATCCATCCGCCATCCGCTCCGCCATGGTCTATCCTCGAACAATTCCCGTCCCGTCGAATGGGACGAATACCACGGCGAATATATGTATTAATAAATCGCTTTCGCTTTGGCGAGTAAATATTGAACTTGCGCTTCAGGCGCCCTCTCGTCCCATCGTCCCGTTGTCCCGTCGTCCTGCAACCTGTGTCGTCCTCGTCGGTTGCCCGCCACAAATGCGCAACGGTTGACGAATCTGTCGAAAGCAAACGTAATCGAGCGACCACTCGAGAGGCAAACGAAACTGCTGACTGTGCGGCATCCAACTACATCATCAGTTAATGAGTCAAGCAGCTGCCGGCTGACGCGCAACTGGTATTTTATACGGAGTAGACGGTATGGCCTGGAGAAATGTGACTTTCGAGCGAAGGAGTTAGGGATCCGTGGTTTCCAGAAAATGAATTCAAATGTAGCACATTTTACGTGGGATGCTTGTTGAATTGGTATTGGTATGTTTAATGATCATCTTTTACATGTTGAACGTTAACTTTTCCTCGTGTCCATGGAAAAATTCATCATGGCTCGTGTTTGATAAGCCCAAATACCCGTTGCTGAAAGATATATTACTGTTTGGTCTGATGTTAACAGTTATTCATTTCTTCCTCCGCAACATCAAAGAGATGTTCTCGCGGCGGGAAAGCACGAACAACTTGTTGTCTGGCTAGTTTTCCTTTGGGCATATGGTAAGGCAAGTGGTTCAAGCGGTCGGACACAAAAATGAGGCTGAAAGGAAAAGTAATCATAAACAGAGCCCACGAACACGACGTACCTAATGGGTGCTACTATGGCTGTACCGAGTGTACTTTTATGGTTCGCACCATTTTCTTACATCCATCATCAGGATCTTCCGGCCAGCACCGGGACGGCACTATCGAGCGGTTATGTTTACTTGCCAGTGGCCAGTGGATACAAACAGAGACTCCACTAAACAGCTCCCGCAACATTTGACGTGCCCCAGCCCCTTTCTCCTGGCAGGAAACGGGTCACATTAGTGAAACGAGCTATTAGTGTGCTGTCCCTCCCCTCGCCCGGCTCGACGTCGTCGTGTCGCTCGTCCCGTCGCCAAAATGGGAAAGGAAATGAAACTAGGACGCTCGCCCGATCCTGGAACGGGTGTCGTTTGTTTCGCTTCTGCCGTAAATGATGCCTCACTGTTAGCAGCACTACTGGCACTGTCTCTCCGGCACGCTGGCTTCGGTAGGGTGTGTTCGGGGCGTGGTTGTCACTGCTTGTTGCATTACGGTACTTCCTTTGCTCGCCGTGCTCCGCTGCTCCACTGTAGGACACTTCCGGTAATGAGAGACAACTTTAAAGTGTTCGACGGCGAGGCTCGTTGCCGTCGAAAAGTTTTCCCGAGCATCCGGATTCGGTCCCGCGGTGTGGAGATGCACGGCACCCCGGGGAGCTTCTAATGGGTGCTTCCAGAGACGCCTAATGGACGATGGTGAACGATGAGCTCACGCTCGGGTGAAAGGGGGTTAGTTTTTGAACAGGAGCGTCGAAGGAACGGGGAATCTCTTCACTTGACGAGGACTGTTGAAATTAGTGGTCCAGGTTCCGAAAGGTAAGAGATACATTTCAAATCCCTTTGACGTGCTCCGATCGGAATGGGCAGCTACCACCATCCTGTCCACGCATTAAAGGATCTCGTAAAAATGAAGAAACCGTAAGAAAGCAGTTCAGCGCCCCGGAAGGTAGGGTGGACAGCGTGGATATCCTGGCAACGTCATGGAATTGTATTGTATCTGGCAAATGTCTTCTTCTGATTTCAGAAAAAAAAACAAAACAGAACAGAACCACGGCCCGTGGTTAATCCTTTAATCATCGAACTGTCCATCAATTGTCCCGTTGGATCAGTTCTTCACGGTCGGATCAGTTCCGGTTGATTGATAGGGCTAATCCTTGCTGGTCCCGCCACAGATTGGCATTCTAGCGACTTAGTTGGCACCGAAAGGAAAAAGAAATTAAAAACTCATCAGCCCATCCACGTTGAATCTGTAACACAATTCGACCACTAGGTGATGCTCAAGAACCGGTGAGACGGGCATGTGATTGACGACTTAATGCGACGATTTTGGCCGTTGGTCGGTAGAATACAGGCGGTAGAGAAACTCTCCAGCGTATTCCCGGTAGGAGCGACCACGCACGCAGCGTAAGTAATCGCTGTCAGCATCATGGGAAATCGTCGAGTAATCCATTTCTGTGCTTTGTTTGCTAGTCCTCGAAAATCTAGGTTAGGAAAAAAGAACGTGTCCTTCAGAAGCACCATGGACTTGGTACACATGTCATAAGCAGTACAAAATAGCAACCATCTGTCAAAGTTTCAACTGCCAGAGGTTTCCTTTTTGTTTCAGGATGGAAAACAACGATTTGTCCACCCATTTGTCCAGTCAGAGGAAGGAATGGCTTTTTGAACCGATTTGCTGAGATCTGCTGCAAGTTTTATCTACTTTATCCGCCCCATATTTTCGAGGATATGGCCAGGCACGATGCTTTGCAGAATTGAGTCCTGTTCTGGCAGTATATTCGCAAACCGTGATGTTATCATGGAGTTGTATTTGTGTCCCTTTTCTAACAGCGACCACATACGGATCTGCTTGCCGGAAGTGGTCTCATTTTCGCTTCCCTTCGATTAAATCGATGCAATGTGGGACTTTACCCGTCCGTTTGATGTATTTGATTAAAATCAAAACCTAAGCCGTGGCACGGAAATCTGGCGCTTTTTCTTTGTCATTTTCCGGATGCCAGTCTGATGTGACTAAATCTGCCTGTCTTTTTTTGTTGTAGTTTTCTTCTGGGTAGAGAGATTCTGTACAAATCGTTTGGTATTAGTGTCGACTTTGTCCTTGCTGATGGCTTTTCGGCCCACAAGCAGTACTCTGTCTTCGGCGGGGTAAGAAGACACTGCGATGATGCTGCCAGTTGATAGCGGGAATATTCCAGGAAAAGAACTGCGGAAACGCACCGCTTGTTCGGGCTGGGCGTGGGAGTAGCTAGATATGGCAGATGATGAAATGACATAAGGCCTAATGTGGCGGAAGTAATGAGATTCGTAGGGAAGGGATGCCGGCAGTGGGACGTTCGAAAGTATGAAATCATGCGATAAACAGAGAAAAGGCGGAACAACCCTGCTCGGAACAGGACGAGGGCGATCAAATGAAGACTGCCATAAGAATGGAAACCATGTACTGAAATGGGAACGCACGGAGCATGGAGTGCGATAAGCGGGATACGGGAAATAGGTTCTTTGCCCATCCTTTTTGTGATTTAGTCTTCGAAGAAAAATTGTCCCACAAATTCTAGCCAGGGGATTGCAAATGCTGCATCAAAATTAATCGCCAAGGATTTTTACTCGTGGGAAATACAGTGTGCAAAGTTGTACCGAAAGCATGTTTAACTTTGAAAACTGGCTGAATTTCATACATTTTAGTGTTAGTTTTGTCTATAAATAAATATTGTTCCTGTGAGGAAGTAGGAGTTTGGTGACAATCGTTGTGAAAGGATTAAAGTTCACGACTAAGGATGGCTATGGTTAAGGATCACGAATCGATTGCATCGTTCATGGGAGAAAACAATCCTTTACACTACTATTAGGGCTATCCGGCCACTCGTCCTTCCGTGGACAGTTACGGAACGTGTCCCTCGGCGGCACCGGAACTGTTGAATAGCTGTAGTGCGATAGATAATATTTTTTTTCTTAATGTTTTCTTCGTCCCTCTATGGGTTGGTAGAGAAAAAAAAGTAATTTTTTTACCCAACGAAAACCATATGGTCGCTCCATGAGGCATCCTCATTGTTGCGTCCTTCTGTTCCTACACCTTCTTACATGGAGCGTACTTTCTCGTTTATAGGTTCACGGATTAACTTCTTTTATAGGTGCAGTCGGATAACTTCCATTGCACTATATGAAAGCGCATGGAGGGGAAAATCGCTTGTGCTACATGGTCGGGCAACACTCATGGAAACGTATTAAACTGGCTGGAAAATGGTCAGGTTTTTTTAAGCACTGCAAAACGGGCGAAGAAAGGATATACTTGACAAGTCCTTACGAGTTTATGGTGTCCGAAAGCACGAAGAATCAAAATCGAGCCGAGTGGGAAATAATGCTCTTTAACGCAAGCTATTTACGCCCGAGATCAAAACGGGAGAGGGGTTAACTTTTTGTATAGCAAACCCAGTCAACTGGCCAGTAAGACGTGCTGCTTAGGAAAGGCGAGTGCATGGTGGAATATGTGACGGCATTGGCATTGGCATACCTCCACGCACCCGTCATGATTTCTAGAAACAATTCAAATTTACCACTTTACATTCGGTTTCCACGTTGGCAAATTGGATCATATTGTTTGAATTTTAAATCCAACTATGTAATCATAAGCAATCATAATTTTTTGTTTGCAGAATTCACCACAACAAGCTGTCAGAACTGTCAGAGCTGTCAAGCATTCCACCACGGTTGGCGGTTGTTTTCAATTGTATCTAGGCAACGGCATCAGTGACTCGGATCGCGATCATCTGCATTTGGTGTTCGAATAGGATTATGTCTCGCAGAAAGGCGGTAGCGTCGGATTTGCCCGTGAAGAAACGCACCAAAGCTAGTAATTTGCACGCCAGGCCTGAACACATTCCGCTTGGAACAGTGTTGACAGATTCGCAACACGCCCAATGGAAAGTTGGCCCGTCGATCGGTTCGGGTGGTTTTGGTGAGATATACTGTGCGTACAACTTTTCCAATGCGACCCCAAAAACCCACTCGGACTACCCTAACGTAGTCAAAATAGTAAGTGTACACAATTCATTACTCGTTGATGGGTGATCGTAACCAACAGTTAATCTTCCAGGAACCGCATGATAATGGGCCGTTGTTTGTTGAGAAAAACTTCTACATGAAGAACTGCCGGACAGACGCAATCGAACGTTTTAGGAAGCTGCGGAAGTTGAAACACCTGGGTATGCCAAGCTTCTTGGCCAGTGGCACACATACGCTGAATAACGTCAAACATCGCTTTTTGGTGATTCCACGTTTCGGGGCGAGCCTGCAGTCCCTATATTTGCGTCAAAACAAGCGCCTTCCACTTCCAACAGTATACCGGGCAGCACGGCAAATGTTGGATGTGTTGGAGTACATCCATTCATGTGAATATGTTCATGCCGATCTTAAGGGCGACAACATCCTCTTCGGGATGGGTGAGCGCGGCCAGGACCGGTTGTATCTGGTGGATTTTGGGATGACTAACCGGATCCCCACAGATAAGCAGTTCAAACCGGATCCCAAAAAGAAGCACAACGGAACCATTGAGTACACGTCGCGCGACGCGCATCAAGGTGTCATGACTATGCGGGGTGATCTGGAAATCTTGGCCTACAACATCATTGAATGGAGTGGCGGAAGTCTGCCTTGGAAGCAGGACAAGATTCTTAAAGATTGCAACAAAGTCCAGCAGATGAAGGAGGAATGCATGGGTGACATTGCGGACTTCCTCAAACAATGTTTCCCTAAGCAATTATCAGTGCCCAAACCTCTGCAGGAATTTTTGCAGCGCTTGATTGACATTCGTTTCAATGAGAATCCCAACTATTCTGCGCTTAGCAAAATTTTCGAACGAGGTCTGAAGGCGTTGGGTGCTTCGAACAGTGGGGCGCTGGATGAAACGTTTTCAAAAGAGGTGGAAGCAGAAGAGTCTTCAGGACCGATGAACAAAACAAGATACACCAAGAGGAAGGCTTTTGAGAGCCCCGAGCGCATCGATTTAGCGGATACTGTGCCGAACACACTGGACGATTCGGTTCGTTCGCAAGTGATGACGAGAACCAGACGAAGTCAGCAAATGTTGGACTACGAAGATTCGTTCATGGCAGGTCCATCGCGAGCGAATGTTTCGAAGCGGGCTGCTTCGAAGATGCGGATAGTTGATAGAGAGGAGGTCGATACTCTACCAGACACGGTTCTAAATACACCGCCCGAAAAGGATCGTTCCAAGACATCGTTGGCAGCCAAAAGGAAGCCAGATGCATTGGAAAAAAAAGATACAAAAAATGAAGCAGCTACCTCACGTGCCAAACCAACTAGGAAGGCAAAAAAGGATGCTGAAGAAGTGTTGCCAAGACGTACTCGACAAAGCCCCGAGATTTTAACTACTGTAAGTCAGAGCCAGTCGGAGCCGGGGGTTTTCAATATTCGCATAGATACGCCAACAAAACATCTTCGCGGCAGAACGCCGCTTCCTCAGCAAATAACGCTTAATTTCACGATCAATTCAAATGTAACTGTTAATACTAGCTCGAAGGACGGAGTTACTATTGCCCAGCAGCGGAACTCATTGATGACCCAGGCGGGTTCATCCCGAAGGAGTATAACATTTGCCGGTGAAAGCACTACCGTGGCGACCCAGAAATCTCTCAACGATACGTTGGATGAGTCGGGCGACGTCATCGAGGTTTCCTCCACTACGGAAGACGGTAACGTGTCTCGTTCTCTTTTCGACTAATATTTGTATAACCTTTCGTTGCATTTGTATATCTTACTAATTTCATTTGAACGCTATAACACAAGATAATGTATAAGAACCAACGAAAGTGCACGCATTCGCCGCTTGGTGGAATATCTGAAAATACAACATTTGCCCAGCGTACCGTATCGAGAGTAAAGAAAGAATGTTCCGTGAACCATACAGAGCCGTACTAACGATGAATGAAAAAAAAGATGAATATTCCACGGAAAATGAAAACAGGATGCAGAGATATCTTTGGTGGCAAATTGTGAGCCGAGAAATATCATTACTCACATGGGGTTTCTCTTGCACATCTTCTAGCCGCGAAAACATTTCTTTTGACTTTCTTGAAACGAGAACTGTTCGTCAAAGAGCAGACGTATTCAACATTCTGTTCTTCATACGCGAAACTCGAATGCTTTTCAGAATGCAATGAAACTTACTGTTTGCGTTGTTACTTGCCTCCTTTAATTCCTTCTTTCCATCGCAGAAGGCAAATAATTAAACTTCTCTTCAAACTCGTTGACAAGCTGCAACAATTATAATAGTTTAAGTTATTAATGAAAATATTTGCGCTGTAAACCTAATAAACGGCATAATAAAGGATAATGAAATGCTTATCAAAAGCGGTAGTGTTTGTCTTTGAATTAATGGTGGTTTAATTAATTTTTATTCGCTTCCAAGTTTGGGAAGCATCCTGAAACAGCTCCTGAATTACTTCGAGTATGTTTGGGAAAGCAACTCTGGGGGCAAAGGTAACATCGTGAAAATATTCCAGGTGAGATAATTTAAAACCTCACACACAGTAGCAGTACTTTTTTGTCAAAAATGTGCTGGCAAGTATTCCAACTCCCAGGAGGGAATTACACCGTGGAGAAACAATTAAAATGTACATTTATCTCTCTACTAGTCTTAGACCCTTTTTCCGTTGAGCTGTTTCCTCCGAGGCGTGACAAAAGGTGGCTTCGGTTCGCCACCGAATCTCCATATCGGTGACCCGGAAACAGGATGATGTTCCGTTTTTACCACGCTTTTCTTAAGCTTCCACGAGTGGCGGGAGAGATAAAATTAATAGTTGTAACAAACGGGTCAAGATGAAGTGAAAAAAACCGACCAGAAGAAAGTGTCACGTGGTTCCGGAGCCGGAAATGGCCGCTCTTTCGCAGCATCATCCGGAAAGCCTTCAAGGCGGTTAGAAATCTATTTTTTAATCTCGCCTGCTCGCGCAAGGTAATGAGATTACGTGGGAAAATTTAATATCACACCAAAGGACAAACCCTTTTCCAGGAAATAAGGCGGCGCTGGGCGAAGACGGCTTCGATGCGCAGGATGCGTACCATTTCTACTGGAAGCTGGTAACCGGATAGCGGGATGCTGGTCATTATAATCACCTTAACAGTTTAACTTATTGTCGCTCAAGCCTTAAAGTAGGAAGATGAAATCAGTTCAACACTAAACTCACAAACAGGATTTCTTAATTAATTAGGAAGGAGCTCTTCTTTTACATGGTTTTGTGTAAAAACTAACAAATTGGTTATAATATTGCTAAGGAAAAATGTTAGTTCTATATATTAATAACATTTAAATGAGTTCTTTCAAAATGTGTCACATTATGATCCTTAGATACGCTTGTCTTCTGCTTTACATCGCTGAGCGCTTTTGAGTTGGCTCTTTGCATACACAGCTTTAGTAATTTCTATGATAGTAAACCGTTTAAATGTAATAAAAATAAAACAAACGGAAAGAAAACGGTGTGAAATCGCTTGGGATTATCCTGTGGCTGTAAGATTGGGAGACATTCCAGCACGAAATGCCAGATTGTAGAAAATGTGTGCGTAAAAGTGTAAAACGCGAGTAAATTTGTCTTCAGGGCGGGTGACCAGCAGGGGAGACGATGGAAAGGCGTGGTGGTTTTCTTGAACCCATATCACATTATCGCGGCACTACGGTGGCTTACAACGCACTGACACAGCATAATGCGTTCCGTCCCTCACGCTGGCGCTCCAGTGGCGTCACTTCCGGGCACATTCCAGCAGTCAACCTCCACCCAGCGGCGTGGTTCGCGTCGAGTGGTGAAAAAAGGGATGAAAGGCGGAAGTATTTAATTTCCTTCGCATAAAATATGCCTCCTGTCGTAACCGCAGGACAGAAAACAGACAGCGCAGTGCAAAACCAAAACAGGACGAACTCCAGCGAGGGAACGTGTCAGGGAGGAGGGTGGTGACCGGGCGCGGATAAACCCGGATGTGCCTGGGGAATATTGCAGTACGGGTTGCGGGAATCTTCGGGCCAGCCCGACTCCAGAGTTTTCCCCTTTTCGCCAACGGATGGTTCACAGATCCTCTGGGATGGCTTCGGGATGAAGCCTCGACGACCGCGCATTCTGGAGCGAGCACTCGGAACTAGATTAAACCTGAGGTGCTTCCGCGACTTTTGACAACTTTTCCACAAGCCTTCTGCGAAGGGATGAAGGGTTGGGGGCGGGTGGAATCCATCCGCCGGGGGGACTATCAACCTTTATCGCCAGTGTTGCAGCCGGCGTGGGTATGCTGTCGAGTTTGTTTACTCGCGGTATGCAGCAGCGTGAGCTTGCGGGTGAGCAGGATCATGTTCCGGATGCTCGTATCTCGTTATCGGCAGATACGGTACAAGGAAGCCAATCATCGCCGCAGGAGATGCAGGGGAAGCTGGATGAGCATCCCCACCCCCGCGGGCGCTGGAGGCCGATTTGTGCATAAAACACAATGTATGTCTCTCCAGCGAATTGGGGGATCAGCATATTTCTGACGGCGGGCGGAAGGACAGGATACCCCTTATCACGCCTTTATCGCGGCGCCTCGGAGTTCATGGTGATAAGTTTTTGTAATATTGCACATTCTTTCACCCACTTTGGGTAGCATATTTTCCTATCCCTCCGGGAGAATGTGGAAACAAGTACAAAAAGGGAGGAAACGGAATCTTGTTTTTTTCTTCTTCTTCTGCGCGCAACTTCGAGCACTTCTCGAGGGGTGTGCTCGGTGTTAGGAATCTTCTCCCATCGCTTCGCTCCCGAGATAAAGCCTACAAGAGTGTTTAGATTTCTCTCCGGTTCGCGAGGAACAGATTGAGGGGCCAATTTCAATGGGCTAGGCGCACAACTTGGCCCCGGGGAACCACCGGGAACGGTTTCGCGGCCGGAAGCAAAAAGTGTGTGCCAGGGAAAATCAATGAAAATGACTGAACGCCGGCAAACTACACGCCGGAGACCATTTTTCGTTGATTGTTTGGTTAAAGTGAGCCTAAAGCGTGACGAACAGCGAGATCGGACCGCGAGATGGAGGCATGCCCTGGGAGTACTATCCATTACGGCGTAGGGCTGATAGTGGTGGAGGTAGAAAAATATCCCGATGTATATTAGTCTCTCGTGAATATCGGAAGAAAACTTAAAGCGATAAAATATCATGAGCACCACTAATTGGGTTTCTGGTAAATTAACTTATGTTCTGTATCATGTAATGATAACGTTCTTTTACTCAAGACAGGAAATCGTTTAACAGACCGGGATTTGTTCCGGATGTCGGCGACAGTTTTCCATCTTAAAGTGTCTGATATGTTGCAAGGCTTATTGTCAGTTACAGTTCCCCCCGGACTGCGCCAAAAAGGTGATGAACCCTTTTGATTGACTGTGCTTAGAACATTATTATGTTTGTTGCTTATTTTACCCACAATATAGAATCTCTCATAGCATTTCTATCTTCGTGGTTAATAAGTTTGATAAAAAGTCCTATCTGGCATAGCGTCAGCAGGTAATTTATTTTGATTGCGCTTTCTTCAAAGGTAAATGAGTTTCTTAACTACTCGAAGAAGTGCCTCTTCAGCCACAAAACCTCCCCGTGATAGATTTACAAACGTAAACCACGCCCCACTTTATCATAAATCGTACACGCTTTTTCATGAATTATTATACCGTCCAACAATAAAGCAGATCGATGTTGAAGAACATAAAAATAACTCGTTTCCTAATAATTGTTTTCTCAAAACTCGAATTATTTCCTTTTCGAACATAAAATTCATATCGAAATGAACGAACTGCTGCAGCACATTGATCAACTTGAAAATTGGAAATACTATTACGAGCACCGCAGGCTTATGCTCGGCCCTGGCCTCGGCGTCCAATCGCCATTCGCCATTACGATAACGCTTCTGTGAACGATTGATTTATTGATTCCGCCGCCGCAATAAACAATTAAAATTTGCCATTCCACCGTCCGGCAGCAATAAACGGTTTGGCGAGCGGCAATTTTCCACCGCCGAAGCCCCAGCTTCCTGCGAGCCTCATCCGTCAGTGCCAGTTACAGGGCTAGCGTCGATACATCATAAAAAACAATTCGTTTTCCAGTTTAGCAATCAAAACCGGAAACCAGGCAGACGGCAGGCGCCGGGTTTGGTGGAAAATCTTAAGAAACGGGCGCGCCGCGACTTCAATTTCGCTCATCGATCAACCACGAGGATTGGAGTGCGGGAAAATGGAATCCACCCAAACACACACACACGCACACGTACGTAGATCGAACCAAATCCGACCCAAGGGACGGCATAAATCGTCCTTCCATGCCCGTTCATCTTAACTACCACGTAGCGAATGGAGCGAAATGGGATTGGGGCGGGTTTTTTGGAACCGACCCCGAACCGCCCAAGAAAACCGCAACCAATCAAAGCGAACCCTTGCCCGGCCCTCCGCCTTCCTGGCGACAATCGATCGGCATTTCTCGGTGCAATCCCTTGCGCTTCATCCTCGGTCGGTTGTCTATAAATTTTCTCCGGAAGGAAGAAGAATTACCCCCCGGAAGCCGGATGTGCTGGCTCGTGAGGGAAGGTAGGGGAAGCGTTTAGTGGGTTTAGTTTCCCAAAAGCCGCAAAGTGAGTCGCAAAATTTTCCTTGTCTCGAGAAACCACCTTCGGCGGCGCACGCGAAAAATTCCAGACGCCAAGCTGCTTCCGGTTGGCAAAATAAACTGTTTCTCGCCACGGTGGTCCTAAGGGAGGTCCTTAAAGAATGCTGCTCTATCTGCGTGCCTGCAAGAGACTCTCAGGCCGGTGGGCCCGAGGATGCCACAGGAATAGCCACAGGAATTTTCTAATTTCACTCCACCCGGGTATATCATCGGCCAGAATCATTATCGATGCGCCCACTCCGGAACCTCGAGGAAATGGGAAACACCGTCCTTCTTATTGCCTCTACTTCTACCCGTTTCCCTTTGCCAGTCTGGGGTCGGATTTTCTTCGTGAGCCATTGCTTCTCGCTACGAACTGCTGCAGGAGCTGGTGTAATAAATTAGATAAACCGGGAACTCTTTCCCGGAGACATCCATCTTCCGGCCGAACACGCTGGCGCTGGCGGCCTGTCTGATTGGCCACTAGCCAGGGGGGAAGTTCTGAAAAAAGTAAATAAAGCCGTAGAGTGATTGAAGAAGATTTTCCGGCTGGAGCCACATCGGGATGGTGTCGGAATATGACAAACAAATTGATATAAATTGAGTCATAATCACCACCGAAAGGCGCCGGGAAAGCCATTCCGGTTTTGGGTGAAACAAGGGGCGAACACTCTCCTCCAGGACCTGCGCTGGTTGGGTGTGGATGAACCGCAGAAGACAACCCCGTTCCCGTAGGCTGTTTGAACCAGCAAGGGAGGAAAATTTCTCCCATGAGAGAAAGTACAAGTTCCCCCCCTTGCGATGCGATCAAACAAATACAAATAATGGCACGGGAAATCGCAACTCCCACGGGACGGATTGAAAGTGATAGTTTTAATGCACTTGTTTTCCCTGTCCTTCTCTAGGCCTTGCTCGCCTGTACATTCACTGCCCCCCTAGCACAACAGGTTCCCAATTTTCCAGGCACTCGAGTTTTTATTGAATATTTCATGGGCGAGTGCCGGCTACAGTGCAGGTCGGAAAAACTTGAGGGCAAACTCAACCTTTCTTCCGGTCGTACATTAAGGAGAGTTAGTTTAAAAAGGAAAAACAATTGTTCCATCAATAAAATCTTCAGCAAAATGTTAATAATATTCACAAGTAGAATACGGTGTAGATAAAATTGGAAGCCCACTGTGGGAGGCATTCAAGCGATGCAACAATCCTGCCCTACGTGGGGTTCACCCTCGTGTGGCGTTAAAAGTGCGTTGCAAAGTGCGCCCGTTGTGCCGCGCCATGCTTTTATCATAATTGAGAGTATTCATCATTATCACTCCATATTCGTCTTGATGAAAAATACATAAATATAATGCCTTTCCCGCTTTCGGTGTGCGTTTGGAGCTGCGAAAAGAAAAGAAGAGCCCCTTTATGGCCAACTGTTGTTCTACGAGCGCACCGGAGTGGAAGAAAACCTGAGCCAGTGGGGTCCGTTAAATATGTAAGTATATGTGGACGTCGCCGTGCTCCTGCTGCTGATGATGATGATGATGTTCCAATAAAAGGATACGGCCAGCGTCTAGAGCAGGATGTAGGAATATTTTTTCAACCCCACCCTTCGGCAATCATCGCTCCCTGGGCCGGTTTCGGCTTCCCCGTCCATTCCATTCGCTTTTCACCAGCGGCATGCATCGTTGCCGTCTTTTACCGGGCCGGGCATCCTTGCGAGCCCTATAACGAGTCCTCGCGGTAGACTCGTGATTGTTATTACCATTTCAAAGGCGGCGCGCGTAGAAGCGGTGATTTTTGGGGACAGCCACTTTAGGCGCTTCTCGGGCGAAAGGTTGGTTGGCTGCTCCGGCCAAGGGGGGTGTTCACCTGCTCCGGTGCGGCAGTCTGTTAATGAATAATTTAGCAAAGTAATGCCGGCAGGTTGAAGCAGAAACGGCGGCAGAACTGGGCGGTCCACGCCGTACGTTGTTTCAGCGTCTTTTGATTTTGGAATTTTATTGCCAGCTGGATGTGTCCTTCCGCTCGGACAGGTAGGAAGTTTATTTTTTGACAAACAATCTGTTCTTTTCAGATGATTTTTTTTTCAAATTGCTTAAGAATCACACTGCATAATGTACAACTAGTGTTTGACAGTCCCGGTGCTTCTCTGGTTCTCTCCGAGAAGTAATGATGTTATTTTCGTCCACATATATATACAAAGGATCGAAATAATCCATAAAAAACTTTTTGATTGGATAGACATAAACCCGTCCCTTTTCTTCGAGTGAGACATCAAATTGGAAGGCTTTTGCATAAGTTTGAAGCATCATTGAGCTATCCGCTGGACAAAGCATGCTGGGAGATGATCAAGACTCATTGAAAAATAAAAAGGATCCCAAAAGGGTTCCTGCATTTAACTATACTTTCGCCCCCCGGGCTAATGCTCTTCCTTAATCGTTTTCATAAATGACTGCGTTCGCCTTTTCCGATTGCCGAATTGATCCAGAAAATCCCCGTCCCACATCGTTCGTGTTGGTTTTCGGGTTTTTTTCTGTTTACATTTTCCACAGTTTTTCGGTTCATTCTATTACCTACTTTCCGTTCGTTCCGGCCGGTGGGAGAATTTTCCCGTGCTAAACAAGTGCCTTTTTTCTATCTTCTTCTTTGCTCCATCATTTCCGGAAGGAAATTAGAGAATCCTTTTTTTATTCGCTACTCCGCCGCTACGTTCTTCGCAACGGGAACTTCGCGCGACTCCCTGTTCCTTCCAATCTGGCTCACCCTTCTCAAATTGGGATAAAGAACAATATTCCCATTTTCTTTTCCTATCAATATCAATTAACATCGTAAAAATGACCGCTTTGATCCTTTTCTTCCCACTTTTCTTGACCATGAGCCGATTGTGTAGGCAGCAGCTCTTGAAAGGATTTTTTTATTCGCTCGCTTTTGTTTCCTCCTGCGTTGAGGATGTCCATGGAGGTGACCGTCGGATGGCATTGGATTGGTTTTAAATTGAAATTTTATCTTGAAAGTAATAAATTGTCAAAGTACCAACCGTCGATCCGCCGTATCGTTCGATACAGATGGAAAGCGCGGCCGGGGTTTGCGAAAGAGGTCACTTTTAGCGGAAATAATATTGATATTGTTCCCGGAAACCCTTATCAGGGATCGGGCGAGCATAAAAGGAAACCCCCATTCAACTTCGAAGCCGAATGTGACAGTAAAGACGGCCCCTGTTCTCCTTTATTTCCCCTTAAAGTGTCAAAACGAAAGTAAAGCTGCTGGGAAAAAGGTAGAAAGGAGTGTTATGATAAGATATCCTGTGAAAAGGTTTACTGTTCGTTTTGTCATTCACCTGCACTTACAAAACTCTTTGCAATTTCAATGAAAATATATTCAAGATGAGCCAACAACGTTTTCAATACGCTTTTGTACCGAAAAGGATAAATGTTTCTACAATTCTTCCAAAGGGTTCGTTCGCGCCCTGGATGAAAGGGGTTTCGTAATTCACTTTGTATGTTTTGGCGATTATTGAACGACCACACTGTTATGTAATGGAAAATGAACGGCGCATGCTGCATAACGGACCCATTATCGAACAAATCCTGTTCGGTGGAAAATTATGTGGCCGAAAAAATCCTCAACCTCATCCAAAACCCCGAAGCACAATGATGGTGCTTTTATCGAGGGTTTTAGGTTTTGTGTGTCGATCATTAATCAACGACGGAAATGAAAATCATCGTACCAGGGATAGTTTCCTCCCCGTGTTGCATCATTAGTTTCAATTACCGAAAACTGGAAATTCCGGGGCGAATGTATTTATCAAAATTTGAAGAGTACACATACATTCATTTAATTCAAAATGCAAAGAACAGTGATGTAAAACAGCGAAATCGAAAATGGTGTGCAGAATGACAGTGAGAAGTAATTAAGTTTAGTAAATGCTGTCTCATAACGGAATTTGCGTATGATGAGCTTCGTGCTGATTGTGGAACGAAAAAAAAAAGAAAATATAAGTAATTATGAGCCACTTTCAAAGCAATGTTTCGCTGAAACAACGAAACATTTTCCGAGAAACAATAAACAAACATAATCAGCGCCCCGTTTGGTGGTAATTAAATTAACACAAAAGGTTTCCATTTTCGCCAGTCGATGCGCTGTCGGATCCATCAATTCGGGGATTGGAAAAAGTGACCCGATAAGGCTCGACCTTTACGCTCTAAATCATACGTTTCCCGAGGCGCGTTTTCCCCCACCCCTCGGCCTTCAGTTCCCCCGATGGCTTGCAAATCATGCGGTTGGAAAGTCGACCGGCAAAAGGTCGGTCCGGGGGGTCAGCGGGATAATGTTTCATCGGGGGCTAATTGTACAGGCGAGTCGGTGGTTGGGCATCGGTCTGCCTAAACACACAGCCCTGCCTACCTTCGCGTTGCCGGCGCTTGCCGGTAAACTAACATTTTTAATTAACCAAAAAAGCCCCAGATCCCGCAGACCGTTTGGTACTTTTGCATGTTGACCGTCGAACCCAATGATGCTGACGGAAGCCCGGAAGGCCAGGCTGCCGTCCCTTCCCTAGGTCCTGCGCCGGTTCGGGGTACTGCCAACCCTTCCCTGGGTGGCTTCGGGCGCCATTTCATAAATCAATACGCGGTAAACGAACATTAATTACGGCGAGGCAAAGTTTCATGAGCAAATAATTGCACTTTTGTGACCTGCCGTGGTTCCCAGGGCTGCTGTTTCGCCCTTGAAGCCCACTCGTGTAACGAGAAATGGGTTCGCTGTTGGTCTGTTCGTGGCGGGCCCCCCATGTGTGGTGGTTTGTAGCCATGAAAATGCTTTTATTTTTCACCAGCACAACCATCAAACACCAGCTGACGCGCGGTCGTGGACGCGAAATTTAGCAATTACCGCTGGACAACAGAACAGGGGAAACGGGAAAGGGCGCTTGGAATGGAACGGGAACCCTTTATGGCTAGACGACGTACCACACAATATGTTGTTGTTGTGTGTGTGTGTGTGTGCGAGTGTATTGTACGCTCCGGAAAACCACCAGTGGGATATTTTAAAACTGAAACCCAACCCATGGCCATATTCTTTCAGCAGGCTCCTGAGATTCCGCCAATTTTCAATCATCAGTCTGGCTGGTGACAAAAATGGGGAAGGAGGAACCCTTTAAAGGACCGAAGTAGACGCCACGCAGAAATGGGTGGCAACTGGTGGGCGTAAAGAACATGGAAATCCGTTTCCGCCCGGAAGGCCCGGTCCGTCAGCAAGCCGGCCCTGGTCAGATGCAAATGGTTCACGTTCGAATCGATCCTCTCGGAGACTCATTCTATCATGGTCATAAATTTGGCTGTCATTTTACCCCAACCCTTCCCAGCCTTCGTACTCCACCATTCTTTACCAGGACTTTCTCCGGGACTAAACTCCAAATTGGTTTGGATATTCACTATTTCGTGTTTTCCGAATTTCCGACTTTCCCTGGATTAACTTCTGCTGACTTTCTGTAGGATCGAAGACTTGAGGACCTCATGTTGGACTGTTCTAACTTCGGTCATGTTTTGGGTGCCTTGCCCCACTCGCCGAATCCCCGTTTAATCATGGCTTGTTGGTTGCATAGATGCATTCTTTACCGGAAGTACATTCCCTTGCCTGTACTGCTTTGGATTACTGGGTTTTAATTTCCTGCAAAAAAGAATTGGGCAGCACGCTGGGCAGCAAACGACTAACGGAAACACACTCGCCTCGGTCGAGCACGTTTTCGAACATCCCCAAAATTGAATCATGTACCTAGAAGTCCGCCGCCGATCTTCCGCCGGCTATGGCTACGATGGAAGTTTTCCGTTTCTTTACGTTCGGTTTTAATTTATGAACGCTCGGAAGGATGAAAAAATTAGTTCCGGATGAATAGCTTTAGGTTACGGTTGAAACTAACCTCAAACGAACGCTTTGAAGCCGGTTGTGGTTGGGGCGAGCGGTGGAGCCGCATTTCAGATGATATCCTGGTTCTGGTCCCGGCCCGGGTGGGGCATGAAGTTCATCCCACCGGAAACGAACTAGACATCGGAGCGGGCGGACGACACTGCAGCCCGGTGGTCAGTTTGGTGGTTTCCGCTACCCTTCGGTGTTCGACGTCGGAAAATCCTGCGACACGCCCGTCTGGGCCGAGGTTTTAGCTTCGCCCTTGATGACTCGCCTGGACGCACACGCTTATTTATCTATAACATTTCAATAAATCATTGTGACTAATGGAAGCGACAAAATGGAACACCCGTAGGCTCGGCGGAGGGATGGGGGTAGAGGTGTGGCGACAGCGGTGGTGACACTGACATCGATCCTGCACCTGCATTCTGTTCCGCGCATTCCGGACAACCGGGGGCTGTGGGCCGACCGATTGTGGTGCAGTGTTCGCAGCGGGCTGCGCCGCGATACATCATGGTCTCATGGTCATTCCGTGTCGCGTGTCCGTCGAAGGCACTCCCGACGTCCCGGTGGAACCCGTTTCGAAACACGCTCCGGGGACGCCTGATGTCGACTGTGCCGTTTACACCGTTTTTGGGATGGCGAGACTTTGGTCAACTCGAAAAGGTCCCGAAGTGGCGAAATCGATGTGGTTTTTGGCACAACCGGAACCGCTGAAAAGGCCACATCGTTCACTGCGGGTGGGGTGAGGGTTCCCGGCTGCATGGTCATTTTTGTTGGGTTGAATTTGCAATATCGATACTTTGGAGCACCTATTTTCATCTCCACACAAAATCAATACAAGACAAAAAATTCAGAAAAGAAAATGCACGCTTTCTTTCAAATAACCTTAAGGCTTCAAATGAGCAGCTGCTCCTCGGCAAAGAACCCAAAATGGTTACTGTTAAATTCAATAACGTAAATTGATTTCTATCAAGTCTGGTTTATCGATTTTACTAAAGCACAACCAAGGGACCGGAAACGGTACGTGCGATTTAATTGTCCTTTGTGCTTTTCGCACCAGCTGGGGTCCAGTTCCGATGTCGAGCCATCGATGCTTGACAATCGAACGATTCCATTCCATCGGGCTTGGTTCCCGGATGGGGTACTTGCTGAGGATCCTTCCGTGGGGGTTTTCTCCTTTTTCAATTAAGATAATTTTTCTCCCCAGCTTCAAGGGTGGTGGGCTGGGGAGGTGGTTCGCGCCAGCAGATCTGGCATCGATTTTATTTTCGTCTTCTGCCGGCGAGTCGAGTGTCGGGAGCAAAAATCGGTCGCCTTTCTCTGCGTCCCGTTGCAAATGGAATCGATTATTGTACAATTACTTTTCAATTTCAAGCTCATTTGTGTGCCAGCGATCTCTCGTGGGAGTGTCCGTCGTCGGGGCAGATCTTTTTGCGACTTCGGACAGCCCGGGTTGTAACAAAGTGTTACGAATGGCTTGTTCCTAGCGTTGCCTCCCCCCGGAGTTGCAGGGATGCAAGGATGTAAGCAACGGACGATGATGATTGTTTTCCGGAAGCGTCCGGATACCTTGAGCGGGTTGTCACCGTTTCCCGGGACTGGGTTCCCGAGGAGAACTGGTTTCATTTATCTATCTTCAAGATTTCCGGGACCAAGCGAAACCTCAACCAGCAACGACCAACCATTGCCAGCACTACCAGTGGACTCGACGTCATGCTACGTGACAAGAGTGACTGAAAGCGATGCCGTTTCTCGGGGAAGTTGGCGCTACTAACTGACCGCCTCGAGACAGTTGTGGATGAAAACTTGTTACAAAATTATATTAGAGACAAATGGTCCATTCGTCTTGGGGAATTAATTGGTGCAGAATTCGTTACGTTTACGATTTTTTTCAATGTTCTGTTCCTTCCAGCGAAGAACATCCTAGGTACAAACCATTTCAAGAAAGAAGAGAAGCGGAAGCTCTAAACAATTTCATTATCTCTTGTCTAGTTTGTGTACTAGTCTTTATCGTTTTACAATTATTTAATCATCTTTCCACATTCAACTATGTTCTACCAGTAAGTATAGCCAGTGTGGAGTTTTACTATGGTATTTAGGTGTGTCCAGTCAGAAGTAGCGTATTCACAAAATTTACAAAGTGCCAAATTAACATTAATTATGCGAGTAGTATGATGAAGAATTTTTTTCCATCTAATATGATTTATATTTATCATTCTATCTATCTGTTCATACATACATCGTCTATTCGAAGTATGTTCCTAATGAACCTCATTGTCAAGGGTAGATTGGATTCCTTCCTCGTGCTTGTCACAGTTTTGAAGAATAACAACGAAACAATTGAATATGCTCTGCATGTATCGTAGAACAATAGCCAAATTAATTGGCATCAGAAATGGCGTGCATATCAACAACGAGTAGGTCCTTGTGCTGATTGAAAGAAAATGGGTCCAGGAAAAGGAATAAACAAGTGTACAAGGTCCTGCACTTTGCGCTCCAGGATATGGTGCATTAGTTGAAATATTTTCTATACCAGAACGTCGGGAGTATCCTGTAACATTTGATTTGCACACTTCGTTGTGTTCGTGTTACGGACCCGGCAAAACATAATGCACCGAGCAGCGAACCGAAAAGCTAACAAATAACATTGTTTTCCAGCTCATTGTGCTGTGGGAAATCCGTAATAAAGGACAACAAACAGCACACGTCAGGTTCCCGCAACGGTTTCGCAGACACCCCACCCTCCCGGCCTGTCTACGTCGGTTTGCCATACTCTTCGACGAGAAGAGGAAATTCAATTTTAACCACGACGAGCTGCATCTTTCCAGAGGAACAAAACATGGTTTGATTTCAAAGGGGCTTGGGAAGCACTGGGCGTGGAGGTGGGTTACGTTCCGAGCAACAATGAGTATCATGTGATGATAACTTCCAGAAGTGTCCAGATAGTGGTACGCTTGCTTGACCAGCTCTTACCTACTGACTTACACGTGTCGGTGCTTACTTACTGACTGACACACACACGTTCACTTACTGCCGATGGACTTGGGGAGCATCACTGAACAACTCAATCTCACGAAAGGGCATTTCGGCCCCGAAGGAGCTGTTCCACTGCCGCCCGAAAGCCCGCGGGACTGAGGACGAAACTGAACCAGGTGCGGTTCATAAAGGGAATTGCTTTTGTGCATGTCCTAAAGGTATGACTTGCTGGAACTTTTCCGAACCAATGCAGTAGTAGGTAACATGCTTAAAGATTTATTGAAGACTTAGATTGCGTGTCCATGATGGTGACTTTCATTCTCGGTACTGCGGATTTTTCATTGTTTTTTTATTAGAAGAACCGGGATGAGCCAGATTCCCTGGGGGAGGGTTTATGCCCGGACGATATGAAAGAAAGATACACTTTGTTATTAGTATAAAACTAAATAAATCTCAAATCAACACTTGTAAAAAGCTGTATACGTTTGTCATCTTTCAATCGACAATGGCGGTCGTCTTCTTGAAGTTAAAATCCTTTTCATTCGTCAAATTCTTTCTTCTTCTCGCCAAGATTTAAAAGTTTCACCACACTATGTCGACATAGTGATTTTTAACGGCCTTTCCCGACTTTCTGTTGACGCACCCATCGCTTTCCACTTTTTCTGTGTTGCTTGTTGTCTTCTGTGTCGACGGCATAAGCGATGCTCATCGCCGGTTTCGAGTTAAGTGCATACCTTCTTTGGCTCATCAGCGTCTTATCTGAAGGACACAAAACGAGTGATCTCCGTGACGAAGCTGTCATGCATTACTACAAACGGAACAGGTTAACTGAAGCACACGATCCACTCAACGGTCTGTTGGGGATTTTTGTTTTCGTCCTTCCGCCCGAACTGGCAGAGCGCCAATATTAATCAACCGGAACGAGCTCTAAATATTTGCCATTTCATTTATTCTTTTCCTTACACTCACGCCGCGTCAGATTACAGCTAGGGAAAGCAAAGACTACCCACTACAGACGGAACGCAAGGTTATGTGTCGTCATGACGGGACGCCGGTTTCTTTTCGCCATTGAAGACGAACAGGACAAGCAAGACTGTTTGATTTTGCCTTTCGGAAGTCGCCGCGTTGTACCGTGAAAATGGATCTTCTGGTAATTTTCCGGGCTCCAGGAGAGCGCTAGGGGAAGCTGACGTCTTTTTTTCGGTTTGATTTTCCGCAGATAAATGAATCTCATTACGAGCGAACTATTCTTTTTTCAATTCTTCCTTGCTCTGTTGACCCTTTTACGGAAAATCCCGCGTGGATCCATGGGGAAACGAGAAGCAGGGCAGATTTGTGGCGTCAATAGGGTCGTTCTTAAGGATGTTTGGTGTTTTTCCTTGCTTTCTCTCCGCCCAGACATTTTTCTATTTTATGCTCCATTGTGCAAACTCACATGCAGTCACTTTTTTATGGCTCCGTCTTGAAGAATCAACTCATGTGGATGAGATAAATAATCGTACTATTTCTTCGGTCGTTTTGCCGCATCTCGGTCTACCCTTTTTGTTCCATGCTTTGGGTTTGTTTCGTCCTCTACTTCCGAAGACTTTTCATCGTTTAATCCTACGCTAGCACGTTTTTCATCTTTCATGGCAAGTGTTTAAGAAGAAGGAGAAAAAATAGTATATCGCTGGGATTTCTTTGGTCGTAGTTTCAATTACTTAAATTGAGACCATTGAGGATGAAGCATCGCAAGCATAAACCGAACTGTGTGTCTCGGCGTCGCCTGCACCATGAACTCCTAACGAGGGTTTACGAGGATTGTATGCCCTCTTTGACTCGGAAGATCATTGCTGCAGCTGCTTCTGGAGTTGAAGTTTCATGTGAAGTTTACTTTGTTGTATCTTTTCAATTCAACTTGTATGTTTAGCTGTAAGATAGTTTAGGACAGAACACACTATGGTTGAATATCTACAGATACAAGTTAA
>JAOEFI010000003.1:10974878-11003196 GCA_034621735.1 Anopheles plumbeus
ATTAAACGTACAATTTCGGTTTACAGCTGTTTGACGAATGTTTGAAAACTTCCATAGTTTCTTTCGTATAACTTTGGCAATATCCAAGGTATCCAAATTGCTCGGAAAATTCATTTAATTAAATCAACAAAGACCATTTGCAGCGTGCCCAAGCTCTATCGACGTATGTGCACGGATTTGCCCTACTCCCCGAAACCGCCGTCGTGACTATAAAAGAATGATTTACTGACAGTGTTGTTGTGGCCGCGTTTTTAGAACACCCACATCGGCAACCAAAACTAAAGTCTCCCACAACGTGCGGGGTGGCTTATGAGTGTAGGGTGCCCGCTTTTTACCGCCAACAACTACCACTAACTCGACGCAAGAAGAAGGGCTAAAACTTTGCCCGGTGGTTCCCGACTGGTATTAGTTTGCCTAATAATTGGAAATGGATTCCTGTGTTTCGTGCCTTGCTCGCTGGCAGCCAGTAGTTCCGCGGGGATAAGACCCGCGAACCGGAGTTTTCCGGAAGGGAAGGACAACTTTTCGGACAAGTAAATGCCACGCGAACCCATTTCCCGTCGTGAGGTATTGTTAGAGGAAAGCCGTTGGCGGGCGAGCCGAACAAGCGGCAGAAGGGATGAGACGGGGGCATGAGAATGGGTTGGTTGACCAAAAATGCCACAAATTCCCCGGTGGCATAATTTGATTAATAAAATTCCTCGTCGGTGTACGCCGTAGTGTACGCGATAATGGCGCGACAAGTTTCCGTTCCATCAACACGGGAAGGCGGGGCCGTCCGGGGGACACCGGACTTTCACACCGGGGAGAGAGTGTATTGCGTATGTCAAAATCAGCACGTGGTCTTCCGTACTCAACGGGACCGAGAGTCGAGTGGGAGGACTTCATTACCATTTTCTAACCATTCGTCTACATCAGGTTTCTGTCACTCCTGGGTGCTTCATTTGGCTGGACAATTTCCACGCCGCCATACTTCTTCTTCGGAAGGTCCGCCGGGCGGGAGGGCTCGGAGTCGGAGACGCTAACGAACGCATTTTTCCCATTCCGGCGGTGCGCAATTCTTGGCGAACTTCTACCAAACATGACAAACCTGGCTGTCGGATGGATGGAAGGCCGGTGGTCACTGTGGTGGCTAACATTTCGATTAAATCGCAGTCGCAACGTGGACGGGTGGGCTAAAGACGATTAAGTCTTGGATTTGCGAGCTGGCACATAAACTACCGATTGCCGAACAACTCCGCAACTTGCGAGAATGTTGGTGAGGGAGTACTCTGTGAGGTATGGGTGATATGTCCTGGCACAGTTGCACAGAACGAAACGTTTGCTGTCCCAAAGTAGAAGATACATTGTACGTTACGACTGTCAAGTTCTGTCGACTTCGAAAACAGCCCTCCACAGTTCACAGCCTTCTGTGAAACTTCTCGGTTGAGGATTTTTGGCCGTTTCAGAGTCGTGTCAAGTCCCGGTTCGTTCCCCGGGCGTAAAAGAATTCCCCTATTGAGCGACGGGCCGCGTGGATGAGGAACGATTTCGCGAGCAAAGACCCAACAACAATGGGGTCTGCTTTGCATATTAAACACATCTAGGCTGCGTTTATTTTGACCAGACCTCTGACAGACACGCGGTACCAAAACCCTCCGTCGTGGAAGACTTTACTTCCATTCTAGGGACGGTTTTTTTTTGCTTGGCGTATGCTGGGAACCGTCGGGCCCTTGCGCTGAAGTCTGGTCGGGGTGAAGCCGAAGACGGTACAGACTTCGCCGACGACGATGTGTTGAAAGTGCACGTTCCTTCAGGTCCGTTTGTGATACCTTCCCATTTCATCACATTTCCGGAATCAGCGATGTACACCGATACAGGCACATGGGCAACGCACGCATCACTCGGCCAGAAGACCAAGAAGAATAAGCGTCGGGAACCGATCCGATGAAGAAGCAGGGAACCGTCGTGGCGTACCGGTTTGTTGTCCTACTTAGGCCCATTCTTCAGCATTCACTCTCCAGAGTCGAGCCTGCCGGTAGAGGCGGGTTTTTGCGTATAGGCACACATACACCTCGCACGACTCCACGATACCCGGACGAAGGCATCGAGCATCGGTGGCCGACGGTGTTTTTCGACGTCGCTTAATAAATAATTTATAAACTAACGATTCCATGTTAACGAACTATTATAATAAATTTTGCATTTTATGCGAATAAAATGATAATTATGCTGCTGAGTGGTGGTGTCGGTGGTGGTGCTCCCTTCCTTTCACTCTCTCTATTTCTCTCTCTCTCTCTCCCTCCCTCTCTCTTTTTCTTTATTTCGTTTTTCCTAATCGACAAGCCGACTGATTCGGGAACAAAACAGCGTTCTATATTCGCAGCTCCCTTCTACATTTAGGCAGGTCTGGTCGAGAACTGCGATAGAATGACGGAACACCGGGATCAGTTGACGTCGCGGGTTGTCTTGGAGGTGATAATGGCACACAAATGCGTGCCCGTGCTGTGGTGCTTTCCTGCGTTGCCCAATCGACTGGAAAGGGGCATAATGGGGGTCCATCGTGCGGGTGTCTGTTTACTTGATGAAGATTAAGCTCATGTCAACACCGAACATTTGCGTAGATAAGTGAGTCTTTGAAAGGGACGATAGAAGTGGGACGGTGTGAATGGGTTGATGTTAACTTTCTGAACCTAGCGAGCTAATCAATTGGATTTTAGGCCTACTGGAATCGAGAGTGGAAAGGACACAGCATTAACAAATGATTTCACAAATACAATTGAAAGAAGTATTAACTTTGAGGACGTTCATGTGAGTGTTGAAAAACTAGCAGAACTATTTTTGAAAGGTCGAAAAAACATGATATAAATAACGTTTGGATGTTGAACATAAGCGCTTCCGTAACGAAGGGAATGGTGGAATTTTCCCGGAACCTTAGGCTTCCAGTGGTCCGTATTTTATCGATGTTGCAGACGACACGCGGTGATCGAAGTCGATAAATCGTTCGTTAATAAATTGGCACTCCATCTCGTCCTTGTTGGTTCCTTTCGCGTTTCGTCCCCCCGCTGCCAACATCTTGCCTGCCCGAAGCCGAGCCAAAGTTCTAGTGATCCGAAACGGCCCGGGGATCGGCTCGGTGCAGCAGCCTCTCCCGTCGGGAAATGTAGTGCACAAGCGTATACTTTTGCGTGTACCGTCCCCGACACATGCTGCCCGTTTGCGCGTGTATGGCTGGTGCACCTTGTAGTGTCTCTATCGGAAAGCTAGCCGGCCCCCATGGTTGCCACTTCCGTTCTGCCAGCGAGAGCCGCGTCCGAGTTGTGAATCACCGACGATAAATCATCGGTAATAGGAAATTGGTTTTTCTGTTCGGTCACCGCATGCGACCAGGGACGGAAGCACTGAAGCGATTTTTTCCTCCCTTCCCGCCGAAAGGTACAACCAAGCGGAGAGTCGATCTACCGGCGTGCGGATGGTAGAAGGTCACGGCGCGATCCGATCCTTAACTAAACACAATCCCGGACCGGAACCACTAACGGCAGCGAACGGCATCCGACCGAGCTGAACCGCGGTGAGTCTGTATCGATTTCCGGACAACAAATCGACCCGACCGGAATCGGAAACTCGGAGCACTCAGGAGCAGACCAGGCGGAAGCGGTTAGGAGGCAGGGATCGAACGAAGCGTGTATTAGCACGTACTCTCGTAAACGGGGCATGTGTTTGAAAAATTATTAAAGCAATTATTTGTAACAGGTCAGGGTTCGTTCTGGTTCGGCGGATGGCTCGTAAGCGTCTGCTCCGTCGGTGTGTTGCAAAGTTTTATTAGTTTTCGCAAAATTATCGCTTACAGCTGGTGTTACCACCGTAACATGGAACAGTATGGGAATATTTTATAAACATGGAACAATATGTCGTTGGTGTTGAATGGAAGTAGTTAAAGAAGGTTTTCAATTGCAAATATTTGATGAATTAGTCGTTTTTCGACTTTATTAATTAAAATATGGTCATGTAACATATTGGTTTTGATACTCATACATTGTATCTTTCATTTTTTGTTCTAACCCTTTGCAAATTGTCCAGTACAAATTCCACGATCGATTTAGTTGATTGTTGTGATCCGCAAGCTGACCGTGTACGGAATATTTTATATTAAGCTCACACAACCGACAGAATAAGTTCGAAGATCCTTGCAAAAATATTAATCCTTAAATTGCCTACTGGTCAAAAGTTGTCCTTACCATTCGCCTGGATTCGGTTTTTCCGCCGTTGATCGAGAGCATTACGTATCCAATACAACACGAAGCACATAATGCAGCTTCCGGGATTTTCCGGAAGACCGATACCTAAACGAATGGTCAAATATAGAACACAGGAATCGATCGCATGCACGGAAAATCGATGGCTGCGAGTAGGGATATAATGTCACAAGTACCGACGGCCACAGCGAATCCGGATCGGGGAAACTTTCTCTCTTCAAGTCCGGACGTGGAGCGGGCGATCAAATGCCGCTTTCCCGTTGTGCAAAATCAACGTTGTGGTCTGCAAACCGTAAACTTGCCTCACTCGCATCCTGGCGGCAACCTCCCCGGGGAGGAGGGGTCTGTTCCTGAAATATGTTTGTGCTCCACTTACGTGCACGAAGCGAGGAAAAAGTTTATACACGTTTCTGTGACATCACCGCCAGCGTTTAGTCGAGTGCATAGGACGATATGCTGGTTCAAATAGCATTCCTAGATCGTTGTAGAAGAAGCTGTTCCACTGAGCTCAGATAATGCCGGAAGGAATTGCTCAAGGTTTCTTTCCTGGTTAGCCGTGGGAAGCTGAGCGAACCCGAAATGAGGGCTTGATGACTTCTTCTAGGAAAGAATCGTCCGGTGGTTCCTGTCATCGAACAATAAGTTGTAGTTTAGAGGGCGGAGTAGCGGACATCATCCAGGCTCAGCTTGGTTAAGAAATGGAGCAGAAGGTTAGGTGTACAACTTTTACTAAAGTTCTGCAAGATAGTACCAACTATTAGGGGACTTAGTATCGAGGCCCTGTGAAGGTTGAGGTATGTAGAACGACGCATGTACGTTCCGGCATCATCACGGTACGGAAAACTCCATACTCGTCTCGGAAGATTTCGTCGTTCTTGGTTTTGCGGATGGCTGTTACACGGAGCAGCCGAGGAGCGCAAATGTTCCGACGCCACCGACGGATGTCACGATGCACGTATGAATACCAAATAATCCTGCAGGAGTCACACAATGTACCGAGCAAGCTGGTGGTTCTGCCCTACTTCCTGCCCGCAGTACGCTGCAGACTGGGGTGGGGTGTTGGGGGTGGAAAAGTTTGAAAATTTATTTCTTTCTCCATCAAGACGTTGTCTCCCTCTTCGGCGAAAGTCGTTGGAGCAGTTTGTTTCGGGAAGGCAGAAAGGTTTATTCAGTGTCTTCCTTTGGGATGGGAAGCCAGGTGTGTGGTAGTCTGGGAGGCCAGTGACGCCGTCGCGCTGAGGTCTTATTAGCTGAAAGTTTAATTTGACTTTGTTTCTAGCACACACGGTGGCGAAACTGGTGGACCGGTTGAAGACTAGGGAGTTGTGGTACTCGCCCGAAAAGCCTAGACGCGGTATATTTGTGTTGGTGTATCTCGGTGCTAATTGGTGTCTTGCCGGGAATATGAGTGGTTTTTGGCGTGGCGAGCAAAACTTTGTTTGCCAAGATTTTTGCAGGACGCGTTCTCACTGGGAAGGCGCTAGGTCCTTTCGCCAGCGAGCACCGAGCTCCAACATCAACGACGACAAATTGGTGATTAGTTCGTCCGGGAGAAGAACGTATTTGGAATTCTTAGCACTCGACAAACAAAAGTCGTGTGCCGTTGCGCGTTAAAGATGGTAGTGCTTTATGTTGGTGGTGGTGTTAATTTTCATTAAAAATTCACCGAACTTTTCCATGTTCTTAGCTTGCACATAGTTTGCTGGTTGAAAATGGATTCTCTGTCTGGCGTGCGCCCGACCTCGGAACAGGTGTTGCTAGCCAGAAAGGACGACCTTCTTTATATTTATCAATTTTCTTTCGTATCATGTTAATTGTTCTGCAATAAACATATTTGTATTCAATTTGAATGATTAGGGTAAATTAATTTGATGGGATGAAAAGAAAAAAAAATCCTAAATTACTTTCTATCTGCTTCGGATGATTTGTAATGCGATGAAAAGGGCATAAAAGCGCCCGACTGATTTGCTTTAACGAACCCTTTCCGGATCATATTTGTCTTGACACGGATCGACGCTGGGAACGTAAACAAATCAACGCCAAGACATCAAAGCACTCCAGGAAGAAATTTTAATTACGCCTTCTTTCATGTTGCTCCGAACGCCGTAAACTACTCTTCACACATCCATCCCATATGGTTTAATGGTGGTCCTCCCTTGCCACCCTGCTCCATTTCTTTCTCGGAGATCTGTTTGCCACCAGATTGGACTGGGAAAATTGTCTATCGATCGACGACGTCAACTTGGAGATTGCATTTTATTTTATTAATTCCAATGAAACTTTGTCACTCCACTTTGTCATTCCTATGGACGGTCCATGGTGCGTCAAAGTTTTGCTTTTCCAGCCGCAGAAAAGTGGGAGGGTGTTTGATTTTCTCTCCACTCTAGGGTGGCTCGTCACTGTCCGGTTTCAAGGCAAGTCATTTGGGAGAAGGAAAAAAAATGAAAAAAAAGTCACAAAACAGTCGTAAAGTCTGATCGCCAATCATCGTTTGCGGTAAAGGATCTGAGGTCTGCCAGCGAACGTCTTAACTAATGAAAACACCTAGCACGGAAAGGACTTCCGCTGGTGGACATCGAAGTCGATGGTCAAGGGAAGGATTGGTGTTCGTCCGTCAGTGTTTTTTTTTGCTCCCGTTGGTCATCCCATTGGAAGTAGAACCTTCCTTCTGGCCCTGGACCGCCGGGGATAGGAGATAGGACCAAATGGGGAAAGTTTAATATATTTTCAATTAAGCAGCAGTGCAAAAAAATTGGAAAGGTTCTTGGTGAAAGGCGACGACAGCACGACAGCATTACGTCTCCGTGGATGATGGGATGGTGGTGTGGGTATTTCACGATGATGATTACCACGGCTGAGGGTGTTGATGGGAGAAGCCGTATTTGTTTGTCGCTCCTGGCGATGTATCGTGGAGAAGAAGGTGTTCGCTTCTGGGTGAGATTTTTTCCATTCGCCTTTCCCGGTGGGTCGTAAAACTAAGCCATTTTTTCCAAGCATTACGTCTTAACTAATGCCACCGACATTATCGTTATGGTCAGCTTTTTCCTAGCCATGTTCTGACAAGCAAAGCAAGTCACTCGATTGAACTGCTCGTTAGCTTCTCTTGACCAATTTTTTTCTTCCCCCAGGAAAGCGTGTCTTACCTGGTTTTCGCGCCATAGAATGTAGGACGATGAATATTGAACTTGCATAGCTGTAGTTGCGTTTTTGCGTTTCTATCGAGTTTTTGTTTTGTAACTTTTTCCTCATACTTTTGTTTCCCCTACTGGCAAACCGGGTTCTGAAGAAGGTAGGGTGTAAAAATGTTCTGACTACAGCCAAGTGCCCCATCGGGGAAGCCATCTTGAAGGGAACAGTAATCAACACGACCATTATCAGCATTTGCTAAGAGAATATTGCAATTACTGTACAACGATGGAACAAAGATGTGTTGCTTGGAGAAAACTGATCACTTCTTCCCGGGGTCGCAGTTTTCCTGCAAAAGACATTCGGCTGGCACTTTAGTGGTCTGGAAAAGGGGGAGTAGTGTTCGATGTTTAGGGGAATGCAATTTTCACCGCAATATCCTAGCCCCATTACCAGACGCTAGCAATAGAGTGTCCTTCCACCATGTCCTTCCGTGTCATGTTTTTTTGAGTTACACAAATGTAGTAGTGTTCGAAGCAAGCAAGAACATTTCGAAATCGTTTTACTTTTATTGATCAACAGAGAGAGAGAAAGAGAGAATGCAAGCATAAGTGAAATGATGGATTTTTACATCATAGAAGTGGGACCATATGTTTGGACGAACTACATTCTCCCGATAATTACGCAGTGCTACCACATGATATGTGAATGAATAGTTTGTATCATTTACCTTTCATGGAAAACCTTTGTTCACTAATAGATGCTTCACTAATTGATAAATCAAACCAGCCCTTTGTGGAAGATTCGGTTAGGTGGGTATGGACATCCAATTTGGACGTGACATGCTTGCCATAATCGTTGTCCAACCATAAGTTAAATAGTTGTAACTGATCGTACGTAAATTGACACCATACCAGAAGTGTCATGTAACGCCGCGGGCTTTGTGTGGCAGATGATGAACACTGCTTTTATGTTTAATGGTTCCAGGAACGCGGCGGGGGTGGCAGCGCTCATGATGAACTCCGTGCATGTTTCTTCCTTTACGATGGAATGATAGTTGAATGTTAAGCAATCACTCGCCGACCATTGTATTGAAATTCACGATACCTACAAGCATGATTTATTTATTCATTTCTCTCCCTCTTTCTCGGTTTTTTCTTCTCTCTACTCAACAGGTAAGTTGCCGTAAAAATGTTCGATCGCCGTTGGAATTGATTCGCGTTTGTAGATGTTCGGCGTCAGCTGCTGTCGAAGATGGTACGTGAGCGATTTCTTCGCGTGCGTAAGTCGTCGTCTTCGGATTCCTTTTCGACGGAATCGGTTGCCCGTCGTCGGTAGAAGTTAGGGTAGATCATGCCTATGCTATGTGGAATGGGGGATTTTGGGTTTTTTTTTCTAGAATAGTAATAGAAAACAAAAAAACCTTGGCATTGAAATAAGCAGGTGTTGCTTGATGGGGCGTTTGTTTGCCTCTTTCTGTTTTCTAGTTCGCGCGGACGAATACCGAATTTTAATCCCGCCTGTCAGTTCAGGCGGCGGCGTTGCATACAAATGCAGAATAATCAATCGGGCCCCCCTTCGGTGATCCCTTCGTAGGATATAGACCCGGTGCTATCGTCTGCGAGGTACCCTGGCGGATAATTTAGTCAGGGATCTAAACAAGTTTCTATAGCAGAATCTTACCCGTGTGGAGTTCCCTTTTGCGTTTCCTCTCTTGCTCCAAGAGGTCCGTGAAGCAGTTTTCAAATGTACCATTCATTGATTAAGCTGGCACTGCATTCTTTTCTTTTAAGCAACTGTTTCTGATCTAATGTACACAATATACTATAGATTATCAAACTCGTTCAGGTATTACTTTAGAAAGCCCTTTAGGACAGGAGTGATTTTGTAGACGCAATTCGATATCCTATTGCCAAAGCGTAATGAGTTTCTAAAAAGCTGACGAAAGGAAATCGACTTTGCTCAATTTATCGAGTAACAGATTAATCAACTGCATTACACAGAAGCATTACATCGTAACGAATCGAATAGCATTTGTTGATTTCATTTGAGTTTTGTGTTGGGGTTTAACCTGTTTTTGCTACAACATAACCCGAATGCTTCTCCAGTGCCATCAATGCACCTGAGCTTAATTTAACTTTTCCGATTTGTTTCCTTCTCGATAGACACTCTGTCTAGGGGTCGAAGGGAAAATCGAGTTCCAACGTGAGGCGAAATTAAATATTCTTTTCATTCTTTGGTATGGTATGAAGCTGCTGGCAGCTCATTACTCTCCTCGAAGTAAAAGGGTCGATTATTTGTGTGTGTTTTTCGAAATTCTATTCTACCACGGTGCTCGTTTGAATTCTTGATTTTGTTTTCTTGTTCGTGTTTTGTTTTGGTTTTTTGTATAGCGTTCCTTCACAGCGCCCTGAACATGTTTGCTGAAGCAACTATGCGTTCGAATGTTGTTTTCAGATTCCATTCTCAGCAACAAAAACGAAAGAAAAATATAAGGTGGGAAAATCCCACACTATATAGCCAAAGCATATCTATGAGCTGCGCATATTTTGTAAGCTCTTTGTGCGGGAAAACTATGCGTAAAATTATGCTTTTCAATGGTTATTGAATTGCAGAATGGTACGAGCTGTAACAAACGCACGTCAAAAAGTTCGAAACCAACGCCAACGCCAACGGCCAACGTCATCCGGATGCGTACGGCGGAAGGCGGACTGCCGAACTCGATGGTAAATTTAATGAAATTAAAGGTGAAAATAATGAAAGGTACGTGGATGGAAAGCTGAGCGCCGATAGCGAAACACGTAAACTCACAAGCGCGTTGCGGTGGCGCACCTGTTTTTGTTTTACTTTATTTTATTTTCGAACGGTTCGCGAACTTGACGTTGTTCTGTGGCGCACGAGTGCCGAGCGTACCCCGGGCCCTTATAGGGGCTGCCTGTCTGGGAAGGGGATTAGAAAATTCGCGTAGTCGAAATGATCGGTGGAAAACATCATCTGGCATCGGACAGGGACGAGAAAAAACGGTTCCACGCTTCCAGAGGCGCTCCAACGTTCCAATGTTGTTTCACGTTGTTCCGTGTGTGTTGCCTTTGGCTGTTCTGTGTTTTCCGTCCTGCGGGGGTGGTTTT
Organism: Anopheles plumbeus; assembly: GCA_034621735.1. Classification (NCBI taxonomy): domain Eukaryota; kingdom Metazoa; phylum Arthropoda; class Insecta; order Diptera; family Culicidae; genus Anopheles; species Anopheles plumbeus. Next base: position 10,985,368 of record JAOEFI010000003.1, read on the forward strand.
CCCAAGCGAGGAAATCAGATCGCCGGCAGCGCGTAGCCGCTAGCGAAGGCACGTGCGTAAAATTGGGGTAAAAATGGTAGATTGGCAATGTTTCGACCGAAATGCACAAATGCCTGAATTATACTGCAGGTTCATGGCGCTGGCATTCGAAAATACGATTGAAACGGAAAACGACTGTACCCTGTCCCCGTTCGTATCTCGCATCGATGGAGCTTTGGTCTGTTTCGAGGCACGCAACTTTTGCAAAAAGTATTAATAGAATATTTGCCAATTTCATTAGGTTGTGTGCAGTTGGCTCGAAATTCGAGCTCAAATTCCAATGCTGATCCAAAGCTTCGACACATTTCTATCAAAAACTCGATTGAAGGTAAAATAGAATGGGCCTACATTTTTCGGTAACCTTTTACTCACGAACCGCGTGTCCGCGATCGGCCAATGCAACAGAATGACGTTAATTTGAGGCGAGCAGAATAATCTCCGGCGGGCTTAGGGGTTTCCTAATAATTTCAATGCCCAGAATGGTGGTTGGTCAGATAATCGGTCCGGTGGTCCACTGATTATCTAAATAGTCAGCAATAGTCACGTTGGGTTTCGAAATGGAACGTGGGTTAATTTATTTATCAAATTAGCGGGTCCCCTATACGGATTGACAAGCTTTGCTGACGTAGCTTTTTTGATCGAATGTCATTCGAGTTTGATGTGAATTTTCACGATTGAACGGTTTCACATTGATGGCACAATCATGTTTATTTCCTGGTTTGTTAAATTGGCAAGTGGTAATTTTGAGGTATTGGAGAGGTCAATGCATGGTGTTGTGAAGTTGTTTTTTTTTTTCAATTCGCCAATACATACTGTAAGATTATCCTGTCGCTTAATATTCGAATGGCACTATCCTTAAGCCTGACCAGCATGCACGTTTGGGATAGTGCTCGGGGTAGTTGAATAGTTAAGAGAGAAACTTACGTGAGCTTGTTATAGAGCGTCAACACACATCGAAGCATATTCCGCTAATGATTTTTAGTGCATTCATTTTCCAGTAATGTTGATGAGTTTCACTTCCAAGACGATCTAGTATCGCAACGGGACGTTTTAGCTTCGACCGGACGTCGTCCCTCTCGTGGCAAGTACTTCATTTCCACATCAAAGCATTTCCTGCAACACTCGGTCGGGACGAAGCGAAACACGTTCGGCTGGGAATGGCGAACGAGGGATCCTCGTTCAATTTTACTGCATTTAGATGAGTTCCTGCCAGTCGTCCGTTTTGAACGGTCGATAATTTCCCAGAACATCATAATCCACAATGTGCGGTCGTATTGCATGAAGGCACGCTGAAACGATTCGGATAATGACTCGTCATAAATGCTTAATGCACTACCGTTTCTTATCATTCGGTTTCGGCCCGCCCTACGGCTTTCCTCGATTACAAGCATCTGACATGCCACTAGAGTATTTGCACGCAAACGGCAATGCTTTATATTTTATCTGTCAATAACATTCAACCGAAAGATATGAAATTCTAATTCCAAATTCCTAAACTGACTGAAATCAAACATGATTGCATATTCGATGTATTCATATATTCGTGTCGTATTGGTCTTAGTTACTTACCCAATTTGTTATATTAAAACACCTCATTCTGCAAGTAGTACCTAATTATTACCATGTCCAATTAGGTAGAAACGGAACATGCTCGAGGGCACCCTGCTGTGACCGTGGAAGGAGCCAATTCTTGCTTGCTTCTACGCTTTATGGCGTTCATGGATGATATTCTGATAATGGATACGTGCCCAGGAGGATGCTCCTCGGTCGTGTTTGTTTAGGAACGGTCAATATAGCCAACGGTGGGTACGCTTAACCAGAATCGGCTTGCAAAGCTTGAATCACGCCGTCGGATTCGCCGGAAGAGCACGGTCGTCGCATAAAGTTGATAGTTGTTTATTCAATTAGGATAATTTTGGGATGAAATTGATAATGGAAACGAGATGAATCTCGGCGGCGGCGCGCTAGGGTTTGCAAACGTTTGTGGAAAATTATCGCTGCACTGCTTCGGGGACGATTTTTCCAAAGATGAAACGTAAAGCATCGAATTAGGCTTTTTCTAACAACAAGAAATGTGGATCCTTTCGTGCATTCCTTGGATCCATGGGAAAACATTCCTTGTGTTCGAAACAACCAAGTTTCGGATGGTTGTTCCAGTTGTTCTAAACATTCTTCCTTCGACGAACCATTGCCAATTGACATCGTTCGACCAAAAGTGGCCTATTCCTTTGCTCTGATGCATGTTTTCGGAAGCAAAGGATCGATCGATCCATGTTTATCTTACCAGAATGAACGAATCGTGCCATCGCATCTTTGTGTTGTCGGGGGTTTTCGCACGATATGGGTCAGTTTGCAGCGAGAAGGCTCAAACGGAGATCGAGCCCCGATCCATAGGCCCGTGGAAGCCGTGTCCCGAGTCTACGAAAATAAACATCTGACCGAATGGACCTCCAATCGGTCAATTCTTTCCGATGTACAACGTGTCTTCGTTCTGCCCGTTTTTGTTTTCCTTTCTCGTCGCCGGCTTGTTGGAAATCGATCTAGATTCAGAGATTGGCCAGCTGGCGTGTGCTCCGGTTGGAACGTGTCCTATCCCAATTTGTGCCCAAGATCCCAAACAAACTTCCACCCCACCCCGGGGGCACTTGTCATGGCACTCGGTCTTTCGGTCACCCACGAAACGGGAACCTGTATTGGATCAACCCTCTGGCGAAGGAAGGACGGATGACCGTTCCCCAGTTTGTGCTGGCGAAACTATCCAAATGAAGGTGATTCCGAGCTTCTAGCTGCTGTGGGAATCGTTTTGCGGTGGACTAGTTTTGCAGCAGTTGAATTAGGATGGACCCGTGTGTCTCTCTCTATCTTTCTCTCTGTGTTTGTTGAACTTTACAAACTTCTGCACTATGGAATCCTTCGGGGCCGTGGGATTTTCCGTTCTCGAAGAACCTTCGTGTGGACTCCCGGTGTTCCCGGGGTGGGATTATTCGTCTCATTTTATTCCCTTCATATGCAAAGCAGTCACGTCTGTTCCATTCCAGGGACTGACCGAATGGAGACACCGGGAGTGAAATTTTCGATTGGTCTAATTTTGAGGCGAACCATCCCATTTTTGCTATCCGCTCAACTATTATTAAACCCAATGACCAGCAGCAGCAGTGACGGTGGTTTCTTCGACTGCAGGAGTCGAGAAATTCATTGCCAACTGCTATTTACCCCGCCAGGTCTGCACCCTGCGTGTCCGCTGCGGAGATCGTTCCGAGGAAACTGGAACTGGCCCTTCCCGGTTGTCATCGTCAAAGTGTGCCGTGTGGACGTGGACCGCTGAAGTGAATAAATTTAAATTGGGAATTTAATTCCTTCGGCATGTGCACCGCCTGACTGGTGGTGGTGGCGCTGTCGTAGGACCCGACCTGTGGTTACGCTGGTCCCAGCGACGAACGCGTCGAAGCCACTGCCTGCCACCCTGTCGTATGCTCGAGCGCCAAACGCTACCATGGGGGGAATTTTTGGTGCAGTAATAAATCTATTCCACCACTGCCCTGTACTATAATCGTCCTTTCGTCCTTTAAATCCGGGTATCCTCGCTCTCTATCCATGCGGTTAAACCTCGAATACATGCATGCACGCGTTGCTAGCACTGGCGTAACCTCACAGTCACACACACACCAGCACACACTACACCTGTGACATTCCGCAAGCGGCCTCAGCTTCAGCCGCCCTCTCGCGTTTTCCACCAAGCCTGTCGCCTTCCCGTTCCATGTGGGGTCCTTGGTCCTCCAATCGTCGTAACGTTCGAAAGCCAGAAACCGTCACAGAGGCAAGCTAACAAGCCGAGAATTCAAGCTTCCCGCTAGCTTCCGACCGGTTGGAGCGACCATTTTTCCTATTGCTAAATGGAGGGGTGGGGGGAGCTTATTTTTTCCACCGGGGGGAGCGACCATTTGGTAGAAAGTTTTCTTTGGTTTCGCCTCGCTAGTTGCGCGGTTGTTCTTTCGCTTTCGGCCGGTCGGCAAACTGGTGTCGGGCATGTTTCGCTTTCCAAAGTCCATTTTACACTTGGTTTCGGTTTCGGGGTTTTGTTTGACTTACTAGTGGAGGGCAAAAGGGCGCTAAATCGAGCTGTTGTTTTGGGTGAAAGAGTTTATGAACATGAACCACACAGAGGGAAGCAGAGAATTGAAAAGACGCTTCCACAGTATGTTAAATTTTTTTTGGTAAAAATATAAAAAGTAAATTGGAAAAATTAAAATGAAGAAATATTGTTATCAATTGTAACTTCGTTCTTCAGCTCCAGGTCTTGAACCTTGAAAATTAAAACCGTTTGTAAAATAGTAAAAGGTCATAGTTGAACCGTTTTCCGGGTGCTACCTTATATAGCTTCCCTTCAGTAACCGTTTAAAAGCTCACTAGCAAAGCAAACATTTCCCCGATTCAACCCCGGGTTTAAGAGGGAGAACTGTATCCGCTTGGTCGATGGCGAGAAAAAACACTTTTCTACTTATTGTTCCAATGGCATCGGTCTACTCGCTCGCCCTCTAATCCCTTTGTGTATCGGTGGCTGTATAGCGGAGAAACCGTTCGAAAATACCTTATCCCGCTGCCGCCTTTCGCGGTACGTTGCCCCGCGAACACGATGTGTTCCAATTTTAATCCGCTTTTCGTGTGTCTGCAGACACAAACGACGGCGGAAGCAGATCGGAAAACCGGGTTGGGGGAAGGGACTGCCGACGGACTACAGCATCAGGTGTAGATTGGACATTATAGACCGGATAAAAAGGGTTCAAAGACACCCGGTACACCCGGATCGGAAACAGTAGGAAGGCGCAGCTGGTGCCGCGGTGCTACACTGCACTCTGGATGGAGCAGGCCAATGCAAGAACGGGAGCGGTGGGAGTTTGGTACCACACCTACACGATCTGACAGTCAATGACGGGCCGGCGACAACGACGACGACAACGGTTGGAAAACGAGCAGAGAAAATGAAACTATTTCCGTTCGAGTGACGCTGCGATGCCGAGTGGCGGGACTTTGGTTTTGGAGTCGTGGCGCGGCACCATTTTGGTCACTCCGGTAGACCGGAACCGGAGCTGCGATTCCCCATGCATCGAATTCCACTGTTTCTCCTGTCACCCTTGGTGGCGTGTCACCCTTGGTGGCGGCGATTATCCCCGTTCGCTCCGGTGACGGCGATATCGGAATCGGCGCCGCAGGATGAACATTGTTGTGCCTTGTCGTTTCCTGTTTCCTCGAACTCGTCCGGTTGGCTTCCGAAGGCTTCTGCACGTCGCTTGATTCTAAGGACCTCAATGGGGCAGTGTGATGCTGTTTTAGCGTACAGAACTGCTTCCAGGGAAATGGACAAAAGGAGGGAGTAAATTTCCCACAGAAGTTACATTATCAGCGGAAATGTCCACTTTCTTTTTGGGTTTCGATGTCTTCATTTCGCTCGTTCTGGGCATTTGGCTTCGGTTTCATTTTATACCCCGTGAAATCAGCGAAAACATTTCATAGCAAATGGTTTCATTGTCGTGAGCTTTATTTGTAAATCGAGTTGCGAGAACGATACTAGGCTAGACGAGAGAATGCTCTTTCCTATTCGTATGGCTTCATTTGAGATACTGAAATAATCGAGAGGATCTAGGACGAATTCTCTGGTTCTTCTTGTAGATTTCTCTGCAATGTGTCACTCGCCGACTGTCACGTTAATTAAGCACCGCAAAGCGAAAATACTGCATCCTTCGGATGTGCATATTTCAAGCCGTGGGGGATAAGATTTGTGACCATAGGTTGGCCGCTTTCGTTGTGTGCAGCCAGGTGCATCGAATTACCCAGCACGCCAGGTGCGTATCCATTCTCATGGGTCGTTAAATATCCTTCGATAGTTCTTGCATGTTAAAAAAACTCCCAAGGATGCGTCATTAAGCATGACGACGACAAGCTCCAAGCTGGAACTGCTAGTCGTTTCAGTCGCTGACTAGAAGTATGCCGTAAGATGGATGGTTCTTGTTTATGGCAGTTTCACTGGGTTTAGGGAAAACTTTTCTAGGCCGAAATGTTACACATGGCGGGTCGAGGATGCGATGCAAGGATTCGGTGCTGCTTGCAGCGGTGTGGCTGCGTAGTGGGATTTTATGCTCCCAACAGAGGGCATCCAAATGTCGGTAAAATAGAAAGATTAATTACCGTACCCACTGTGCGGCAGTGAAGGGTGTATTCAAAGATCAATTTGACGCATACGGAGCGGGCGGACACCATGCGGTGGTTAATGACGGTACTAGGAAGAACTATAAACGGCAAAAGATCGATTTGACAAAATGGCAAAAGTTTCTCTCAAGTATTTGAGATTTAAGCTGGCGGACTTAAGGATACTACTCCGGGATGCCCGGGCCAACTCAGAGCCATGGTCTCAACATTGCAACAACCAATCGTGTTCGACGCCGATGTTTCGAACGTGTAGGGCACAGCGTCTAAATTTTAATGTTACATTCAAATTTTCTATCCACCACTTTGGGATATGGCGGGAAAGTAATTGGATGCGTATTATGACGTCTTCTTCAACGAAAGCTTTTTCTTGGCACTCCCTCCCTCCCTCCTCGGGTCCTGCGGTTATCTTCTCGAAAGTTCCTACTAGTGGAAGTGTTCCACGATACGCTGGACTTTGGCAAAGTTGCCCAACCTCTAGCGTCTCGGCCGGCAGCGGCAGCGGCAACATTGGTTGTCATAAATATTTGATTAAAGAGGGAAAGTTTTCTACCCTAAGCGAGCACATCCGCCCCTCGTTGTAGCTTGCCTACCCTTAACCTTTGCCGATTTGGGGTTGGAAGATGTTACAATGCGATGCGGAGGACAGCTCAAGGGTACCACTGGATAACCGTGGCAACTGCCAGCAGATAGATCCTGCAGAAGTTTGATGGATGACTTTCGTGAGGCTCGATGCTTTCGGGGGAGCTTAAGCGTCGGCAATTGGCTGGAAAGTACTCACATCCGGCACATGCGTTTTCGTTCGCATTTTGGCATGCTTGGGAGAATGAATGATAGAAAACGAATGATGGAACTAAACTTCGCCCAACAGGACGATGATGAACGGGTTAAATGAGGGAACTTCTTCTACAAAGTAATGAAAGATAACAAATTATATAGTTTCCAAAGAATTAGATGGTTGGAGGCTTGCTCGTGCATGGTTCAACTTTCCCGATCGCTGCACATCATTGTAATGTAGTTTGTCTAGGTCCAAATGCAAATGGAGCAACTTCTCCAAAACCCCATCGAGGGGTTGATTTATGATCATGCACCGAGCAATCGCTCATTACATTTGGTTTATTGGATTAAGCTAAACATTTAATGGGAAATGAGTTGCTTTCACTGATGAACATCAGAAGACCCGACGGCTTCTGAACGAATGGAAATGATTCAGTACGTAAATTCTGCTATCAAATGAATTTTTGCACAGTTAGACAGAGTTGTTTGGAAGGCAAACGTGATCCTGAGTAATGAAGGAATGCACTCAAATCTCGAGTCTCAAATAAAATTGTCATTCTACCTTCAGCACGACAGAAACGCTTTTTTATTTCCGCATTCGTCAACACACCTCTACACGTTTGATGTGTCAATGCCATATAAATAACATATACAACCTGCTTGAAGCCATTGATCTCAACCCCAAAAAAGAAAGAGAATAAACATTGACACGTTTTTAGTACACCGTTATATCGTGTGAAATTGACACAAATCACGACGGGCGTGCTTCGTTGGATCTGATTTCCTTCCCGGCATGTAGCCGTGGCTCGAGAGATGTGTTACATGGTCTTCGTTTTATTTTCGTCTCTTAGCGAAAGCATCGGGAAACGCGATCAAACACGCCACATGTAGGAAAAGCGTCGCGACGATGGACAGTCCGGGAAAAATCTCCCAACCATGCGGACGGTGCAGGTACGCCGCGCGGTAGTCGTTAAGTGAGAGGAAGTGGAAAACATTTCCTGCACGAAAACATTTCATGACAAGAGCCACTAAATTATTTAAATCTTCGTCCGTTCTTCGGAAGTCGGTACTGAGCGAGCCAAAGGGAAGTCCTGGTTCGTCCTTGTTGTGATGTTCATCGCAAAATCCGCTCGCCAGGATCACAACGGAAAAAACAGGACAAGAATCGGCTCGAAAGTGCCCGTTCACATGCTGAACCTTCTCGGAAAAGCCTGGCTAGCAGATATGAAGAAGTGGCTTCTATGATGTGCCGATACCGGAGCCCGCTGACGTTTGGCTGAGCTTTAAACACTAAAAACATACCAGGGAGGCCAGGAGCGCTACGGATTGGAGTGTGTTGGCCGTGGTTGAAAATTTCACATCTCGTTATTTTTCATAGTTCCCCACTGGTTAATAAAAAGGGAGCAAAGTACGCCACTAGTCCGGCATCTTTTGGCCGGTCTTCGGAGCCAGTGGAAAATCGGTGCTCAATATTCATGTGGACCAATTCATGATCATTTTCCGGCACCACAATGGAGATGTTTGAGATGATTATTAGTTGACGCCAACGAGGAAACCTTGCACCCATCAGGGGTACATTATATTTGGGGTGGCTCTTTTTAGTAGTTAACATCAGAACGTTAAGGAACAGCGCTTTTGAAACGCTCCATGGGGCGGTTCCAAACTGTCAAACTAAGTCGCAAGCAACACGGTACTGTCTATCAAACAAAATTAAACAGAAAAAACATTGGTAGAATATTTCGCAATTGACCCGCAAGTTTCCTTTGATGTCCTCCAATTGAGTGTGGACGGTTTCAAATTGGCAGTTTTGTGCAAATGAATGGTGGCTCCAGATTCTAAGCTTCAAGTGCATCGATGGTAGCGGTACGGTACACAACGCAATTGTCGAAACGTTTGTCGTTATGCAATTGAACGGTTTGGCATAATTTGCCCAGACCCGTCCGATACAGCTACGTCCGAATGGTAAACCATCCAATCATGTGTGTTCTGTGATTGCATTGTAATGCGGATTGGAACCTTCGACTTTCTGCTCGCGCGTTTACGGCTGTGCTGCAATCACAGCAATTTTGCATAATTCACCCAAAAGGATGCACTAAAATCGCTTAGTTCCTTTCAAAAACAGTATTCGGCACGGGCTTATCAAATGCAACGCCTGCATTGGCTTTTCGGGAAAGCGTTGTGTAACAAATCAGCACTGGCCAGATTCGCTAGCGTTGGAATGTAGAACTGTATTATGCAGACGGTGCGTGCACACAATAGAAGCGAGGGAAATGGTTGCGTTGGTAGGCTTAAAATGGTATTGCGTTTTGGATGTTGTTAGATGTAAGCAGTTAACGATTGCAGTTGCAATACTGCATTGTTCACAACCATTTGCTCGTTTCGTTGCACCGTGTTGTTTGGGAACGGTGTAATAAACTGGGATCCAATAAATGCCGTTCCTTATTCGATCTGCATGGAAATCCCGCAAAGTCTGTAGCGACAATCCCGGTCCCGGATCGTGCGCTGGTGTTTGTGTGTTCTTTCGGTGTCCATCGATCTCTTCAGAAGGACGGACGAAACGCGTCGCTGCGGTATTCTGTGGCACGTGTATTTCGAATGGGTGTGCATGTGCAATAAATAGTTTTGTTGGTTGCACCAGAGCCAAAGGAAAAGCCAGAGTCTTTCTCTCGTTAGTCGCTGGCATTTTTCATACGTGGCCATGGGGAGTGGACGTGTTCATAGTCAACATTCGACGCAACTTTGTCTGTCTTTAAATTCGCTGGACATGCGTTTATGATATTTCTTCTTCGAATTATGTCAGCATAAGGTACCAGAGGGATGGAGAGAGAGCAAGGAAAATGTTAAACAACGACTGCACTTTGGAGGGCATTTATAATGATTATCTCTATCGTGATAATGATTGCTATACTTTCTCGGTAATGATAACGTAAGCATGTCGACCAGTCGAGGGTTACGCAGGGGCACGCAACTAGAGCGACGCTGATGGTCGTGATGTTTATTAATTCAATCGTAAGATGAATTGACCTCTGTGGCGAGAAGTCGTCTTACTTCCCGCTGTACAGTTCGCCTTTCCAGATGTGTTTGCTTTTTCTTTTCGTGAGGGACATTCAAACGCAAGATTTACGGAAGCGAAAAGCACAATTACTGTTTGGTTGCTTGGGTGGTTGGTTGTGAATTATTATCTACTCCCATTTATCTTAGTTCGCAGGAGCTGACTTCGGTTATGCTGCCCTATTTATGCCACTGTTATGCCACTGTAGAAGGTTTATGAGAAAATGTTACGAAATGTAGGCTGCTGTAGGTCTGTCGCCTTAGGAATGAATATGCAAGAGGGCACGAATTTAATTCAATAAACATTGCGCTAATGTCTCGTTGCCGGACGAACAAATGTTGGGGAAGATAGATGCGTAATCAATTAAATACTCTTTGGAAAGAAAAATCGAACCGAAAAACCGACCATCTGTTTCAGTCGTCCAGATTTTCCCACAAACGTTGGAAAAACACATCCTGATGCAAATGAGGCACTTTATTTAATGTCAGCTTCGAAATACAATTTTATCACAACGAATAATATGTGTTCACCACCTAAGTGTTCGTCTGCACGCATGGACAATTAATTGCAGTTAGTATTAATGCTTCTTGGATCTCTGCGAACACTGTGGGAGTTTCAATTGAAGTGGTATTGTGAGTGTACTATGGTAGAAATTTGTTGTAAACCAAAGCTCCACTATAAACCATCACTAGATCGGTTAGAGCCGATTGATGAACCCTGATTGATTTGGTTTTTTTTATCATACCCTACCACTACAAAACCGCAATTGAGTAACTGCATTTTGTAATTGAAAGCTACTGATTAGGGCGATTTTTAATTATGTGCTCGACTCCATGCATGCTGCTTTATTGCAATCGACGTGCTGATTCCACCAAGTGGCGGGAACCGTCGCGTACTAGATTGTGGAGTACATTTATTGAGGACGATCCAGGGACTATGCTTTAATGGAATGAAATGGTTTTGAAACGATTTGTAACTAATTGCATGTAGGGTATATTATTCATCTTCTTTGGGGTGGAAAATGTGCGTTTGGCATGACAATGCAGATCAATTCAATGACAAGCTCCTTTTTCATAATTATACAGCATACAATGATGTTCATTAGCAACTAACAAATGTTAAATAACACCCATAGAATTCATATTCAAAATGAAATTTCGATCAATGAATTGTTAATGTAATTTTTACTCTATTTCGTTGCCTTATCTTCTCCGGTCTGCCTCTTCAAGTAAACTGTCGTTTTGCAATCATAGGGCAGATATTTACAATTATTAGAAGCCAGAATTTATTCTGACACGCAATGTTAGCAATTTTGTGATGAGAGATGCAGAATGCTTCTCACATTCTTCTCCACGTCTGGAAAGGAGCACGGGGGACACGCAATCAAATGGAAAACAAGAAGCACTAGCGTCAAATAGCGAAGCGAACCCCGAACACTTGAGCCGGCTCCCATCGAACTTGCGTCCTTACTCGCTTCTCGTGACGTAAATCTGAATAATATTTCAATAAAAGTCATCGATTTATGAAAATTTATACCAAATTCTGGGTGGACCGAGATGAAGGTGGTCGACTTTGCTATGTCGGGGAGTGTCAGGATGTACCCCGGGTTGTGGTTTTGTGCTCAACAGCAACAAGAAGAAGTAAGAAACGACTTGTGGTATCTGGGGCGATACTGAAGAAAGTGGAGATGGTAAGCTTTTCCGAGAAGATAAAAATACCAGAACACGGTTTTATTCGGATGAATAATAGAAGGGATCGAAGGGAGTGGGAAGAGTGGTAGCACGTTGCGGTGGTACTTTATTCCAGATCAACATAAGCGCCCCTTACACGCGTACGCTTTTCCGCACCGCCGGATCATTGATTGGGGGCCCTCAGGAGAAACATATCGGTTGTCTCGTAATCGATTGGAATGAATCACACCCAATCGGGCATCGAGTGCGGAACATGTGTTACGTTTTTTTATTGGCGCCGATGGGCCTCAATTTTTGCAGCAATTTTATTTTCCTCATGTGCGAAGGGGAAGGGTGCGATTTTCTTCAGATTTTCCGCTCGCCTATAGAAACGCGAGGCAGTTTCGATTGTGATAAAACGATATCGTTTGATAGCTGTGTATGGTGTAATATTTGGTTTATTGTGAGTTTTGCATGTATTCCCGAAACGTCTCGGGAGCGATATGGTTTGTAAAATGACTTTCGAAACTGTTTAGGCTTCAAAGGTGGATGCTAAATCGCTTTGTTCGATCGTCGGTGATTCGGAAAAAGCGGGCGAAGAAATGAAGTGATAACATTCGCAAACCTTTGATGCTGCTATTTTAATGATAGACGAATGCGTCGTGCAAGTACGTTATCCAATTATGCAAAGCATTTGAATGTCGATCCGTAATATGCGTATTCAAAAATGCATTCGATGGTTATTAAAATGAACAACATTGACCGACTGGACGTTAAAAATGTATTGTAATAGATGGCTAGGAAGCAGCCTGCCTTGCAATTTGATGCTGTGAATATGAGTGGGAGACATATTAAAAGAGAATAAAAAACAGAAGAAGATATGGAGATAAATTTCAACTAAATTAAATTGAGCTCAATTTATTTATATAACCACCTTCCCTGGGAGCCCTTCGGGGCAGTTGATATGCTCGAACGGTCCTCGAACGATAATCGGTGGGCAGCTGTGTGAGAGAGAGACTCATGCTCTCCATGATCGCGCCTCCTCCATTTCCGGTTTGTGACGGCCACGGATTGATCCCTTGATGATGCACTTTCGCTCATCATCATCATCGTCATCATCATGAGCATGCCCTTTCCCAATGTTTGCCTGGGCCAAACCCTCTCCCAAAAAAGGGCAACCCGCAGAATGAAGTGGAAACGGGGAAAAGAGTAAATTATGCTAATTCGATGTTATGAAGAGTCATGCCACCACTTGAACCACCGGCACCGGCTTCACGAGACGAGAACCGCCAACGCATTTCATTCACGCACCGACGAACCATGGCTTGTTGCGCTTGCTGATGAGATGGAATCGTTGAGTGACTTTTCTTGCCCGCGTGGTTTGTGTTTTCATTGTGTAACATTGTTCATCAATCCGAAAGGAAACATTTTTTTCTTATGTAACCTCGTTGGTTATGATTTGCGGCATAGTTTTGCACGTTCCCTCACACCCTGGGCTATAATATAAACAACAAATTAAAAATACTCACATGGTTGCGGTTGCTGGTACTCCAGTTTCTTCACAGTCTGCATTTTTCCAACACACTTCTACCTAACATCATCCAAACTAATGGACTAACCATATTACTTCGTGGATGTCAAAATTCGTTAACACTTAGTCGTATATAGACATTTTCCATGCAGTGAAGAATAAAGTGACAGTCCTCTTTAAAGCTCAATGCTGCCATTCTCTCCATCATCATGGGGTTGTAAAAATTCGCTAAAATATGTCTCCCCCCCCTATGGCGCTCCAATCGATACCGATTTGTGTCGAGTATTATCGAATATTTATGCTGTTAGATGCGAGATGGAAAAAAAGAAAAATGAATATCGAATCTGGTAGCAAGCATATCGGAAAGTACCCGTGAAGTGTTGTATCCTTTAAGGGTTCACCTATCAGTTCGCCTATGCTCTGCCCGCAACACACGCACACGCTCCACATTCCTTCCTGTTCCTTGCTCCCCTGACAAGGGTAGTGAAAGGGGGGTAGATTTTGTTACGCGATTTGCGTTTCCGGTTCGCGTACGTACATGCACGCACGGCAACAAATGCTAATGCTGCTGATGTGTCACAGCTGGCGCTAACATTTTTCCACCGTTCTTCCTTTCTTCCTGTTTTTACACCACATATCTTCATTGTTCGATTTCCCAGTTTTGGTTTTCTTCTAGATCCAGGGATTCATATTGTTTTCACGGAGCACTGGCTTTACGAAAGTCATGATAAAAGATACTTTTTTGGTAAGCGCAACTGCCAACATATACTGTCATAAAAACCAACTCTTGCCCATTTCTCAGGGGCTATGGGCTTGAACACTTGCATCTTATTTTCTTGCTATAAGTGCGTGTTGGCTTTTTTTTTGAGTCAATGTGCCAATGACCCGCCAGATTGCACGAAAAAAATGGAGGGTTTTTGTCACGACGCTCTCCAATTACTATCAAAAAACAAGCTTTCCATTAAAGTTTCTGCTTACGACTCCTAACGGTTCGATGCTCGGGATCGAATAAAATAATCAAACAAAACTTTCTTCCATCAAAACCTCATCACCGACGGCTGCCAACATTCTGCGTCCTATCGGAATGTTCCTTTCCGAGGAACGGAGTCCTTTTCGTCCGAATCGGTCCTCATTTGCGAGGAGCCTTTTCTATTTTAGGGAACCCAACCTGCCTGCGATGTTGGCGTAAACACATCAATCAATCTCTCGATCTCTTCAGAGAAGATGGCCGGAAGATGAATCGATGTCAGGCCCATTTGATCCAGTGCCGGCCAAAGTGGTTTCGCCGCTCAAACTCTTGTCATCTGCAATGAGTTAGTGGCCGCTCGTTACGGTCTTTTTCGTTGCCGAATTTGTTGTGCTTCTCGCGCTGGGTTGGAAAATATGTCCCGCCCGATGGTGGTGGCCCTTTCTGGCCCGGATTAGGTGAATCGATTTATTGGATGCCAACTCGGAGGATTTCTCGAAGCTGCTGCTGCGTCTAAAGCACTTGACCTGTTTAACCATTGTCAACCTTTTTTCTTGGGGGGTTTTTTTTTTTGGTTTTCGTTCACACATTTTGGCGTGTTGCGTTTCCAGCCATATTGCTGCGTACCGAACCGTCACACTTTTCTCACTTATTTCCTGGTGCGACTTGATTTATGGTGTTGATGAAAGAATTTTTGGCGCAATGGCACTGAACTTTCCGCCGGCATTGGCTTTTCTTTTCGTTAAGACGGTACACAGACTCGCGGCCACCGGCTGGAGGGGAAATGGTCGGTCGCTGCTCCAAAACGGCTTTTGGGACATTTCGCATTTCCATCATTTTCCGGCACGGCGACCAATTCTCCATTTCTCCGGCGCACTGCACTAACTTTATCTATAAATCAAATTGATAAAAGTTTTCGGTAGAAAATCAAATTTGTGTTAATGGATTTATTTGCTTGGTTTGTGTGGTTGTGTGCGGCATGATGGTGCTGGCCGGGGGTGGTTCGAGACGGGGTTTCCTTTGCCCAAGTCGTGGCTTGAATGATCCCCATCTTGATTTCGTGTGTACACGTCCCTTTGCCCGTTTCGATTGCACAGAAATAGAAACGCACAGAAACAGCGTTCGTTGAACGTTTTCTTTTTTTATGTTTTTGTTTCGTTCCACTCCTGTCGACTTTCTTTCCAACAAAGCGTGAAAGGCTTTTGACCACCGACAGCTTTCTGGCAGCGGCCGGACGCTTTTCCCGGTGTCGGCACGGGAAGAAAAATGGTGATGATTGAGTGTTTTACGTAACGGAAGTAATTCAACTTTGACGACAGTTTGTTACGCCCTACCTTGTGGCCTAGAAGAACCGTCCAGGGTTTTTTTTCCTCCCCCACCCTTAAAACTTTCGGGCCGGTTTCGGTTTTTTTTGTTTCCTCCATTGGTAAAGATTGAGTTGGATTCCCTTGGCCCGGGTTAGATGCTCTGATTTCCGCCCGAAGCGATGGTGATATTAAAAAGGATGAAATCTGACACACCGTCTCCGCCTCGTGAAAAGCCTGAGTGTCGGTGAGTGGGAGTTTACACTTTGGTCCGTCTTTGTGAGCAGGGGTTTTTTGTTTTACCAATGCTTCTCTTCGGTGTTGTAATCGTTTTCCTTTCGGCCGAACTTGGAAAGTCTCATCGCAAATGCCAAACACGATCCGGGAACAAATTCACCGTTTTGCTAGCTACGTAGGCTGCGTTGGAGTGATTTTCCGGATGCTACATCCACCGTGGCTGCTGAGATGGTTGTTGTCTTGCCAACGGTGCCGGTGGTGGTTTGGTGTTATGACGCAAAGTAATTATTAGCAGTTTTTGTGAAGCACCGCAAGGATTCGAAAGGGTCTGTTGAACTACTAGCCAAGACCCATCTTGTATCGGTTGCGTAACGTTTCTCTCTCTCTCTCTCTCTTTCTGTAGGTCGATAATTATTTCCAAGTGTCAACGATTATGCAGTAGTAGTTAGAAGCTCGAAGTTGAGAAGCTCGTTGCCCTTTTCGTTAGCCGTTCGATCGATGATGGTTCGAAGGATATGAAGGAAGGATTCAATAGAAAATAGGCAACCCCGGAAGGAGGACGCGGCGCAACCACAGTGTGTATTATTGCCCCGGCAAGGGAGCGCTGATTGGATAATCGTAACCGAGCGTCAGTCGGTTCCTTCCCAGGGTCCGGGAAACTCTGAAAGCAATGGGAGGGTTTGGTTGGCGCAATCGAAAGGTTGCCAGCGACGGAAACAAACCGACCATCTACCGAGTGGTTGCAGAATTACTGCAAGTCATACTGATATTTCATTAGCCCGGGCGGCGTGCCCGGTATTGGGAACCCTATCCACTTGGCAAGGTAGCCAAAAAGGAATCCATTGTTTTGCATCGTAGCATAAGTTAAATGTTATGTACACTCATTTGACCCATTTGGCAGCGTATCTCTGTGGCCGTCGGCCAGTGGGGACCGACTCGAAAAGTACCCCCGGGGGGGATGGTTGGACGGCAGGAGACGAGAGAGAGGCAAGGTTTCTGTGGGTTATGGAAAATATGGCGAAAATTCTGCAGTAATTTGGCGTTTGGAGAAGTATTCGAGTGCTGCCACACACAGAGAGCGGCCAGGGGTTCTTACTTCCTGTCGGCAGGGATAGGTGTATGCGCACCCGGAGGGAAGGTATTTGAAACCAGATCGTAATGGACCGGAACGAGCATCCCCTTCCGCTTTCCCGCCCGGTTTTCGTTGACTCCCAAGGACGGGGGTTTATTTGAAGAAACCCTTCGTTCCAGAGGTTCCAATGAGCGACTCTGCAGTAATTTGCAAAACGGATCCTCACGCCCCTCGACGTTTGTGCAGAGTTTATTGCGTTGGGATGGTGTGTGCAGCGGTGAGTAGTACCTTACGTACTGTGCACCGAGCAGTGTATTTTTCTCCTCTCCTGTAGTAGCGAATCGTTGCAAGCAGGTTTGGGGAAGATGGGCAAGAGTGTTTTATTTTATTTTTTGGGTTGTCAAAATTAACTTCAGGTATACTTCTGAGAAAGTATTTTTGCGCAATTGGGTTTTATACTTCTTTGTTCATGCATGTTTTTCATTGCATTTCAGATGCATAAGACTGTGTCCTGGAAGTGGGTTTTCTAAGAATCGATTGCAATTCATATTATGCCGATTGAATGGAAGCATAATAATTGTGGTTTTTATTCCATAGCTTGGAGTGGAGCTTTTGGAAGGTTATTGCAGAAGCGTTTTGAA
This sequence comes from Anopheles plumbeus, assembly GCA_034621735.1. Classification (NCBI taxonomy): domain Eukaryota; kingdom Metazoa; phylum Arthropoda; class Insecta; order Diptera; family Culicidae; genus Anopheles; species Anopheles plumbeus. The sequence continues at coordinate 11,002,859 of JAOEFI010000003.1, forward strand.
GATGGAATTGAACCCTCAATAAACCATTGCTCTATACGTTGTGTAACACAATGTACGCTGCAGGGAAATCAATCATGTGAGAGTAAACACAAATGGTTCGATATATGGATGGTAACATGAAATAAACATGGGGATATCCGAATCCAATCTGTTTACTTGTAATGTTGTTGTTGTCCAACGGTACGATAGAATCCACCCCCCTCCACTCCACCCCTGCTGTGGGGCAGCTCATGAATTATAAATCTTTGCCAATAACGTCATAAATCTGAACCACAACGGGGTACATTGCTGAACATTTTACCTTTCCTTGGAAAGCCCGGGGAAATGTACCGAAAATG
>JAOEFI010000003.1:11044188-11055553 GCA_034621735.1 Anopheles plumbeus
TGGTTTGAAGAAAAGAGTCTCCTTGACTGTCTGCCGATCTTCTTCTCAAAATTGTCTGAGGGTAGTTTCGGTTCCGCTCAAGCACCACGGGAGCGAACTAAGCAGGATAATGTCGCACCATGTCCACCTTACATTACAATCATCTGGCAAGTTCACTCCTGGGGATAGTTGTGAGGACATTCGCTCGACTCCTGTCGGAAGACGATGGCCGAGCTTGGTTCGTTCGTTTTAAAACTTTGAAGATTGATCTTTCAGTTCGTCAGACTACGTTTGTGTGCGCGTTTTTCGTTTCCCATCTTAGTTTACACTCAATTTTCCCTATCGCGTCTTCATCATCTTGCGTCAGCGTCAGCATCGTCGTCTAGCGGAGAGAACTGTCGTGACCTTCCATCAATCAACGTCCCGTAATCAGTCACTATGGTGAATGGAACGTAAATTAGCCATCGTTGCTTCGCCTTTTTTTTTGTCCTTCACTATGATGTTTGTGTTCTCGCCTTCCATCTTGTAAGTCAAGTGGCTGCAAACACGAGCTTGAAATACTTCAACACTTCATTGTATGAACACCCTTCAACTTGTCCCACGTCTTTTTTTCGTACACCGAGACGGTTTGTGGGAATCGTTGAATCGAACATTTCAACAATGAATCGAAGATGAAATACGATGACGCGATGCCTTCTTTGAGATATCGTCTAGATTGAAGTAAAATTTTTCACTGATCGATTCTTCAAGGCGAGGCAATCTTACATTCAGCGACACCTTCACGTTCCTTTGTTTGGAATGCAACCGTTTTTCTTTAGGAACTAGAACAATTTCCTTTGTTAAGCACGGTTAATAGTTTTTTTCTCCATTTTCCTGACCATCTGTAATGGAAAGCTTCAATTTGCTTCATTCTTGGTAGAAAAGATCGTAAACTTTCTCAGCAACGTTGAGCTGATGTAAATTTGCATTTTTCTATTCACAAAAGTATCCAAACAGCAGGTTTTCGTTCATGAAGTTTATTGAATCCTTTTAGCAGTGACAAATTCCGCAAACCGAGCTACGACAGTGCGTTGACGTTTATGCTAATTAGCGTCGCTTCACTGGATACTAAAGGGGCTCTAATGAAACTTGGACATTCTCAAGAGACCGACGCCAGATGGAAGAAAGTGCAGGCGATGCTCCAGCGAAAGGATTTCTTGCCAAACATTTTATGCTGCAATATCTGACTATGATCTGAAACACCTGCCTGCAATCACTAGAAGGTACCGAGGGGCGACTAAATTTCTCATTCAAGAAGTGTTCACTCGGAGAAAAGCTACCAAGGATCCAGCATCCATCTGCTTTCACTCTGCGGTGGAAAAATATGTAATGGAAAAAATGGGCACAGCGCTCCCAACACACGCTCACATAAAAGCAGCAGAGAAAAACAGGCAAACATTTCGTTCGGTTTTCCAAGCCTGATGACGATGATGGATGCAACTCCATTATTGTAGATTCTCCATCCGGTCGATGTAACGCGTCCTCAAGAGATGCATGGCGCTTTGCTCTGAGAACGGTTTTTCAGATTCGATTAAGTAAAAGGCGGCGCTCAACCGGAGAGTTTTCTACCTGCTTTACATTCTAATAGGTTCTGCAGCTGCAAAGGGCTCGAGTAACAACGACCGATGGCTGTGACGAAATTGACGACGATTTGCGAAAAAAAAACCGGTTCGACATGAAAGAAGATTTCCACCATTCCACCGACAGCTCTATCAATCATTTTTTCTCTCCAAAATCGCGTTAAGTATGTGTGGACCCTTCCAGCATGGAGCGGAAAAACTATCCAGTACTTACCTTTAGCTTCGATCGATCCCTTCGGTGCTAGTTGGAAGGAACAAGCATCTGAAAATGATCTGTTTGAACTTCTCGATTATGCTAATGAGACGAATGGAAGAAACCGACGCGGCGATGGGCTAAACTGATTGAAAAGGCAAATTTGAAAGCTATTTTGCGAGAACGCTGCTGAGAAGACGAAGAAAAAACGCTTTATTTCGATCGAGTCGCTTAATGCAGCGGAAACCCATTAGGCTAAGTCGTAATCGATGTTTTCTGCTCTTTCTCCTCGCCGATTGGGGGACGGATACCGGTTCTGCCCATGGATTGATTGCATTTTTCATGACACTGTTGCAAGACCACTTTTCCAATGCATTGAGCTTGTTCCATAGCCGGCAGTAGATTGTATTTAAATTGCGACATTTTCTCGCTCCTTCCCGTTTTGTTAAGAGTTGAACAGAACTAGGAATTCTTTAATTATTCAATCTTTAATGATGCGCTTTAATTATTCAATGATGTTCACTCACGGCTCTTCTATGATCTCCATTGAGTAAGAAACATTACAGTGTTGTATTTGTTGAATAATGGCGGTCGTGTTTAAAGTTTTAAAGCTCGTTTTATGTCTGTTTTAAACGACTCCAGCAACGCCAGTTGTAGTGTTAAAAGCTTCCAGTTCCTGTTTTAATTATAATAATAATGTCACCAAAGTGAAAGAACGTAAAGGGGTTTTCGGGGTGAAGGGTTTTTTAAGTGGATTCACAAAACTCCAGCAGACCTTAAAATCATCCATTCGTTCCAGCGTGTTGTCACGGCACTCACCTGAAAACTGCTCCCACTCTTTTTTTCCTTTTTTTTGCGTCCCTAACAGTCCACAGGATTATTGGCATGGAAACTTGCAACCCATACAATCTCACCATCGACGGGCCGCAGTAGTGCAAAGCTTGCGTGAAAAGAGAAATTATATTCTCCGGAAAGTTTGTACACCCCGTGGCGTGCGTGTGCATGGGTGTGTGCTACTGTATGAACCGTGAACACAATGTTGTATTCAAATGGCTGCCGACTGGGAAGTTAACCGAATCCAGCAGTTTCCATTTTCCCCAACAACACGCTCCGGGGTGGGGAGAGCGGAAGCGGGGAGTTTGCGTCCCTTCGGTTCGGCGGTTGCCTTGACTCTTGCGGGAAAAAGCAAACGTGCAATCATAATGCACCCGTGAGACTGGAAAATGGAAAGCCGCTTTTCCAGGGTGGAGTTTTGCCAGAAAAAGGGCGCCTAGGGTCCTCTCTTTTCTGCTAGTTCAATGCCCTTGGACTTGGAAGGCAAGCGTAATTTTCGTCTTCTGCGCGGTTGTGTCATGTTCTTGGGCCCGTTCGAAAGGGCACGGCTGGCCGGAGCAAACACGAATACAATGATGCGGACCATGGAAACTGATGTCGACAAGCCAGCCGAAAGATGGAGTCGTGATTCTTATATAAGAGGTATATTGAAAAACCTGAGAAAATCGCGTAAAAAGTAAAAGTAGTGTGTTCCTCTGTTAGGCCAAACATTTCCTTGAAACTTCCTCTGCAGTGCTGGAATCGTCTGGAAAACTGCTTAATTCAGATACAACCTGAGTATCGATCCATCGACGTGCACTCTTTTCAACATAGAATAAATCCTAACCATGGGTAGGAAGGACACAATAGAAGGAAGCACATCGCAAGAGATAAAGTCCTCAATTCGAGGGAGCTTTTTTCCCCGTTCTCTTCCTTCTCACACACTGCCACTAAATAGACACGCCTTAACGGATATGGAATCAGACGGACGGAAAATTTCTCCCGGTGCATCTGCCACCGGATCCGAGTGCACAGGAAGTGCAGTCCAGCGCTTCGCATCGGTCGGGTGTTCCTTCCAAGCGTGCGGTTTGGTTGGAAAATCCATCGACTGCGGGACGAACGAGAGAATCGGATAAAAACAGAAACGCTCGACGGACGGAATATGGCACGGGCAAGATTAGTGGGGAAAACAATGCAAAAAAAAAACTCGGAGGAATCGATGGAAAATCTATTTGATTATGCTTCAATAGGCGGGCATTAATGCATAGAAATTTCACGTCCATTCCGATCCCACCTTGTGTCTGCCGGGTTTGCCGTGTGAAGGACGAAAAGGAAGAAAGAAGATGCTCGATACGAGACGTACGGATGAGATCCGCACGGTTGTTGTTATGATTGATTGAATCTAAGCCTGCTAAGGTTTATTACACCTCGATGGGGGAGAAAATGCGATAAAGCGGAAAAGCTTAAATAATGCACAGAATTTCCCTCGTGTTTCAGGAATAGCAGCAGGGTTTGAAAGTTTGGTACAGCATAGCAGAACTCTCGTGGCCCAAAACATAATAACGAAGAAAGGAAATGGCGCTGGTCTCTTGTTTCGCCGAGAGACAGGATTTTATGGAACGGAGCGTCGGCAAACAGAAGAAAATTGACTGATGGACGGTAATTGATAGCAACAGCACATCCTCTCCCGTTCGCTCGTTTTTTTCTCGTCCGACCCACCCAAAAAGAAAAATCTCCAGTTTGTATGCTAGTGATTTGGCTTAATGCTTCTCGCCGCGTTGGCAATTTTGGGTCTCGTGGAAAAATCGGGAAAATCGTATAACCATTGTACGCCTGCGTCCGGTTCGAGTCGTTAAACACGACAGATTATTCAATTTTGTAGATAATTTTTCAATCAATCTACTTCGTGCGCTCGCCGGGAAGGGCGCGCCGAGCGCGTTCAAGCTGGACAAACACGCATCCCGTCGTTGGTTTTCCTCGCCCAACGTTCTACTCCACCGGTAGGCATTTTCCGACACGACGCTTTGTTCGCAAATGTCGAAGCGAAATTCCGGCGTGATGAATTAACGGTTATATCCAAGTTAATTAATATGGCGCCGGAAAATTCCAACGCTTCCCAGCGCGCCACCGAGCACGGGATCCGCGTTCGCAGGACGCATAGCTGGGAAAATCAATCCTGGCTTCGGCTTCATCTGGCTGTGGCGCTGGTTTTTCGAGCTAAGCTCGTCGGACGGACCTGACTGGAGATGCTTTTAAGCGAATTAAAATCTGCGTATCGTACGGCTTTCACTTTGAGTGATGGAAGGCGACGACTAGGATGAGTATCACTTTCTCTCTCTCTCTCTCTTTCTCTCTCTCTCTCTCTCTCTCCCTCTCTCCCTATCTCTCTCTCTTTCTCTCTCTCTCTCTCTCTCTCTATCTCTCTCTCTCTCTGTGTCTTCTTTTTCTGCCTCCTGCACTTAAGAAGTGGAGGATTTATCCATCCTGCGGAAGGACCGAAAGAAAAATGGGGCGAGTTGGATGGCGAAACCGAGCTTACCAGAACACAGGACGCGTGCGAGAAAAGTGAAAGTGAAGGCAATCAATCTACTGCGTAAGGTTTGACCCACCGCAGCGCTGTTGTAGCGAGTACAAAAAACGAGAAGAAAATCATCCACTGGTGCCCAGCTTCTGCACTCTCTCTTTGGAATACTGGGCATGATTAATTTTTCGCATTCCGCTTTCTTCGCTACCCCTTTGTTATTAGAAAAGTCGAGGTAATTCAGCGATGGAGACGCTCGGTTGTTGAGAAAAGGCGCTGCTGAGTTTTGGCTGAAAATTCCAGCATGTGACAAACTGAGTTTTGAAAGAATTACTTTTCATTTAATTACCAAAAATTCGAGCTAGATTTTAAAGGGTAAGGTTTATTTTACTTTTTTCCGTGTCGTTTGCTTCCCACTTCAAAAGGCATGTCGTTAGTAGCCGTCTTCCATCCGGCTACAGACTGATCGGGGAACTTTTGGCGTAACAGGCGGATAATTCGATTTAAACCGGAATGCACCAGACCACTTCAATCGAGTGTTTGCAGACAACTCACCCGTTAGGATTGGCCCGCCGGAGGAAATGTCCTTATTTCCAGCGCCACCATGTAATCTTTGAATGTCTGATGTCTAAATGCCATCCGACGGAGCTAGAAACCGAGGCTGGCTGGTGTTGGCGACGTTCGAATGTTGGATGTTGCTGCTCGATTCGGTAATTAATGAAAATTCTGCCATCGTCTTTGCTCATCCGAAAACCTTCGTCCTGTTCCCATCTTGGTGGTTTCTCCATCCAGCTCCCTGCCGACTTCCCTCCGGTGAAGTATATGATGTGGAGTTGGGTTTTTTTTCTCTCATCCACATCACAACCAGAACGAAAGCGTCTGATCAAGTTTCCAGTTACAATTTCATCAGGCAAACGAACCGCATCCCGGAGTGTCCTGCAAACTTGGCTAAACATTATCGGCGTCCTCTTGCGGGCATAGCACCGAACCTTTGGTGACGTTTCCCACAAACGGAAGGACATACGGTACTGTTTTACCAGAAGTTACCCAAAGTGAACTCGGGTTCCACCTTACGGTTGTCAACAATTCTTCATCTATTGCATTTACACGCCGTCTCGGTTAGTGTCTAGTGTGTGTTGTGCTCGTGGAAAGATTGACTTAAACCTGGTTCTATTCGGTTTTGCAAACAGAAAACTTGCATCCGCCATTACAATGCTCCCGTGTTTGATGCAGCTTGGATTGTGGTTTTCTTTACGCTATGTAAATGTGTATTGATTCTTTGATTCGTGTGTGAAAATAAATCAAATAAATTCTGTTAGACATGCAATCAAAACTACCATTCACGGAAATGGATTGGAATTGGATTTAAGCTTGAAGCTTGGAGCATAGTCTGACGGATCCGATTATACCATGGACTCGCAAGCCACTTGTATCGGAGCTTGATTAGGAACGAAACCAGTTTGGCTAACGACATCAATTTCACATTTCCTAGATCCTGAACGAATTCGATCAATTAAAGATGAATCGAATTGGGTTCAACCATTTCCACCTTCATTAGAGCTGCACTTTCAGCATGTGGCTCCAGAGTCAATTAATTGTGTCTTCAATTATTTATTTATTTTACCCCCAGTACACTTTCGGTGGAATGCGCTGAATGTTGCCAGTCTTTTTTCCCCGTCTCTCTCTCTCTCTCTCTCTCTCTCTCCCTCTTTAACTCGTCCCAATTGTGCTCCTGTCCGTACTTTCGATATCTGTTTTCCTGTAAGTTTCCTGGCCCTAGGGGTGTCAGCCCACGCAAAAGCCGCCAACCGTCCGAAGGTTGAACGAGCTTTCATTAGATTAGAGCGTGATTTAAGTTACCACTTCCGGAACCGGAACCCCGAGTTCTGCTCCCCGTCGCTCGGCCACTGATCTGGCAGTCCTTTGTCGAGAAAGCTTTTCTCCATTTCTCGGCTTCGACGGGGATTCGATTCGCTCGATGGAGCCCGTGTCTGACCTCCCATTGTGTCGATGCGTCCTGTTTGTCCGATCCGTTTAGCCTGTGCCAGAAGCTTGACAGGAGCTGACAGCTTTTCTTCGCTCGCTCACGAGCACCTACGGAGCTGCTATTCCTCCACTTGGGCTTGCTGGCAGTGCATTTCCGGTACTTCTGTCATTATGGGTGCTCCTTGTTCGGCATCCTGTCGGTAGGTGGGAGTTTTCTTTTCTTCCAGAACTGTGAAGAAATTCACTTCGATTTCTCTTCCCATTCTTTTCTTCCGATACATTTGCCAGCAATTGCAGGCAGAAAGGAACGAAATGCGGGCTCTCGATCGCTCATCTTATTGCTATAATTGAATCTAAATTGGATAATAAAACACGACTCTGTATCGCAGCAGGCTGAGCACGGGATTTCTAGTATTCCTGGGCAGGGGGAAAACAGTGATCAATGTTTCACTCGTCCCGCTACTCGTCCAGTTAAAAGACCGCAGTCGTATTGTATTTATCTATCGTGTCCACAAGAAAGGTTCTCTTAAGCACTTCCATCCAACGAGTGAGTGTTGGAATGAATGTCGTAAGTGTTACGCTCCCAATCACGGGCCGATTACTGCCGCACGGCCGTTTTGATTTAAGCCTTAGTCGTCGTGCCGATGGAGGGGAAATTATTTGATTAATGCTCCCGAAGACGAACACTTATGCCGTCCCGAAAGCCTTCGCAAAGCGGTTTCAGTAATGATTACGCTTTGTTCCGGCTGTAGGTAATGGTGAAAATAAATTACTAATGGCTTTGTTCTCCCATTTTTCTTCCAGGTAAGGATGTTACGCCCACCACGTGCTTGTTATGGAAAAACAATTACACTCAGAGGGGGGTGTAGAAGATGGATTTGTAAGTGTAGTTTATTTCATACGAGATTGAGTTTTCCTTCGTGAAAAAATGCAGTGCGATAATTTTGCTAGTGTTCGTTTGTTTGGGAAACGGACTGGAAATGAAAAAAGTCAATATGTTCAATCAATTTTATTTAAATTTATGTATTGGGTGTATATGATTTTGGGTGCGCCCTGTACAATATCCTTCTCGATCCCTACTGCCTGTTCGATGTACGTGGTCCAGATAAAAGATGCTCATCAGCTCTCGGCTCCCTGTGCTTTACAACCTCGTTCGTATATCGAACCCGATCGTAGTCACAATTATAATAACATCAACTCCTGCCTAGGACGCTGTGAAAAAAGTCAATACACAATCAATGTTTTTCCATCTGCTGGAAAATTGTTTTCACAACGGACCAATCGACGACGAGGGTGCGTCGTATCACATTCCAGTGTTTCCTCTTCTCCTGGACTTGGGCACCATTGTTGACTTTTTTATTATTTCCATATTTTTAACATTTGTGTATTTGTCCGATTCGCCCCATTTTCCACCACCAAGCGGTATCTTTGGCCAATGATAGAAACCGAACTGTTTGTACAATATTTGTTCATCTATCATCGGTTTCGCTTATTTTCTTGCTCCCATTCGTGTTATGGTTGCAACCGCCAAAGTCCAGTCGCAGGCAAAGATGACTCGCACAACGGGTGCTCTACGTGGAAATCTGTACCTTCCGTCCGGCTATCATTTCGGTGGATATCGAAAATAATTGAGATACGATTAATACACCCTCACTACCGACGGAAATGGGAATTTGGTCTGGTTTTTTTCCCGGTTTATCCAGTTCGATGAAAAATCGTGCACAGGAATTTCAGACCACCGGCACCGGCAGACAAGAAAAACAAGTTTTATTTCGGGGCGAGCTCCGGCCGCTGGGAAATCACGCCGCGGGCCAATCACAACCGTCATTCAAATTCTGCGCCAGGCAAGGTGTCAAAAGATGATAAAGTACCTGGCATTGCTTGACAACGCGCCGAAGCCTGATTGGTTTTTTTTTCAATGCGATCGAAGCGAAATTGGAATTGACTTATTACACAAACACATCGCTAGCTAGACGGTATTGATAAACGGAAAAAAATCGTCTAAGTATCCTCGTTCGAATACACCATTTGAGAGCCAAGTGACGAAAGTGATGAGGTCCCTGGGGACAATTCCTCGGCGACAAGGCGTTGACACATTTTTCACAAATTGCCGAAATAACGGACCTGTCACTGTTTGCTCCGCGCTGTGTTGAACCACACTTCCCAAGGGATGATCTGTTGGTATGAAGAATCGAACTCATTTAACGGGGCTTCGGGGTTCGTGATTTGTGACACTTTTACAATAATTCCATTTGTCACCGATGACTGGCGGTATGAATACAAGTTCTTAACTAATTTGTGTAACAAGACGAACATGGATAACAAAGGCAAATTCCCATTTTCGTGAATCAGATCCCTCGTGACCGCCCTCAACAGATGTGTCATACGGTTGCATGCAAACTCCGCTTCCCTTCCCCACAAAGTCCTATCCCTGTCGACCTATCAAGCTTGATTGCCTTAAGCAGCTGGGTAGCCTAGTTATTGACCAGTATGGTTAACAGGGAGAGGAACTTCTCTTTCCATCTTGTCCCTTTTCGAACACTTCTATCCTGTGGGTGTAAGACTCCAGGGATTTATCCCTGTCTTCAGGAGCACCGGCCACAGAAAAGGAAAAACATGGCAAAAAAGTAAAATAAACAAACATCCCTCAAGGTTCATCTTTTCCGAGCATCGATACGTGGAACACAGTTTGTATTGGGACTACCGCTGACCGTTTCATTGATTGCTCATTTTTTTCTTTTTTGCGACGCCTCCTGCTTCGCCCCCTTTTTCCTTTCCTCTCCGTTGACCCTACTTATGCGGGTTATTGGAGCGCAACACACGTGTGCGTAGATCCTGACCGTGTCCTTCCAGCTGTCACGGGCAGCGTTGAGAGGGGCGGGGAGGTAGTGGAGGAGAGGAAAGGATGTCCCGAAAATGCGAAGAGAAAACAGACGCACCCCACTACCTCTGACATATATATGTCAAGCTGTCAGGCGCAAATGCTCTACACTCTCGAGGCGAATTTATTTTGCCCCAGCCCCACCGGCAAGTCGAGACGTACGAGGGTCCTGGTGTGGGCTGCCGTGACAGGATCATGAGATATGAGAAGCTAGTTGTGGGGCCGCGGCACCGGACTTTTGTCCACCGTCTGGCAGCTGATGACGACGATGGGTTTCTTTCGCGACGAGCCCCGAGCTCCGGGCGCCAGAGGGATGGGTCTTATTTTGTCATGCTCGTATTTGTTTCAAGTCCTGCACACTGGCACACTAAGCGGTTTTTTTTGTTGGTGTTGTTCTGGTTGAAAAATGATAAACTACTCGCCCGTTTCTCCTCGGCCAGCCTCTCGCCGAGGACCTTCCGAAGTTTAGCCCTTTTCTCCGGGGTTTCGCATGGATGGATTATTTGGGCTTTTCCTTTCCCATCTGTCAGCAGTCAGCCCAGCGCAGGTGAAGTGGGGGTAGAATGTTAATAACCATCATCCCCGGACCGTTCGGACAGTTCCCGAGATCTGTGCCGGATCTCCGTCCGGTCGCCGTCTTCCTCTGGAACACGTTAAAAAAATTGCACACCTGACAAAAGGTATCCGTTTTCTATCCTCTAGGGGACCGAGAGGGAGAAAGAGAGAGAGAGACCCGTGCAAGCATAGGTGAGCTTGGCACCCAACGTCGAAGTTCGTGCCTTTCACCGTCGTAATCCAATATGACGGAAGAAATGGTCTGCCACTCAAAACATGGTGAAAATGGAACTGTGCCTCTGTGTTGGTTGTGAAAGAAAGGAACGACTCTTTCCTTTTTTCTCCTTAGCCGAACCAGTGGAAAATAAATATTAATTTTCATTGCGGTGGGAAACGAAAATAAACATTCATCATTTTCATGCGTGGTGTGTGTGTGTGTGTGCCATCGGAAAGGCCAACCTCAACATGTTCAACAGGAACCTCATTGTTGAGCTTTTATGCTAAGTTTGCATTTTAAAAGGAACCGTCGTCTGTAGACTGATGATTCTCAACAAAACTTTATATTTATATGAAAATATCATTTTAAAACAAATAAAGTTACACGTGATATGCCTTTTGGACTATAATCATTCATTGGAACTTTGGAAAACACATTTAACACAAATGTTCAAGTTCAAGTGGAACATTTTTAACACCCGGTTGTTTCGTAACGTAGGGGTCGTTACTTTTTTTCCATGCTTCAGTGGGTCTCACACTCTGATCACACCGACAGCTGGGCGCCTCCATCGGTCGCACTCTCTTCGTTCGTATTCGCTGTA
>JAOEFI010000003.1:11065895-11078969 GCA_034621735.1 Anopheles plumbeus
ATCCCTACTTCGTATGTAGGCGTTTTATTTGTTTAGAATTATTTCGGCTAGTTTATGTAAGCAGTCGATTCACCTGCCATATGTCGGTGCGTGCTTGCGGTAAACTGGGTTGCAATGTTCCATGACTAAGATGGAGGGAAAAGGTGGCCCCTAACCTTATTCATGAGCAGTTCATTTTCGCGAGCAGGCAAAAGCTGTCAGCGGTGCAGGTGTTTGAGGGCACGTAATTGCAAAGCAATCAAACTCCACCGAAGCTTTCCTTCCTTAATGGAATCCAATGGAACGGTGACAGGAAAAATCGGTCTGCGTTCCTGTGGAAGTCTGCTAAAGTTTCCCGTTAACGATGTGTGATTTTAATGCGCCCAATCTACCGGAAGGATGTACGCGAAACACCCAGCCGCTCGATGGATGGAGTTTTCGCTGAATGATAATTTTAGTGCTGCTTTTACGCACGGTTACGACATGCTTGCGATGATTTTCCTGAACTCCAAACTGTTTTGTGGTTTATTACAGCTTGGAGAAAGTATGCTCAAGGCTTCGAATGACGTAAGTGGTATGATGCAAGTGTTTAGATTAAAGGTAATATTTTCTGAACGTCAAAGCAATGCACGGCAGTAGAATGCAACCTGTTTTTCCTTTGGTCCTTTTTCTACTGTTTTCAATTTACAAGTTCTTTATCGTTTTCGCGCACTTCGCGAACGTTCAAACTCTCCTGCCTTAACTGGTCATGATTTGATCTCGATTGGTACCACGATACTCGGGCATAAATCATTCATCTGCCCGATTTGTATTTCATTGTAGTAACAACGAGCGGAGGATTCATCGAAAATCCGTCGAAAAGAGCGATAGATTATCCGGGCTAAGTCTGTCTTAAGCAACCGTGATATACCCATCCCTCATCTCGAGAACGAAACACGAAAGGAAGATTCTCGTTCTACCGGGCAGCGAGTTCTGTTGGAAAGTGGGTTGGAAAACGATCGCACCGATTTCATTCTTTCCCCCTCGTCTTGGGTGGTAATGGCCGTAATGTGACGACAAAAGCGAACCATAGAACCTGCCTCGCTTAATAGGCCATTCCCTCCTTCTCCAGTGGGTGTGGGGGTTTCACCCGGGCGTTCGCTTGCTAGTTGCCCTTCGAGCAGGCGGCCGGAATGTGATGAATCTCTGCGGGCGATAAAAAGCACTACTACCGCAGGCCGACATCGGCGCTTATCGGTGAGGGAAATAAATCTTCCCCGGGAGAAAGATGTGGCCCAAAAGCATCACCCCCTATTTGGTGTTTGGTGCCAGCGTGCGCAGCACACTCACCTCCCTAGCTGGACACCACCGACACTTTGCCTTCTGCGTTTCCTTAAAGGGCGTCACCGTAAGCGTCCCCTCGCACACTATTCGGGAGGAACGCGACGGTTAATAAAAATCGTTTCAGAAAAGAAAAGACCGCTACGATTGTGAGATGGGGCCGTTATGTCGTCGTAAAACGGCCGCCAATCGTTTCGGTCGACACCACGAACGGCGGGCCGAGGGACTCCTTTCTTCGATCCGCTCTTTTGTTTGTTCACACGGGGATTAGCGGACGAATGCGACAGAACCCCCGGTGCGTAGTAAAGGGCCGACGATCAAAGCACCGTCAGGCGTTACCTGAAATTCATTTTTCCTTCCCACCCCCCGGCGGTGAGTGTGGCATTTCCCGGGACGAAAAACTAGTGACCAGCGTCTAAATTCGGGTCAGGTAAAATCGCCCGGGGGTTTTTGGTGGAAAACACGTTCACCCGCTCCACCAGCACTGGAAACTAACCAATTCCGGCGGGGGTCGCCTTTTATGTCCCGTACAACTGGGAGTGTTTCCAGGAGTTTACGCCGGACTTTTCTTTTCTATCCTAGGACGCTCCTGGTGGCGATTTATGATTTACTCCCAACCGGTACCAAACTCATCAAATTTCTCCGTAAGACTCCCATTTCTCTTTCTCACTCCCCTGCCGGTGATAAAACTCTCCCCGTTTGCTCTCGTGTGGTGGGGGGGGGGGGGGTTTCCCAACCTTCCAGTGGCGTTACAGACGCTCCTCAGAGAGATTTAGACCCTCCTCGTGTCGCATGCAGACGAATTTCCTCCTTTTCCACACAGCAGAACCCGTTTGGAGGCGAAAAACGCCTCACAAAACCATCGAGTGCAGTAAAGCAAGATTACGTTAAGCATCGGTCGTTTGTAGTAATGAAAATGAACAATAAAATTGCCATTACGATTACGCGGCCCGGCACCCCCGCGGAAGCAGCAGCGAAGCTAGACTAGACGACTGGGTTGAAATTGAAACATTCGCATTTGCATCGGGAGGACACTTTATGTATGTCCTTTCCCTCCTCCGCTTTGGAGACTCGAGGAGAGGCGGGAGTGGTAGGAAGGGGGAAGGGGCGGATAGATATGTCTTATCCTTGGAGAGCCGTCGGTCTGTTGGGGCGGGGGCATGGGTGCAGTGAAGCGTAATCGTGTCGTGCCCATCATGGAAAACAAGTTTCGCCCCGTTCCACACCGGGGGTAAAGTAGGGCAGACGTACAGACGGCAGCCCGCCCGCCCACCCACGGTGGCAAAAGTTTTCCTTTTAAACGGAAAACACTAAAAACCCGGTTGGGCAAAGATAAAAATGCACTTTTTGACGACAAACTTTTTCCCTGAAATGCGGCCGGTGGGGGAAGGTAGGGAGCGGGAGAACAGAAATAGAAAAAAAAGGCACCACCAATCGAAGAGGAAAACTGTGTCAAGATTGGGTGGTGTGTGTGTGTTTGTGTGGCCGAAATGGGCCAAACTTGAACGCCGAAGAAGTCATTAAAGGTTGTCTTGGTTGGATGGAGGTGGCTGAAAAAAAGCTGCGAGAGCGAGAGAAGAAAGGACGAATGATTTTTTTTCCTTCGCTTTTCTCTAGCCGATGGAAAATCGTTGATACTGCTCCGCGTTGAACTCGACTGGCTGGGGGATGCAATATTCTGGCGGTCGTTTCGCGGGTTGCGTGCGCCTGTCCTTTCATTTTCCGGGCTCGCGGACCATTTTTAAGCTGTCGTTTTTCACGTTGCATTGAAACACGCGCAAGAAGAGTAAAAGGAGCAGCACCCAACCATTTTACGCAGCAGCTATGCTATGGGCACTAAAACCGAAAGGAAAGCGGCCGCAGTGTGATGGCTTTGCCAAGCGGGAAACTGTCAAACGATATCTCGGGCAAAGTTTGTTTTAGCGAAAACAAGTACAAAAAAGTACATAAAACTGTGGAGTTTACAAAGATATGATAAAGTGAATGCTAACGCGCGCACATTTCCACCCAAGTTTTGCTACGGGCGAGCGAGAAGCAGGCCATCCCGTCCCGTTGTTATCGTTTGATGGTTGCCATGCTGTTCGGTTTTCTTTTATCCGCTTTTTTTTCCCCATGAGCTTCCACCAAAGTGCCAAAAAGCTCTTCTCCTTGTTTAATAATCGGGCGTAAAAAATCTTCACTTTTACGACGTGCGGAAGTGCACTCCGGAAGAAAGTTCCAATGGATTCCGGGAACTTCCGGGGTGTGTTTTTGGTTGAATTTTCACAATGACCTGCATTGAAAGAAATGTGAAGCACTTAAAACAATTATTTTTTTTACAATAATTCGAGAAGCAAAATCATGCATCATACAAAGGAGTCTCATATTTCTATTCTCATATTTAAATCCCAACACAATCTTTCTCCTCTTTACTCCTTTTATTAGTTATTAGTTCTAGTAAGTTTCGATGTGTTTTCCCATGCCACATCAAACGTGTGGTTCCATTGAACCGTTTAGTGAAGTTGATTCAAACTCATTTAATCCTCAAAGCAGAAGAAAGAAACAATTCTTGTTATTCTCTGGTACTGAAGATGATAAACAACCGACCAGTACAAGTTAACCTGACTTGTTTAGGATGTATTTAATCCAATTAGAATGGCCCTGAAATATTCCAAGCGAAGATGGCAGATCGTGGAATGGAAAACAACACCCCGAACCCCCGAAGGACGACCCGCAGCACGTCGAAGCGTAACGTTCAATTGGCACGCAAATTTGGCGTTGCTTTCGGTCATATATTAAGACGAAGTGCCCAATCCCTCCCCCACAATGTTTCATCTCTACCGAAGAAACAGGGGCGGTCAGTGTTTTCCTTTTTCAGTTTTCTTCTCCCTCTTTCTCGTAGCCGCGCGGTGTTTTCTTTTCTCCCTCCTGTCGGGTGCAGAAGTGGCGAACGAATGGGAATGATTAGCTGCCATTTCAATTCCGAACGACGTAATTCAGTGTCGGAAAATTTCCCTAGCGGACACGGCGGGAGAAAAGGAGAACGGGAGGCGAGAAATAAAATACAACGTGCACACAATGACGTCGAGATGAATTCAATTCGACGTTTGGTCATCGTTTAGGGTCGCGGCCTCCTCCTTGAGCTACGGAAGGTGGAGAAAATTAATGACCATCGATTTTCTCCGACATCCTGTCCACCGTACGCGTTCATTTTCACTGGTACTAGGTACATTCAGTTACTCCAACCGCCAACGAGATAGCATTAAAAGAAGCTTCACTGTTCAAACACGGAATGGGAAGGAAATGATTACCAATCAATTCTCGACTGGGCGACTTGTGGGAATGGAAAAAAAGTCACCCTGGTTCACCTGCAGCATATCGGCCCGAGGATAACATGTTTACGCGATAGGGATCTATCTTCCTCGCCACAGCTGTCCGCCTACGAGGAGGCACCGAAGGACACACAATTTGCGTGCATAATTTAAAGGGCTGTAGCGAAAGGCAGCCGAACGATGGGCACGATTTGTGGCAGGAAACGTCGGAACACCGGAACGCCCCTGAGGGAAAGCCATTAATCAACAACGAATTGTGCAAACTAATTCTAGGTTATGGTTGGCCGATGTAAAATAGTTTTCACGGCCTCGATGGTTACTGCGAGTGGCCGGCCGTGGAATTAATATGCTAATTAATGATGCCTGGGGGCGCAAGTACGGATGCTAAAGCTTTGGTTAAAGTTCTTTCGTTTTTCCTCTATAATTAGCAGAAGAGAAAGGATACGTTTGACATGATTTATGTTAGTGGACTCCTTTGCTGGAGTGAGGAGGCATAATTTAGATCTTTTAATTAACACCCTCGTAATGATTGATTACTGACAGGAAACATATTCTAGGGCATTGAATGTCCTAGTTCCATTTAAAATTATATTCATTCGGCTTGATGAAGTTTAAACGAAAATCCTTTCAGGACATCCTTTAACCTAATATCTTTTGAGCTTGATTTTCTTTCACATGGTAATAATTTAAAAAAATTTAAATCCAACACAAACTTTCCATTGCTTTCTGTAAATTAGCTTCCCTAAAAGGTACCACTGCCTCATAAATGTATGATGTAGGCAAAGGAACGCAGAATAGTCTTTTTGAAAGCTTTAGAGCTTCACTAAAATCTGAACCAAAAGAAGCGAAAAAAACCCGTTTTTCCACCTTAACCCCACCCTTTATCACAATGCCAACCACAGTCATGGTTTAATTCCCTGCCCAGGGCGTTAGGAAATCTGGTGCTCCTGCTGCTGCTGCCCCTGCTTCTGCTGGCATGGTGAGGAACATACTTTTCCATTCACTGGCCATCCCCGGCCATCCCCCCTCTCGCTCCCACTTGATGTCGTTGATTTTCATAATCCTTCCATAACTTGTGCTTTGCAGCACTAATTAGCATTTTGCCGTTTTCAAACCTTCATGTAATCAATTATGTTTACAAAGACCGCCAGTTTCCACACCCTTCTCGGGGGTCCCCTCCCACCGATTTCACCCTCGCTCGACCTTTCGACCTCTTGGAACTGTTGTACCAAAACTGGTCGAACTTTTTCGTCCGCACGCTCTCGCTTGACCACCAGCGAGAGGGTTTCCCCAGAAGAACGGAAGCTTTTCCTTTTGCTCCAACCCAATGGCGAAACAGCGCAGTAATGAGACAGAGGGCAGAAATAAGCTGACTTCATCAGTAGAATTCCATTCGCTAAAAGCGTTACACACACACACACACACACACACGTGCGCTCCCCGGTGGCCGCGCTTCGTTCTGGTGGAAAACTAGGGAAACTAGTGAGGCGGAGAGTGAGAAGAAAATCTCGGACAGCGTCCACAGGGCAGCAACCCTGGAATCATTTTTAATCTTTGCTAATAAATTCACTGCTTTATTATTCGAGGATGGGCGCGTGCATTTACCTCCCCTTTTTTTTCGTTTTCCCTCCGCTCGATTAGACAGCCAGAGGTAATAGAAACGGAAGTGGAACCTTTCGTCCTTTGCGTGTCCCGGCGACAAAACCGACTGGCCTGTAATGAAAAAGTGATATTGTAGTGTGTTTGTGCGCGCCGTCCCTTTTGTTCCAACGGCTGCCCGGTGCGATGGACCATTTGCAAAATGATGTTTGTGTACTCGAGCGGACGGAAAAGGACCTCCTCGCATGCAAGGTGGAAGTCTTTTCGGATGCGGGAAGCCTTTTAGCTAACGATTCCGGTTGCTCTCCATCATCTTCGCGTGACGATATTCAACGGCGATTGTAAATGGAAACGGTCCTGAAACATGACCGAAAGCCATCCCTCCGGGTTATCCAGGATGCGTTATCCTTCGGGGTGGATAGTTTCACTCGCTGAATAGTTCCACAGTTGATTACGATCCGGTTGTTGTTTTTGAGTCGCCGAATCAGATAAAGCGGTTTTAATTTTTGCTAAAGCATAATTCTTTTGGAAAAATTATCCCCAACGGGGGCGGGCGAGCGACGGGGTCTGCACATACCGGGCGCTTTGTAGTTCCCTTTTGTACGCCGAGGATTACGGCCCGAGGATTTAAATAAAGTACATCCTTTTTTTTATGGCATCGGGCGCGCTGTGCAAATTATGCTGCGAATTTATTTTTACGGAAGCTCCATTCGGCTTTCGCCATACTTTACCTTTTCCCGGATTGCTGTTATTCAATTAATGTCACGGTACGGTGATGCTGACGGTACGCACCGTAAACCTTTTAGCCCGAGCGGTGGTCAAAGGGATAATGGGCGTGGAAAACGATTAATTGCAGCGCTTGATCGTTCGATGGAGTAATGCAGCCGTATTGAAGGCAACCATTCTTTCCAACGTCCATTGATGGAACATAATGCCCGTATATAATGATCGGTATGAACCGCACGGCAACGGGTCATCTGGGAGTATCGGAAAATACTTGGATGGGTGATTGACATAAATATTTCAGTGAACAGGAAGCTAAAAAACGAATATCAATTTTTAGTTCGTTTGTTAAAGACATTTAAAAAAAAGTTCCATCGTTCTTACCTTTACGTATGACAACATAACCAACAATGAACTAATATATGTTGCCCTCTCATTCGTCAGCTCATCGTTATAGCAGAAGAAAACCAAGAAAAGGAAACTCTATTAACCTCCATTGGCGATTGATTCGTTCCTTCACCGATTGCATGTAGTCACTCCTAATCCTCGGAGGTTTTTTTTTATAAAGCCTGAGAGGCAGCGTACGTACAGAAAAGCAGGAACTACCTGGAACGGCCCTTTGAGGAAAAAATACCTTACATAAAAATGACTAAACCATTTCATTCACCGACTTCAAATCGGTCGGGTTGATCTTTGGCTCTCTTTTTACTAAGCCTCTTCGCCGCGTTTGGAATCCATCACATTACGGTCTATCGTTAGCGTCGTTAGTGGTTGCTATTAATCTTCCGGTGCTCCTTCACTTGCAGCCCATCGTCGGCACGGGCTTTGGTTCGGTTTTACGCCACGCGTCGATTGATCGAGTTCGATAAGGGAAGGCCGGAGTTTGGGACCTCTTTGAGGCTGTAGACGAGAAATGGATCGATTGGTGCAATTTTTAGGAGCGATTGTATGAAAAGTTTCACCCGGGTTCGACATTTTTCATTCTCACTTCCACTTTTTCATTTCTTCGTTTTCCTGTTGGGGAAGGCTCTTTCGATTCGTTGCACAAATCTTCCGGTGCGAATCACGTGAGGGAGCGATCCTTAGTTGTAGTAGAATCATGACCTTTCAATACGGGAATTTTACATTTCATGTTTAGAAGATCCCGTATTTCGCCATTTCGAAGGAAAATGCAAACAAAATGGTCGGCTATGTTTTTTTTTTCCCCCTAAAACTTTATCTATTTCCGGGACGATCCTCACCATGGAACCTATACCAAGGTGATGTAAAGATCGTGTTTCGTGAAAAATAGTTCAGCGTCAGAAGGAGGACGCAACGAGACAAATTGAAAACGATGAATGGATGAAAAAAAACACTATCTCCCGCCTCTCTCGTGAGACTCAACTCAAGGAAAATGGTGGACCATCAGCGACCTAACGACGGTTGCCATTAGAATCAGTTGCGAAGGCGAACTTTTGGCTCAGCTACCGAACCTCCTCTCCATCGTCGTGTCCAGGCCAGCTGAGTTGCAATTCTTTTCCATTTTTCCCGCTTTGAGTTCTGGGTTTTTTTTTGTTTCACTCATTGTGCATGCGGAATGGCTTGGCTGAAGGGTGGAAAAGGGTTTCCGTGAGTCACGGGACCGATTCAATTCCATTCCCCAGCTGGGAATCGGGTAATAAATGAATTACATGTTCGTGATTGTTGCACTCCGTGCTCGGAGGGTTTGCCCTTTTCCGTCGTGTTCGCCGATCATGCCCCACGACAGGAAGTTCGTTTTCATCGCCCCCGCCCCAAGAAGATGCACACAATGACGTGCCGTCCGAGACGAGAGTGCCGTGTCTTCCCTACGGAACATCGCCGTTTACCATCCCACTCTCCCATCTGGATAAAAGGATTGGTGAAGAGGGAGGGAAAGAAGCTGACCAACGAATCTAAAACAATCTTTCATGCAACCTCCCCACCTAACCTATCCCTCGAGAAGGGGATGCGAGAAGTGCGGTCCTTGTCCAAAAGCGAAACAGGAAATGGCACGTGTTCGTCTTGGGTTTTCCCCTACCATGAGTGGGAGGGAAAGTCAGGGCGGGTTAGAGTGGGAAGTGACGTTTAGTCCCCTATCCATGTGCGATCACATTTCTTGCAGTTCCATTTCCAATTCACCATGCTCTCAGTTCTCTGCCAATCGTTTGCAATGTCCACAAGGATCTCCGATGGAAGAATCGTTTCCCAAGCTACCAGCTGGCCAGGAAACCAGGCAGCGAGATCAAAACACCACACCGCGCTTTCCCCCCTCATCCAATGTTCCGTAGTTTTCTTCCACAGAGTAAGCAAAAACAATGGCCAAGTGGAACATGTGTTTTTCTTATCGGTTCAGTCTTTGGAGCGAAAAAAAACCCCCCGAACGTATCTTGGGAAAACCGTAATGAATTAACGTCCAAGCTGTAACAGAAGGGACGCGTGGTTTTAGTCCCTCGGGATTTCGGGTTTCGTTTGACTGTTTACTCGTCCGTTGACATTAATTTTCGTCATCATGATAAATTGCGCCCGTCTGCTTTTTGTACTTTATTTGACATGGCTTTTTGGGTGATGGGAAAATTTGTACAACTCTCGCTAATTTGTTTGCTGTTTTTGTACTTCAGGAGCCATTGTTTTTTTTTTCCCAAACATTCTCACTTTGTCCGAGAACTTAACATATCTTAAAATGCAGTTTTTCACGCGAAACTGGATTCAACTAATCATAACTCACCCGTTTTATCTTTTGCTTCTCTTTTACTTCCTCATAACCACAAACCTGCCCCCTGGCTATACACGGTGTACCGTGTACAAACTACATCTTATCCGTGTATGCCCGGGACGAAAGTTGCCTGCAACAAATAATGGAAAATATTTCTCTGTCACTTCCGATCCGCTTCCGGTCGCGCTGTCAACGTTCATTCGCTTCCGTCTCACTTGCTTCCTCCCCGGACACGCTGCTTGATCTACGTTGATGCAGTCCCATGGAAGAGTCATCCCCCGTTCCGGCCCTACACACACACATACCCACACACCCGAGAGAAGGGAAAAAGACTGATGGGCATCGCTTTGTTTTTATTTGATAAAATATGCATGAGCTCTGTTGCGTTTCCATCTCCGTGCGCTGGCGGAAAACAGACTCCTCACAACATCATGCTGCAGGGAGGAAAAATCAGCTTTTGGCTAACCAAACCCTCCTTCACCACCACCACTCCACTAAAGGCTGTGTACGTCGGTACGCTCGGGAAATTCGGAAATTATTTTATTGTTTTAACAATAATCACCGCTATCCATTTGGAAAACAGTTGTTTCCGGCAAAGTTTTTCCTCCGCCACGTGTGTGCGTGTGGTTTTCCGACGTGGTTTATCCTTCCCTCGTTCTTTTTTGTCCTGTTGTTGGGGCTTTTTACCTTGGAGGACGCTTTGTGGTTGCCATTTTCCAGGTGTATTTGCTCAGTAACAGCCCCAAAGACCCGGCGACCGACCGGTTCGGAAAAGTAAACTAATTAATTCGTAACCCAATTCATTTATCATACTTATGTGAAATGAAAATAAATGCTAAACCAAGCCCATTGTTGTCGCAAGGTATGTGGAATTTTATCTCCCCATTATCTGAAACTAAAAAAAGTCTTTAAGAAGGCAGCTTGAAGAACAGTTTACCTCACAATATTTTACTTCTACACACACACAAGCGACTTGCACACCCGCAACGGAACGTTTTTAGGGACATCCTTCACTCACGTCAGTTCATGTGCGCCCGGAAGAAAGCAAGGACATTGTATCCTTCCCTCCCATTCACGACTGACGGGGGACCGCACTACAATGGGGCACCGTTGCATTTGTGCGAGCTCATGTTTGCCATTCGCTGCAATTTTCCCGACGTCCCACAAGACCTCCGTCCCACCGTACCAGAAGAAGACGAAGAAACTAACCTTTCTTTCGCGGCTCACTACTCCGATGCACCTGGCGACGACGTGTCGTGGAACGTGCCGGGATTTTCCGGGACTTTTCCAATGTCAACATGTCGTGCGGTAGGAACACACACACACACACACACATGTCGAGTGTCGAAATAAATGGCGTTACATGAAGCGTTACGACAAGGCACGGCGGGGCCAAGGTGCTGGCACCGTCGAAGAACGTCAACGTAATTGTGTTCGGGAAAACTATCACGCTTCAGGGAGCAGCGGAAGCGTGTTCGAACGAAAAATTAGGTCACACGACCAGGCGCTCGCTTAGCTTTTCCATGCCGAAGGGAAACTGCGCTTCCGAGCATTCAAGTGTGGGTTGATTATGCGGTGGTTTTCCGTTACAACTCTTTAAGGTGGAGACCGCGTTCGAATCCCATTTGCATTTTCACTTGAATTCGGGAAAATTCCCCTATTAGAAACTTTATGTCCCGGCCCCAGTTTCAATGGAGAACCGAATCCTTCGAGAGGATGAATCAATCTCACAAATCACATTCCATTTCTATTACATCCCATCCCCTAAGTCCTGTACACGCAACAAGTGCGGATCGGTCTGACGCATCATTTTGCGCAATCTTCGCCATTTTCTTCGCTGGGAGGATGGCACATTCATTCATTCGCCCATGACGTTCAGTCACGGGTCCTTACAAGCAAACCGCACTCGACGAACCTCAAGCTCGCCTACCGCACAATAATATTTAATGGTAGATAAAATTCGATTTTCCCACCGTGCACAGTTCAGCTGAAATGAAGTCGGAGAAAAATCAAAGCACCCCAATCGCACACTCACTCACCCAGAGCTAAGGAGCCGCCGTTCGTGACGATCCCGGGCCGACCAAACAATCAATAGTCGAATAATAGGCCCATTTTTTTCCACCCCCACGACACACGCAGGACGTTGATCCTCTTCAAGGAATGTAGTGCGCCGGGGGTTCTAAGTCGTCGACGTTAAAAAACTTCCCCCGAATCTCGCCCGAACATTGGACACCGCGTGCTAAAGAATGGTTCCTGTTCCAAACCGAACCGGAACGAATGCAATGGATGGAAAATATTTCCTGCCGCATGGAGACGCCTGGTGTTTCGCTTCACTCTCTACGGACGGTAGGGTGGAAAATGGGCGGCTCGCTCCGGTACTCCCACCCTCGTTAGGCTTATTGTATTCACTGCGAGAGACGAGTGTATCCTTGGCGACAGGCTGAAGCCCCTTGGCAGACACAACAACTTACCGCTACAAAAGGGCGTGACGGGACTCCCGCGTGCCGCCTGACCCACCCCACGCGGAACACCTGCATTTTCCCTCGTTACAGTGTGGAAGTTTGTTCCGTCTGTTGAGTCGGAATGATGGAGATCGAAATGCCCGTCATTGGAAACCGAAGAAGTGAGAGAGTGAGAAAAGCAGAGAGAGTGGAAGAAAGGAAGATAGAAGAAGAGACCGGGAGGATGGAGAAATTGGTGGTTTCTTTTTGTTATGCGAGTCCTGTGGCCCCTTACCACCCTCCCGCACACCCCCCCAGGGCGCGTTCTTTCGGAAACGAAACGCAAACAGACACCGGGGGAATTAAATTTATCAAATTGTAGCTCGTTGTGTTTGATTTCGCCGTCACACCGTTCCACCGCCGGCGGCCAAAACCTGAACCCGAAACAAGCCAACGGTGGGGGGAAAAGTTTCTGTGCTCCTCCGGTGCTATTCCACCTCCCTTCAACGTGATCCGACGGGACCATAAGCACGTTGCTATGATGTATTCTAGCCGATCCGTTTTCCGAACCGAGGCTGGTCTTATCTCCTCGTTTCCACCCTGCGTCCATGGTGACGGTTGACGTTGGGGGTGCTGTACCGGTGGAGGGGAAGGGAAACTCGCCGCTGTTTGTATCGTTTTCTTTCGTGTGGTTTTTTTTTTGTGTGACTATTCCCAGGCCACTTGTTGAAGTTTTGATGAACGAGGAAACTTTTGTAGCGACCAGCGTAATTAGAATTCATCCCGTTCTCTTCTACCTGGTGGTCGGTCGGTCGATATACTGAAACCTCTCCTTTGTGGCCCCGCGGAATATTAATGTTCTATAATGTGCTAGGTTTTGGGGCAGCTGTGTTCATTGATTCATAATGATCATCATCATCATCATCATCGGTATTCATTCATCATAGAATTTTCACGAGCGCACGATTTATGAAGCCACATCCTACAC
>JAOEFI010000003.1:11097652-11113917 GCA_034621735.1 Anopheles plumbeus
TTGTTGTTGTGTCATGTCCACTGTGACAGCGCTGTCTACCGGAAGTGGAATCAGACCAGATTACAATTTCCCATTACTATCGTTTTCGTTTATATTGTACTTCTGACGCTGACGTAGCTTACGATTCACGAAGGCATGAATATTCCATGTCCTGTGCCGTTCCACAGACGCTGCGCAGGTTTCTGGAAATCGCTCCTTTTTTCGCGCCAGGACAACGACCGAACGTCCTTTTAGCGGTTTCATTCTGCTCGCAGACTCGCCGTCCGGATGAATGTGGTGCAAAATTCAATTAAACTATGATGGAAACTCATTTGCCCGACTGTCCCCGGGCGGGAAGGACGTCTAGCGTGAAGATGAAGCAGTAGAGAAGTTTAATACCATCAGGATAGTACGCTCGTTCTTGGATTTGATACGCCAGCAGCACAAATAGCTGAAAGCGACACCGATAGACGACGGAAAAATAAGGTTTCCCGGGCCAGTGCAAACGTTGACCGGGATAACATGTTGCTCAAAGTGCTTCGCAGTACAATTGGGAAAGTGGAAATGAAAAGTTTGCCTTGTTTAGCAACAGAAGAATTTCTAAGCTCATTATTTGATGTTTTTTTCTTTATTGTTTTCATATACACCTTGACTTCTCTTAACTTTCGTACGTAATGGTGTGTAGAAAATAGCAAACATTGAAACAGGATCGCAGTTTTTCTCACCGCAAAAAGGAAAAGTAAAAAACATGGCTCCCTTCCTAAAAGTGGCCAAAGTAAATAAGGATGTTGCTAATTTCATTAATTGTCTTCGTTCCATCAGGTGCGGGCCATGGAGCAGCGACTGTGTGACTGGCCCAAGTCGCAGAACTTAAGCGGGCCGTCACCATCACCGAACAGCAATCCGGCCGTAGCAGCAGCAACAGGCTCGCAGCATTCGTTAGCGTTAGCCGCCGCTGGAGCCGGAGGACCAGGACCAGGAGGAGGTCTCGGCACCGAGCCAACGAAGAACGGTACCGATCCGGTGAAGATCAGTCAGCTCGAGTCGGCCGTCGAGGAGCAGAAGCAGCTGCGCCTGCAGGACGCGCGCCAGGTCGGTGCGAAGGCGGCCAAGATCAAGGAGTGGGTCACGAACAAGCTGCGCGAGCTCGAGGAGCAGAACCAGTTGCTGCGCGAGCAGAACGTCAAGTGCAACCAGCAGCTGGAGCTGCTGCGGAACCACATCGCCACGCAAAGTACCCGCCACAGCAGCATCGCCTCGTCGCAGCCCGTCCGGACGAGCCTGAGTCTGGACGTGCAGGACGTCAAGCGGCGCAGTGGCCGTCGACGCAGCGAATCGCTCGATCCGCCCGAACACCGTTCGCTCCACGCCGGCAGCTCCGGTTCCGGCTCGCACCATCATCCGCACCACCACCACCACCATCACCACCACCACCACCGGCGGAACCTTTCGATGGAACCGCAGGAGTTGGCGCGGGACCTGGCGGCCGCCGTCGACGGGCTCCACCTTCTGCCGCTCAGCCAGCAGCCGCCGACGCAGGCCGCACCCGCAGCCCAACCGCCATCCTCGGCCGCAATGGCGCATCATCATCTCCCGCCGCCGGCGGCGCACCACCACCAGCACCCGGCTCCACCGCCGCCGGGCGTCGGAGTGAGTCCCGGGTCGGACGTGGACGCCGTGCACGACTACGCCGAGATCTACACGCCTTCGCGCGAGAAAGCTCCGGCCTGGTTGAAGGGTCTGCCGAGCGGCGGCTCCAGCACCACCACCTCCGACTCCGTCGCCGATCTCGGTACACCGCGACCGCCCACTCCACCCCTGCATCGGTTCCCCAGCTGGGAGGCTAAGATCTACCAGGTGGCCAACGATGGTCTGGCCGGGACGGGCAGTGCAAACGGCGCGGGGGAGGAGAACGAATCCCAGGACCGAGAGTCCGGCTCCGGCATGACGTCCAGCCTCGGTGGGGTAAACTCCCGCTCGCAAACCGTCTCCGGAGGCTACTGTGATATCAGCGTACCGGTGTACGCCACCGTCAAGGGGGTAAGCTACGATCTGCGAACGTTCACCATGACCCAACTAACCTTCGGATACTTTTTTTTCTTTTAGCGTGCATCGCAAATCCGTTCGATGCCGTTCACCGGGGACTCCAGTGACGACAGCAGCGACGGGGAGGACGGACACGGGGCCATACTGACCTGCGCCACCTCGACGCACAACTCGCACAACTCCACCAGCACGGACAACACAGAGACGAGCACGTCCGGCAGTGCCTCTAGTCCCTCGAAGAGCCTCAAAACTTCCTCTAGTCTCAGCCCGGCCAAGCGCTCCGGCTCGGAAAGTCCAAAGAACAAAGGGCGTGGTAAGTGTTCGGAACCTCGCTCGGCTCTCGGCCACCTTGGTCGTTCGATGGATGACGCGGCCAGAAGCTGCCGACCAGTTTGTAGTCCTTATCTGCTTTCATTTGCGTTCCTTTGCGAGTATAGTATGATAGGTTTTTAGTTTGTTGCTATTATTTACTGACAACTACTGACCAAGTCGGAGAGTAGATAGTCGAATGGAATCGAATAATCAAATGGAAAAAAAACTGAATAGCAAAATATGCAGAGAAACTTTGTAGTTAACATTTCCCATGCATCATTTCTCAATAAGCCTCAAGGAGGTGAATCAAAAGTTCTAATTTCTATCGTCATCCTAAAGTTTGAGTAATTGATTTGGTTTTTTTTAATGTTTAATTTACTTAGCTTCGTTAAACCAGTAGCATTTAATACCTGCTTTTATTTTCACTAAATGCGTCCACCCATCGGACAAAGTTTGTTTTTCTTTACCAACATATTCATCTGACATTTACATAATTATAACACATTTACATGTTTTATTGTTTGATTTTTATTTCTCGTTTTGTTTTTTTTTTGCGTTTCATTGCATTATACTTTTCGTTTCCGTTGCGTTCGAAAACACTAACAACAACCAACACGAAACACACCGCGACCACCATCATGAATTACGGCTGCCTGGCGATCTTTGCTTAACGATCGGCAGTAATTTCCGCACTGTCCTTTGAATCAGGCCTCTCGGACGACTACGCCATCCCACCGGACGCCGTGTCGGCGGTCGACACAACCTGCATGGACGCGTCGATGCCCTCGCTGCTGATGCGCACTTCGTACGCCGACTCGCCGAACAAGAAGATGGAAACGCTCGAGAAGGTGGGCCACCTGGCGAAGCTGGGTGGAAAGCTGAAGACCTGGCGCAAGCGCTGGTTCGTCCTGAAGAACGGCACGCTGACGTACTGGAAGAGCCAACACGACGTCAACCGGAAGCCGCAGGGCCAGATTGCGCTGGACGAGGCGTGCCGCATCAATCGCGCCGACGGGGCTTCGACGTTCGAGATCGATACGGGCAAGAAGGTGTACTACCTGACGGCCGACTCCAACGCCACCATGGACGACTGGATCCGGGTGCTGCAGAACGTGCAGCGACGAAACGCAACCAAGTTGCTCCTGAGCCGCGACGATCAGAAACCGACGGTGCAAGGGTGGGTGACCAAGGTGAAGAACGGACACGCCAAGAAGTGCTGGTGCGTGCTGCTGGGAAAGATGTTCCTCTACTTCAAGGCACCGGGAGAGACGGTATGAACACACAAAATGGATCGAATCAATCCGTGCTACTACTACCCGTCCTTGATCTTTGCTTGCAGAATCCCCTCGGACAGATCAACATGCGAGACGCCCGTGTGGAGGAAGTGGAGCACGTATCCGATTCGGACTCGGAAGAGCGCGAAGATCCCGCCCAAAGCCAAGCGCGCCTCACGGTGGCCATCTATCCACAGCAACAGGGAGTGGTAAGTGTAGATTTTCTCTGGCGTGACCCGTTCCCATATTGATTGTGTTCCACTGTTGCAGGGTCCCACGTATCTGATACTGCCAGGAAAACAGGAACGAGACAACTGGTTGTATCACTTAACGGTCGTTTCGGGTGGAGGACCCAACGCCGGCACGCAATACGAGCAGCT
Source organism: Anopheles plumbeus (assembly GCA_034621735.1). NCBI lineage: Eukaryota > Metazoa > Arthropoda > Insecta > Diptera > Culicidae > Anopheles > Anopheles plumbeus. Next base: position 11,101,644 of record JAOEFI010000003.1, read on the forward strand.
TATTCAGAAGCTCATGGAAACCGATGGTGATCCAAGTGAGTGTTCGTCTTCGGAAGGAACAAAACCACCTTCCTATTAGGTATAGGTGTTCTTGAAAGGCTAATATCATTTTTATTATTTGTAGACTGTGTTCTCTGGCGACATCCGATCCTGCTGCACACGAAGGACAACATTTCATCTCCTCTCACTTCGCTACATTCCGAAACGCTACAGGCGGAAGCGATCAAACTGTTCAAGGTACACTTCGTCCTACCGGACCGGCACATCCAACATCCCTTCCACCGCTTACCACCCGAATGTCCTTGATGTTTAACGGCCCCACTTTTGACCACACATTTCCAGAGCTGCCAACTGTTTCTCTCGGTGGCTGTGAATCAGCCCGGCATCGACTATCATGTCGTGCTGGCGCAGAACGCGCTCCAGCAGTGCCTGGACATGCCCGAGCTTCAGTCGGAGCTGATCTGTGCGCTGATCAAGCAAACGTCCCGCCATACCGGCCAGAAGCTGGGTGTAGGTGTCCAGGTAAACAAGAAACTGGCCAAACCCGCTCGTGTAAGTTTGTCCCAAGGGCGCTTCTATATGCTTTTTATTCGTCTCAATTTCAATTCGTCTTTTTTGACTGTTTTGCGTTACGTCTTCGATCTGACACCTAGTTGTAACCGCGTGGGTTCGTCCCATGCAACCATTTGTTTACCTTTTTACCTCCCCCTGAATGCCACACACACCCTCCAGAATTCTCTCCACCCACCTAATTGGATGTTTCACTAGACTCTCGATCGGTTATTTGTTTGTTTAAAACATTTTCTGCACGACACTTTCTTCTTCATTCGATTGGATAGACATTTCGGCAAATCAAATCGATACACCCTTAGATGCAGCACATCGTGTAGTACTTAAGTAATGTTGTTTATGATCTAGAATATCAAATAATGCGTCTTTTAGATCATCCAACTAAAATGGAGGCAACTTTTACATACGATTTCAAAATTCATTTTACCAAAATTCAACACAGAACCTGAATCCTTTCCATGACCATCCTTGTCTGCCATGTTTTCCGACCATCGACCTGTATAAAATATCTTGCTTTGGGGTTAATATTCCCCCATCCTTTATTTTAATATTTCTCTAAAATCCGAATGTAACCCTATTAAGATTTCGGTTCTCACCCGAGTTGTGTTCATTAGTTTTCATTTAGCGATCGCCTAGCAGCTAACAGTTCTAGAACCCTTACCGAATGGCCAACAATCGTTACACGAGTGTAGGTTATAGAACGCCCTAAATGATCATCATCATCACCACCATCTAAATCATCATCATAATAATTATCATGTGACAACTTATCATATCTTGCTACTACTTTAATCTACTATAATCTTTTCGTTATATTTTGCTTGGTTCCCATTGACGAATCGTAGAAGAAAAATAAGTTTGCTTGCTTAAACTTAGCATCAGCAGAATGCGGATAATGCTTTCATTTGATCTAACGCGAGTGTTGGCCTTGCCCAAGTGTGTTTCAAATTATTCGTTTCGATTTCTTACATTCTTTAGTTTTGGTTTGTTTTTTTTTCAATTTGATTCATCTCGTGGTCGTTGAATATTATGATGCGTACTTAATTGCTTTGCTTTTCCTAGTGTTGATAGCACATAACCAACAATTTATAATGCTCGTTTAGATGTAGTATATACTGATAAATTTCTGCTATATATGATTGTTATTGATATTTAATCAGCTATTCACTTCATATTCATTTTGTATTATTTCGTTTTGTTTCTTTTTTTTGTTTATTCATACCCGACATGTTAGTTAATATCAGTTGAAAATACAATAGGACTCTGGGCTATGAATCCTGGAGATAGTTTCATTAACAGCAATATCATTTAGTTTCCATCGCCAGCATGTGCATAATTGAAAATCGAAGCTCACAAAATGGCATCGATTAGGATTAATTTAAGCATAACATTCTTCTGCATCAAACCGTTCTCGGTTTTAGATCAAACTAGACAGAATTAGCTGTGCAACAGTAGTAAATTCGAACCAGATTGGGAAACTATTTTTCAAAGATCTTTGTGTTATAATAATGGTCAATAGTGCCATAGTGGTGACGTTTCGTTAGCTGTGCCGATTAGTTTATCTGTATCGTTGAATTAGTTTCCAGAACTTTTCACTACTGATCGTTACCATTGATGTTTATAGCACAACATGCTGCATTCATGTTCATCCAATTAATTACCTTTTTCGATCACATTCCATTAACAGAAGTTTATTTGTCTCTTCTTCTCTTTTTTCTCTTTTTTCCCTGTTCTCCCGTTCGGAAAATGAAACGCTTCCTCCTCTTATCATCAAAATAATTATATTCCATCAACCTCCGTATTATCTGCCAACTGCAATTGAACAACGCATTTGGATTTCTTTTTATTCCTCGTTTGCCCGATCTCCTTCCGTGTTCGTTACGGTGTCCACTTGTGTGTGCAATATCGTTTTTCCTTCTACTCTCTGTAGCAACTGCTGCTTTGCGCAACCCAGAGTTTGTTCACTTGCGATACGCAGCAGGGCCCAGGTGCCCAAGCGAATGGGAGCTCACCCACTTCCATTCAGGTAGGAAATGTTGCATTTGAGTTTTTGGTTTAGATTTTTGGTTTGATGTTTTCGGTCTCTGTTCTTATTTCCTATTATTCATGTGTTTTTCTTTTGGGTATTCTTTTTATTCTCCTTATTTTGATATGTTAATCTTACCTTTTTATATTTTGTTTGCAGTTTTACATCTTTTACTGTTTAAATAGCCCTTACTCGACAAGGCCTTTCGTTTGTTGACACTCCAATTTGTTTTGAGTTCACATTGTATACCACCCTACACTTCGTTTAGAACTTTCACATACGTATTTCGCACCCTTGCCCCGGTCCCGGCCGCTTCAAGCTTCGCCAGAAGCACCCTCTAATCGCTTCGAACACACCGTTGGTGTTTCCAACATTTTCAGTTGCGAATGTAGTTATTCCATGGCTTCAATCTCAAGCGCGGCTACCTTCGACACTGCGGTCGACACACTCTAGCGAAAATCGCATTCTTTACACTTCTACCCCATTGGTTTGATATTGGATAACGATTGCTTAGTAATATAAATTCCAACTTCACAAGTATGTTGTGCGTTAACCCTTTCTATCGTTGGTTCGATTGTTTGAGCTTAACATGCGGAAAAAAGAACGTAAAATTTCCCCTCGTTGGGTCCTTCTTTCCTTCTTTTTTGATAACACACACGTTTACTTATTAACAGCAATACAAACATTAATATATTTACCGCTTTGGTTCGCTATCTTGTTTCTTTGGAATTGTTTCTAATCATTTCAAGCTTAGTTCGTATGGTATGAAATTATGCTGATTTAAAATAAAGTTTCATTCGCAACATAGAAACAAGTAATCGTTGCGTAACCTGCGTTGTTCAAACGATGCTAGTTACTCTTAGCTGTGTCCTTTTTGCTCATTGAAAATACTAAAGAAAGCGGCTTGTTCTTTTCCTGCTTCTATCTCTGTCTGTGAATTGGATTACTTCGGAACTACGAATCAGGCCCCAATCGTTCCTCCGATCGATTGCAAGTCGAATCCGCCAACGTACACATTTATACAGGGCTGGCAGCTACTAGCTCTAGCCGTGTCACTGTTCGTTCCTAAAAACAGTCGGTAAGTTAGCTGCGCATTTCGGCGTCTACTGTACGTTATTCTAATCCACGCTTCCCTGACTCTTGCAGCCTTTTATGGTACTTGAAGCTGCATCTTTCGCGCAACGCCGACTCGAAAACGGAATGCGGCAAGTATGCGGCCTACTGCGAGCGGGCCCTTGAGCGGACCATGCAAAACGGAGGCCGCGAAACGAAACCGTCGCGCATGGAGGTGCTCTCGATACTGCTGAAAAATCCCTACCACCACTCGCTGCCGCACGCCATCCCGGTGCACATGATGAACGGCACGTACCAGGTGGTGTCGTTCGATGGTTCGACCACGATCGAGGAGTTCCACTGCACGCTGGCGCAGGAGATAGGGTGCCGCGATTCGGCGAACGGGTTCACGCTTTTCAGTGACGATCCGATCGAGAAGGACCTAGAGCACTATCTCGACCCACAGGCGAAGGTACGGACGGATCGTGATGTTCGTGGTGTAGAAAATCGACGCTCACACTTACACTATCTTCTTTTAGCTTTGTGACGTCATCTCGAAATGGGAAACGGCCCTGCGCGAGAAAGGATCGGGCAAGTTCGAAAACTCTCGGGTCATTCAGCTGACGTATAAAAATCGTCTCTACTGGAAGCACGCGGCCAAGCTGGAAACGGAGAAGGAACGGTTGCTGCTATGCTATCAAGTGAATCTACAAGGTATTTAAAAATATACCCAAAGAGCAGCGCGCTCGAGGAGCCATGGTCAGCTTGAACTAATAACGTAATTCTTCAATATTGAAATTTCAGTTGTGCAAGGACGTTTTCCGTTGTCGCGCGATCTGGCACTTGAACTGGCCTCCCTCATGGCACAGATTGACCTGGGCGACTTCTCGCCGGACAAATCGAAGACCAGCTCGCTGCAGGCGCTGGACAAATTCTACCCCTACCGCTACCGGGATGCCCTCAACCAGGAAGGCCTGAAGGAACTCCAGGAGCTACTTTCCGCCAAGTGGGCGCTCCTGAAGAGCCGTTCGATACTGGACTGCGTGCGAATCTACCTAACGTGCGCCCGCAAGTGGCCGTTCTTCGGGGCCGCTCTGTTCCAGGCCAAACCGCGCCACTCGGACCAGGCCATGGCTTGGCTGGCCGTTTCGGAGGACGCCCTCAGTGTGCTCGAGTTGTCGACCATGGCAACGATCGCGCGCTACCCGTACAGCTCGGTGATGACATTCGGAGGCTGCCAGGACGATTTTATGCTGGTTGTCAGCGCGGAGGATACGCTCCAGTCGGCCAGCAACGAACAGAAGCTGCTGTTTGCGATGAGCAAGCCAAAAATTCTGGAAATAACGCTGTTGATAGCGGACTACATGAACGCCCTTGGCCACACGCTACCCGGGACACCACAGATGAACACGCTGACACGAAATGGAAGCCATCGGAGCATACGGTAGGGTTGTCTAGTTTTCTTTCCTGCGAATGGATTAACATCCATCATCCTTATGGCTTCCGTTTGCTTCGCTTATCCCTAAGTGCTTTATATTTCACGTTTGTTCATTCATTATGCTTATTTTTGTTTCTCGTTTCGCAGATCCCGCGCACTGCCCGGTTCGCTGACGGGAACGCCTGCCCACAACACGCTGAACTCCCACGCCACCCACGCCAACAACACGCTCACCTCACACTCGCACACCCTCAACTCCCACGTCAGCCACACGCTCAGCTCCCACGGGCAGCCGGACATACTGAAAAGTACGCCGGATCACCAACGCCTGAAGTGAACGCAGCAGGGCAAGTCTTTCATGCGGATCAAGGATTGAAGTGTGCCTCTGCCCTTCTACCCGGGGCGCTGGCTCGGTCATTTATAGTTTGCATTTGCAGAAATTCTTGTCCGATCATCGAGATGTTTTTGATACCCAACGTGTGCTCCTGAATGTGGAGCCCTTAATCCATTTCCCGCGATATATCTATTTTTGAAAAATATCATCATCTTCAACCTATCGAGCTTGGGCGCTTCGATACTTTGAGCTTTTCGGACTCATTTTCGTAGCTTATCATCGTCACTTCTTTATCAACTTAATTAGCTTTCATTGTCCCACTTCGGACAAACAATTTCGGACATAAGTTGTTTTATCAAACTTATCAACATCATCATCATCATCATCAACCAATACTAGCAATTAGTAGCGTAATTACTTGAGATCGTATTGCCACGAGTCGTGTTACAACGAAATTGACACTATTTTTCGTCCTCTTCTCAACGTTTTGTTTCATAGGGTTTTATTGTAGACAGGATTGGCGCGACTAAAGCTACATCGTCGTGCACGTATAGAAGATGATTTTTGGGATTTTATTCTTTCTAACGATCACATAGTTAGTCATGTTACGTTGTTTATAATTTTCCTTTGTTTCGTGCGTGTGCTAACTCAAAAGTCTAAAGCGATTTAATTGTATATGAAAAACTAGCATAAGCATACAACTTTGTATAATTAAGTTACTTAGTTTTGCGACGATACTAAACATTCCCCTAACAAGCAAAGCATTGCTGAAATAATTTGAAAAATGTAGAAACGGAAGGGTTAAATCGATTTGTCCTGTCGAAGATCAATAAACCCCTTTTGTCGATGTTGTAATTATGTATTCAAACATACTTTGCCAAAGCAGCGGTGCGGTAATTTGAACATTTGTTTAGCGCTAGTATACAGATTTCCGCATTTATCTTTAGTTTGTTCATTACCATGCAATGACGAAATATGAACGGCACCTCTAAGCGTGAACGTAGAGTCAAGGCAACTCGAAACCAAATCGATAGTTTAGACGTTTTAAGTGTGTATCAACCGTAGTTAAAGGAAAGCATTTTGAACGTTTAGTTTAGGCTTTTTGGTTTCCATTCTCTGATAAAGAACCGTATTCGACCTAGCGCAAGATAAATATTCTATGTTCTTCATAAATGAGTTTTCTAGTGTTTATAAAACTTTTTGTAATTTACGTTGGTCTGTATTGGAATCTTCTTCGCTACTGCTTTGTCATTATCATTACGTTATCGCTAATTTTATTCTACCGTCTACACAACGATCCCTTGAAGCCAAATTGTCAAATCTTTACCAACACACAAACGCAGCGGTGGAAAGCTGTGTGCCAGATAACAGAAAACATGTTCAGTCGAAGAAGAAATATCCCGAATAACAATACTGTAAACCATTGTGATCGAAACGAATCTAATATTAAACAATGATAATTAATTATCTGGAAGGTGAAACGGAATAATCAAACGGGCTGCTTGAAAAACTTGTATAATTTGAATTTGTAGAAGAAAAAGAAAAGGACAGATCCCGTGAATTCGAATTAACAGATGTAAGTTTTTAGTTCCACGAAATGAAAACATGCACCGATCACTATAAAAAACGTGTATCACATAGAATAAATGCTGGGTAGCATTCAACAGCTCGTCCGTCTCGAAAGACGAACGTAGAATCCCTTCCTCGGCATCCAGCTCCCTCACTATATAATAAAGCAGACTAACGTTTGACTTGAAAAACGAATAGAAACCCCATTAAATTACCGCATGCATTACGACGAAGGAGAGAGAAATGAAAACAAACTTTAAAACAAATAGCGCCATTTTGTCATCACTTTTGTGAATGACAATTCTTTTAGGAGACACGTACAGAAGCGGCATCCAGTGCAGGACGTCAGATGGCAGCATAAAATCACTGGAAAAATAAGCGCGGATAGAAAACCAGTTGTATAGTCATAGGAATTTAGTGGAGCGAGTTTAGGTTGCAAATATGATCGAATATCTCATGCCGGTGTGCGCGGAAGGGCCAGTGATGTGTTTGTTTGGGACAAGGAAGTGAAAGTAACACATGGAATAAAAATTTGCGAAAGGACTTTAGAACAACCTTTTAAAGACTCCACTTTTTGGTGGATTTTTTTTCTCGATAGCGCTGAATTTTGGAGCTTTTAACGTTTTTTCAATCCGTTTTCCTCAAATGTCTCAGGAGAGTAGACAGGCATAGTGCTAGTGTCCGCGTCCGTGGAAGAGTAGCGAATAGAATCCACTTCAGGAATAGCCTCAAAACTGGTTTTACAACCAGCGTGACCCACAATGCGATACAGTATAGTGATGTTTTGTAGCTCATTTGTAGCAACATGCCACATTCTTTTGCCTTCCTTACTTCCTTTGCCATGAACGCACAGAGAATCACAGCCTTTTGTTTACACTGCATCTCATACTAATTAATCCAAAATGTATTCGAGAAAATGTAGGAAGTCATTATCACGCTTATAAAGGTTTTTTTTTTGAAAATGTAATCGATCTGTACCAGACTAATCTGTTTGGAGAATGAATCAAAGCATTAGCAACGTGTTATGAAATACGACGAGTGTGTTCGTATAGAATGGCACCGACACAGGTGCTCCGATTTAGAAGAGAAGAAAACATACGTTCAACATGAGTGAAAAATGAATACGAAAAGAAAAACAAACCTGTATGCAAAACAAAATGAACCGACATGAATACAAAAAGCGAGGAAGAAAAAAAGTAACCAACATAAAATTGCATTGAGAATTGCACTGTTTTGCACTAAGAGGCATCCGAAAAAGCCAAGTGACGAAGGTAAGTCGGCAATCAACATAATGATTTTATTTTGTTTGATTATAATAAGATCATACGCATGGAAGTGCTTTTCACGATCGTTCTAGCATAAAGCTCACATTCCATTACTGCGCCGAATGCTCACATTTTCAAAATGATTCTTATAGAAAAGCTCAACTCGTTGCAAAAGCTTGCCCGCAACGCTTTTAACGAAAATGCAGGCAGACATTCGTTAAAAGCGTTACAATCGCGCAGATGTCAAAAACGGTTGCGAGGAAACCTGGGGTTTGATGTCAAAATGGAATATGACGTTTTGCCGTTTTCCAAAGTCAGTGTTGTTTGGTGATCGGTACTGAACAGATGTGTTCTGGTTCCTCGTCGGTGCGGACCGTTACTGGTTATCACATCACGCAGGACACCACAATTGATCAGCTTTTTGTGACGTGGTGCGCGTCCGAAAAGTGTTGTAAATACCGTTTGTGAAAGGTGAGAAGATAACGCTGCAGTGGCGTGGTGTGTAAAAGTAGACGACGTCAGCGTCTGCATCGCTGGCTCAAGGGCGCAGTTTTTGCGGGAATTCTCAGCTGCGTGCGTGTGAAAAGTGCACAGAATTCGCGGGTTTGTGTGCATTTGCAATCGACCACTTTTCAACGCACGACTACGCAAATTGCAGTCATAACGTCGAAGAATAGTGAAATACGTCCGAAAATCCAAGGTCTGTCAAAAGACAATCGGAATCATCGTAGGTAAGCACAAGCGTGAGAGAGAGGGTGCACGAAAGAGCAGGAGCAGATTGCATCTGACAAAGCACCAGCACCGGAACGACCTTGCTCCCCAAGCTAAAGGCCAGGTCGTTGATTCAGCAAGCCGGTAGATGTCCAGGGCAGCTCGCGGCCCCGGATCGCGTTCGAAGTTAGGTTAGGTCAAGCTGTGGTTAGTTATTATCCCCCACTAGACTAGACTGTATTCTTTTATTTCATTTGTCAAATGTTTCATGAAATTATTTCATGTTCTCCATCATGGTGGAGCAAAACTACCGACGATTAATATTTGTCAGATAACTATTAAAATAATACTACTCGAATCCAACGTGTCAGAAGATTATGCTTGCCTTATCGCGGAGTTAATATTTCGAGTTCTTTCAAAAGTGAGCATTAAAAGTTAGGGCGGCCTTTTATCCTTATCACCGATAAATTGCCCATTGATAAAACGAAACCGATCAGTTCTGCTGCTGCTCGCGAACACACCGGGACGATAACTGGCTCCAAGCGCGCGACGGTAGAAAAATAGGAGGAAAAGTAAACCAGCGGCCAACTAAAACGCTAGAAAAATTGTCCCCCTGCCAGTAGTGGTGGGTTGAGAAAATGGACGCGAACCAGTTTGGATCATCGCGCCGGAAAAAGCGAACGCGTATCTTCGCTCTCCGGTTTCCTTCGAACTTACTCGCTCTTTCTTTGCCTTTCATTCTCGACGGGGAGCTCCAAACGAAGAAAACAACCATTATTCAGAAAACGCTCGAACGAAGCTCGTGCCCACGGGGGTGTCCGCGCGCGGCCGATGGAGAAGCCCATTTGCTCGCACAGGAGAATAGGCGAACGGTGCGCCGAATTGTCAGTGTATTGTAGTGTTATCATCGCTCTCGCAAATGCAATTGCGGAGGTTCTGTCAAACGAATCGTACACCAGCGCGCTCGTTCGCCCATTTTGGCAGGCGAATTTGTAAAATCTACACCGCCGATTGCTATCCGATCCGTTGGGAAAAGATTGTGTGCTACCAGTGTAAAGTGCCTGTCCCTAGTATGTTACTGTTCTATCGCGTTTCAGGCTCTACCTCAGCCGTTCCACCCACGGAGGAAAAAAACAAAAAGGGCGTGCGCGGGTAAATGACACCACCGAGCGTCGGGCAGCAAGAGAGTCGATTCAGTGACATTTAATCTGTTTCCCCTCGTTGTGTGCTGCACCGCAGACAGAACGAAGGAAAATTCCCTGAACGTCTCCATCAGTCACTTCCTCCTCGCCGAGGCGGAGAGTTGCTTGAGTGCTTTTGGTTTGCAAGGAACGTCCCTTCGCGTGCCTCGGGTTGGATCCGTGCGTGCATGCTCGCGTGCGTGAACCCGACTGCCTGTGTGCGTTTTGCTCTCCCTGGTTGGGGATACAGTTTTCCCGCGAGAGTGGAGACGCATATGCCGTACCATCCCCTCTACCAGAGAGGGTAGCATCAGCAGCGCAGTGGAGCGCACATATTGGTCCGCGAAAATGAGCGCCGCCTCGGTGTGCCAGTGATATTTGCGGTTCCCGTAAGTTTTCACCCATTTTCCGGGTGCCTCCCTGTGAAGGGTAGCAACGCGAAACCCCAGCCCTCCGTTAGCGCACACAAACTGTTGGAGCTCACAGCTGGTGCCATTCACACACGGCCGACACTCACTCGAGGGTTTTTTGACAGATCGGTAATTCTGTCGCCGAAATTGCGAATTCTATAGTGAACTTGTTGTCTTTCTTCTACATCGCCGTGATTCAGGTTTCCAAGGGACAGTGAGGGAAGGAACGGACGGTAGGTGGTTTTCCACTCGATCGTCTCCGCTCGTCCCGCGATCATGCATCCGAAATACGCGCCGTCAGCAGTCTGGTACCGATAACAACAACTGGTTCCGCTGAAACCGAAGGTGTTGTGCTGTGTGTGAGCTGGATTTTCCCATCATCCGTGTGTGTAAAATTGTAGTGGTTCGCGCAAACCCGTGGCTCTGCAACAGCAAGACGAAGGAAGGCTGAGTGAGGAGCAGTGCATGCGATAGTGTGCGGGAAACGATGCGGCCGTGATCGAAATTTGTTGAATACTTCTCGTAATCGTCTTCACCGACATCATCATCAGTGCCATCAGCAGCAGCATCATTGGCGTCGCCGTCGATACCTACAGCACGTGCCGCGCGAAAAAATGAGCGGAAATTGTTGATTGGTGGAAACCATCACTCGTTAAGGCCGTTTCCCCGGGGGCCTACGCTAGTAGGAGTCGCAGCACTGAGTTTTTGGAATACGGCGAATACGTTTTATTTTATCACTCCTCTCCACGTGAAGCTCGTGCACTAACGTGCGCCGCACCATCAGCATCACATCGTTAACCGTACACAGTTCAAGGTGAGTTAACGGATAAAAAAACAACAGTAGCGCATTTTACTTCAGTTTACTCTCGAGCCCCACTCGAGCTTCTCGTAGGGTCGTAAAAAATATATTGAAACATACTTTTCTTCTGCGGTCGAGTGTATTCAACAAAACTTGCCCTAGGTTTGCCCTTTCCTGTTTTAGCTGCCTCATTATTTTACTACGCCCGAAGCGGAAATAGGGAAAATGTTTATTTTATACCATGAACCAACCAACAAGTTTTGTCGAATTCTTTTAGAAAATGACCAGACCATACTCTAGCACGCTTTACTTCACTGTAACAATTTTAGAAATCGTAACAACAAAAGTAGTGAAGCTGTTGCAATCCGGTAGGAAATCCACCGGAAGCATCCTCCATCCGCATCGTTTGTCCCACTGGGGCCCGGAGGGGTTTACCTTCCCGCTCCGGCTGCCTGATGTGTCGTAAAACAAACACACGTCCCCTGCTCGAGTACGAATGTGTATTTACTTAACAAACGAAAACACCAACCACAAAAACTGCTCCCGAAAAATGCGCAGGTGTTTGCCAATGGCGACGATAACACTTTCTTACCCCTCGGCTAAACCGCCGGACGGGGGAAGTAGAGGGCAGGAGGACGGAGAATTTTACTTCAATAAGAAGAAGCCGACCTAATCCCAAGCATCTTCAGAGAATAGTGGAGAGCATTGTAAGAGCGTCTTATGATTTTTTCCGCCAGCTAAAGGTTGCCTCCTAATCTAGTTCCGGGATTTCGCAAGGTTTTCTGCAGTGACTCATAGAACGTTTTAATTTTGTAGCAAAAAACATTCTACAACTGACATGAATGTAGGATGTTTTTATCTGTTTCAAGGCGACAAACTAGACACTTGTTATTTTATACGAACTGTCGCCAAATAACA
>JAOEFI010000003.1:11114017-11158059 GCA_034621735.1 Anopheles plumbeus
CCCCCCCCCCCCCCCCCCCCCCCCCCCCCCCCCCCCCCCCCCCCCCCCCCCCCCCCCCCCCCCCCCCCCCCGCGGTGCGAATGGGAAGAAGGTGGCCGTGCATGTGCATGTCACCACTAATCGAATGGCATGCGCGCCGCGAACGGCACGATGGCTCGACAGCTGTCGTAGTAACACTTAATTTAATAAATGTTGTTTGATTTATTTAATTACCGCCATCGTGCGCGCGGGGAACGCTGGGCTGGACGGTTGAACGGCGGGGGGTGGTTGGGGAGAAGGGGCCATCCGTGTCACACACCAATATCGCTTGTAACGAGCACCGCATGCACCGCGCGGCGTGTTGTCGCGTGTCCGCTCCTCGCGAAGACTACTACGTTGCAACACGAGTTTCCTTTCTCTCTCTCTCTCTCTCTCTCTCTCTCTCTTTCTCTCTCTCTCTCTCTCTCTGTCTCTTTCTCTCTCTCTCTGTATCTCTCTCTCTCTCTCACTCTCGTTCATTAATCTATGACCTGCCTTCGCCGCTCTTTCCGCGTAGGGGCCAGGTTTTCCAACTGTGGAAAGACTTCCCTCCGCTTGGGTGCTTGGCTTGGAAGGGGCGTGTGGAGCGATGGGTGTTGGCAAAATTGAATTATGCTTCTGCGTTCTCTCTCCGCGGCTCGTTCCGGCAAAATGGAAATGGACGGCACTGGGACCGCTGCGGCCATCCCGTATGTCGCCCTTGTGTTCTTATCGTAATGCGAATTTCCTTCGCCAGCCATCCTTCCCGAAGACGGGAAACACTTGTGCTCCCAGTAATGCTCTTAACTGCGCTTTCTGTTTGGTTATGTTCCGTTTTCAGATAAAACAAACTTACTCACCCGGGAAGCAAGCGGTCTACCCCGGGGCGTCGTGTGCTGGCGTGGGGAGGGGTCCACTCCGGTTCTGAACAGCTGCCGCCGCTTGCCGCCCACCCGAGGCCGCCGGCAGGATGACGAAGAAGTTCGAGTTCAACTGGCAAATTTCGGTCCCGGAGCCGCTGCTGACGGGATGCGTGTTCGACCGGTGGACGGAGGAAAAGGACAACAACGAGCTGGAGCCGAACTGCATGTTCAAGGTGGACGAGTACGGGTTCTTCATCTACTGGAAAAGCGAAGGACGGGTAAGTTTTCACTATCGGGGTTTTTTTTTTTTTTAAACCGTTCACCACTCACACGTTTCTCCATCTCGCACCCGCAGGAAGGTGACGTTATTGAATTATGCCAGGTCAGCGATATCAGAGCGGGCGGAATGCCAAAGGTGAGTGTTTTGGGTAGCCATTTTCCAGCTTCTCCAAGGGACGACAGCGGCAACTACTGGAAGCTAGCGGGCGAGAACTAGTACCACAAAAAGGGACCAAATTGAAAGAACTTTACATTAAACACAGTACTTTAACCTTTTGCAAAACATCCTGTCGCGCGTTGGACTGAGGAAAATCCGGTAGGAAAAGTAGAACGTGATAAAACGCTCTATCCCTCTTCCTTCTTTCATCCCGGGAAACGTCTCCCCAGTTTGAAGGGGGGAAGCGTGCCGCAAAGCATAGGAAAAACTGCACTAGCAACTACCACCCCGCTGGTAAAAAGGATAGCAGGAAAAGTCCGATTTTGTGTCCAACTTTGTAGCAATTTATCAAATGTCATGCCTGAAGCTTCCCATCGAGAATATCGGGTAGCGTAAACAAATCATTGAAAGGTACTGTGGATACAGCGTTGAGTTCAGTTTCTCGAACGGTTCATGATCGGATGAAACTCATAAAGCACGCGAACCCCAGTGAGTGGCATCGGACAGCAACGGATCCCGATCGATTGCATTCCCTGCCAACCACCAACAACCTGCACTCCCAACAACAAACTCGAACCCCGGAAAGGGGGTGCCAGTATCAATTGCACGCGCTTTGAAGCACACCGCACATCGGCGTATTCCCGTGTGTATGTGAATCTCAAATCACAATCGTGATGACGGCGCGGTTGGCACGCCTGACGAGCTTTCAATCGAACTCCGAACCCGATTTCCTATTTATGTTTGCGTTTTTTGCTCCGTTTTGCAGTCGAGCGGAAAACATATTGAAATTCCAAACAGTTGCAACCGCACCATGCCCGCCGTCACGCAGATCGATGTCGAGTGAGGGCCAATTTCCACTTAGCCGGAGAAGGCCTCCCCCAGCCCCCCGTGGTCGCTGCAGGACACCGGAAAACCGAGTCCCTAAAAGGCTCCGTCAGGAAGTGGGAGGACGAGCGAAATTAATAGAGCGGTTGTTGGGGAAGAAATGAATGCAAACGGAAAAGGGACAATACGTAATAATTGCTGCCACTTTATCTTTGGCACATATTTTCTCGACCGAACGACACAAACAGCTCCTGCAGCTCCACGCGATTCGTCGGTGGTCGTCAAATGGGAAAATGAAACTATCCTTCTCGTGCTGTTATATCGCTTCCACCCACGCAAGCCCGTTTGCGCCAACGAGCCATCATGCCTGGCGTTCGATAAACGAACGATAAAGGTTAAGGGGCAGTTGAATAATCAATCGATCGATGAAACCAGGAGGGGGAAGACACGAGGGGGGCATTGCAATTTAAGTATGATTAAATGTTATGAATAAATTTAAAAAATTGAGCTGTACATCATTAATTGAGCCACCTTCGACGAGCAGTCGAACATATTAAAGGCAGTTCAATTTCGCTTCATTAAATGAGAGTCATTTTTCAATATTTGGGGAAACTTCTCATGTTCAGGAAACACTATCAGGATTATTGATTTAGGCCAAGAAACTTAAAATTTACGTCCGTTAGACAACATGAAGGTTCAGAAAATGAAATTGATATTTTACTATTTTCCCATTGTTCCATTGTTTGCACTCTGGTCGTTGGATGCACGAGTGGACGAGGACGATCATTTTCCTCACATAGCGTCCATATTGAAAAACCAAGCCAGAAGGGCCGAAAATAAACCACACTCAAACTAGTGTTCTGTTCTTCCATTTCCATGGTGTGGAAAAATGCACTTGCAATGTTTTCGCCTACCGAACCATTCTTCGCGTTTCTTTGCTTTTGGATGAAGAAACATCCATGTCCACTTGTACGGTGAGCTTTTTTCGCGAGATCTTGAAGGGGCATCGTTATAGCATGCACCTCTGGCCTCGCGTATGTCTTTGATCTTACTGATGGGAAACGCACGAATAGAACACTGCTGCCCAGGTATGGCTTGTCGTGAGAAATGACCTCTTGAACCTTTGTGCATATCTATGCCATACCGTACATACTTCAATGCAACTGCAACAGTGTTGCCCTCCTTTTTATTTGCATATTTCCGAGCTGCGTTCGACGAAAAACTATCAACTGTGTTTTCAACGATTAAAAGGGATCTAGATATCATTTTGCTAGATTGTAGTCGCCATTTGAAATGTTGTTTAAACTGTGCTTCACTTCGCCCGTAGTTTTCAGGAGTAATCAATTTAATTATCAGGTTATCTAAAAATCTTAAAATACTACAAAAAAGCTCAAGAAACGCATAACATAAAACGGAGTAAGCATTAATTACAAAGTAGTATACGGCTGACACGGTTTGATTAGAAATCAACCCACCTCTTTTCCTTCGGAATTCCCTGCAGTGTGCAATGAGTTCGGGAGTTTCTTTTCCGCCATGCTGAGCCTTTGTTGCCGCTACCTGTTAGCTGACGCCCTAAATTGCGCCATCCGAATCGCTCCCATTTCATGGTTCGTTTTTCTTTCTTGCTTCGAATCATCCCCAGGACATGAAGCTGTACAATCAACTGAGCAACAAGCACGGCGAAAATGTGGAGGAAAAATCTCTCACCATCTGCTCCGGCACGGACTACATCAACATCAACTATCAGCATGTCGTCTGTCCGGACGCGGCCACGGCGAAGGTAGGTTGGCGCCCCACGGGGGGACGATGTGTGTGTGTGTGTGTGTGCTTGCGAACTGCAAGGATGAAAGACAGGGAATACGGAGGGAGGTTTTGTTGGACGGGTGATCCGGAGTCTAAAGTCATCCACCACTCACACTCGGCAAGGTTGGGTAAGGATCGCTAGTTTTGACAGCCAGCCAACAAATCACCCGACGACACGCACTGTACTAGCAGCTGGTCCACTCTGGCCAGGTACCCGGTGTACATAGCCGACTGCCGTACCTGTTGCTGGATGGACACTTGTTGAACCGGCGTTTTCCAATGCCGAGACGGGCTGCAGGCTAGCTGTACAGTCATCCTCTCGCCTTAAAGGAATCGCCAACCGGAATCGATCGCCTGCCAATCACCGCCAAAGCAACAGTGGGCGAGTCACCCCATCGGATGTTGTACGTTCATTGAACGCCATTTACCACGCCACACCGTGGAAAAGTAGGGGTTCGAGACCCGGCGCCTCACTCTTCAGTGTATCGCTCATTAGTGACACCTCGTGAACATGGGATGCATTAAATTACTTTTTGCGCGTAACACCGGCTCCCTGCGGTGACACACCCATCACCCAGAAGGTGAACCCAGTCGTAGAATTTCGTCCAGCCCTTCAAGAGCCACCCACACAAGCACTGGGTCTACCAGGCGACGCGCGCTACAAGCAAACGTCGGCGGTCAAAGACAATGATATAATTCCTTGCCTTCTGCCTCGCTGTCCTGTACCGTGGGCTGGGCGGCCAAATAGGGGAAACGTGGCCGGGGGCCGGCCGGCGCGCACCAGTGTTCGAATGGCGGAAGATTATTCGCGCTCGGCTGACTTCGACCGAGCAAGTAAGCGAACGCAAGTCGAGCGGCAACTGAACGGAACGTCGCGTGGATCCGATGCCCCTTCCGGTTGTTCAGCGAGAAACCACACGAGCCACCACAGGGGGAGGGTGGGGCGGATGGCAGGGCCACTGGGGCGAAGGATTCCCTCCGAATGATAACATTGTTATAATATCCTGCCAGCACCATCAGCATCGCCATCATCATCGCCATCATATATGCGGCGCTGGAGCTATTATTAATACCCACGGGCAGATAATTTGCGCAGTCAACCGACGGGCCAAGCCTTCCGGTGGTCGACCCGGGGACGTTCTGCTTCTGCTCGCCGCATCAGTGCGTGGGCGTGTAGCCAACATCCGCCCCTCGCCGGGGAAAGCTTAAAAGAGGGTGCAAGAATCGGGAGACAGGAGACATACCGCTTTCATCGCCGCGACGTAATCGGCCCTTTTTGACCTTTGTCATCTCTAGCCGTAGGTCTGGTGCTCTGCTCTACCCGCACAGATGATACCGAGATGAACGGGGAGGTCTTTTTGCAGCGGGCCGAGGTAACCGTTAATGCCGAATGGGGGATGGCTTTCATTGGCATCAGCCAATGATCAACTGGCTGGCGGAAAACTCGTGCCTAGAAAACCGGAGAGATGTCTTCCCAATCATGCTGCAGCCGCCTGTCGGCACCGATGAGCATCGGAATGCGGCTGTGCTTGCGCGTTGCCGATGGACTTTAGGATCGTTGAACTTCCCTACCATCGACACTTAATCGCAATGACTTTCGAATCGCAGCTACTTGTCAGCTTCGAAGGATTATGCTCCCATTCTACCTCGATGATTAAGTTCTAAACCATTCCTTTAGTTCGACTTCCGGTGCCGCTATTTCGATCACCTTCACGCCGGCTCTGCTGCCGAATTGTTATTCCAAATTTTACAGGTGACTTCTCAGCGTTTTGATCAAATCCTACCGCTTGTCGGTTGCCTACACAACGCGAGTCGAGGAGTCACGCTTTTACTTCGAACTGGAAGGGGCAAGAAGATTGCAGAACTAATCAGAGTGTTCGCCAACTGGATGGCACACGGTGGCGAACTATTTCCAACAAATTATCTGCTCCGAATGTTATTGCAGTTGGCCACACAGCTTGTAAAACCAAACTATTCTATTTAATTAGCTCATGGACCGCCGGTGGCCGAGGGGAAGTTTTCTCATTACTCGCCATTCCCATTTGAACCGTCAGTTTGTAGTAGGGAAAATTTAAATTGAGTTTCCCTCTTCGCCATTTTCACACCGGCCCGAGCCGATATCGTAACAGGGAAAACAGTCGGGGTGTTACTTCGATCTGCCCCGTCTCAACCTGTCCCCATTTTCTAACCTCCCCCTTCCCCACTTTCCACAGATCTGGGTAGATGGTTTGCGGAAAATCACCCACAACGGCAAGGCCAACAATTTCTGCCCAATGACAGCCCTCAAGAAGCAGTAAGTTCCCGCAAAAATTCTTCTTCTGCATTCAGCACGCTTCTCGGTTGATTTAATGGGTTCACTGGTGCATGGAAAGAAACATAACATTTGTGTATGCATGTACTCCGTTCAGTGTAAATGTTTGGTTAAGGTTTTCCGGTTTCTTCTGATTGTATGTGATGTTGTATTGTGTATTGTCAACCACCTCTATGCACTAACGCTTCTTTTTCGCCGTTTTTCAAAACTAATCCAGAGAAAAGTCTACTCAATTTGTTTTCCACCGGCGCATTCGTTTTCCGACCTGCTTTTGTCTGTTTTACTACCAATTGGGATAGCAAGAAATGCCTTGCAAAGCGTACCTCAATCTCCATCGCGTGGTTCAACTGGAAAAAAAGGTTGAATCGACTTTCCCACATTCGTCTTCTGTTTTCCTTTTTTTATATTTCGAGCTAATTATACAAAAACTTTATCAAAGTTCCGCGAGGTTCGATCCGATCGTTACGGGAAACACTGACCCCCGGGGGCCCGGTGTAATAAACCGGCTTGCATTTACGACGCCATTTCCCAACGACCACGAATAATACACCGTACGGGCATAACAGGCAGCAAACAATACTGCCGGGAAATGGAAAGACGCTCGAGTGACCAATAAATTAGTCGATAATGGGATGCACTTTTGTTTGTCTCCTCCGTCATGTCACGCCCGTTCGGGCCCGGATGTTAGTTTAGGCATCCATCCTGGGAACCGATGGGGTAACAATGGTACCGAGGAACAGCCCGGTTGGATTGGACCCTCCGACACACTATCGATGCCGGAAGAGTGCTGTACATTAAATTGTTTTCCACTTCCACCGTTGGGCGAGCGGTGAAAACTCGCGTTTTCCTTTCTTATCGCCGTCAGATAAGGTTACATTGGTTTTTATTGTACTTTTCAAACACTTGTTTCCACATATTTTTTTTACCACCACGATACACACCCACCGGTAAAAAGGCGATGGGGTTGTATAAAGAAGTTTGCGATGCGATAATCTTTAGCAAACAATCGTTGAACGATCGCTTTCAATCGATAAAATTGTTTATTTACCTACTTTATGTAAACGTAGCAATGTGCTAATCTGCTGTATGTGTGTGTATGGCATAACCAAAACGACAAACTAAAATATGTACTGGGTATTTATCAAATTTCCTTACAATACAAAAGCATCCAGAAGATTTACTTCGCAAGGAGAAGGAAATCAAAAACCATCCCTGTTTTACTTGTAGATGTAACGTACAACATAAAAAACAGGGCGCGCCATTGACGCAAGAGAAAGGATGTCAACATAAACGGAATCTAATTTAGCTTGTGACATAATTTCCCAAACCTCTTACGGCCGGGTCCTGGGTGTGCGTTAGTCGTCTGGACGAACTTTCCGACCCAGAGTGGAACGCTGGTGGACCCGGGGCAGGATGCGCCGGTGCATGCTTCTCTCCCGGTCCGATCTATGCAGCAAACAGCAGAGCGCGTCCATCGCGCACATCGATCCAAAAGGAACAATACGGTTGTCCCTAATTTACTTAATTTCCCATAGGCCTTGACCTAACTGGGGCATGCGAACAGACGGGGCTGATAAGCAGAGCACCGACGAAAGTGCGCCCAAATCCGTGAAGGCCGGTGAATAATTATATGGCACGTTGCAACTTTATGCGGTGATTCCTATGCCAGAAAGGGTACTTTGAAAAGCGAACCCAAAATAACACGAATAATTTATTCCAAACGGTTTACGGAAATTCGTCGATGAATGAATGCTTCAATTGAGCCGATTTTTGTAATCTCAGTCAGCTTCTGGTACATTGCCTTTGTCCTTTCAAATTTATTTCATTCGGTCTCCCACGCACCCCCCGCCTCCACTGGCGGTCTGCTTTCGTTCTCGTTCTCATTCCGGCAGCTTTGGCAGCAAGGCCTTCGCGATATTACACACAACAGCAAGATGAACAATGTCTGCCCAAGGACGAATCTGATGAAGCAGTAAGTTTGAATGGAAGAAAAACAGCAGTTAACATAGTGAGGCGTTTAGTATGCTAGGACCCATTGTAGCGTATGCTATATGCTTGAATATGCTTCGATTTCAAAACGCCTGTGTCCGTGTTTGTACATCTTCAAACCGGCAACAGCTGACGGTTAACCATTTCGGTGGCACACGCCCGAACCAAGTGGATTCAGTTGAACAGTTGAAGTAGTTCAGCCGTCGTCTGAAAAACAAAAACACCCCTACACAATCCCTTCCCTCTGCTGTTGCTGTTAGAGACAAATATGCGAGTGGTACAAATTGACTTTCAAGTACCTATCCGAGGCTCAACAATGTCCCACCCTTTCGGGGCCCCGAGTTCCCCGGGCCGGTTTCTGGACGGTTTCTGGACAACCGCCACATCAGCACATATCTATTTCTCTCCGCGACGCCAGACGCTCCGATGCCTGACCACATCGCGCCCCGGAATCGTACGATCCTTATTGAATTTGCACCTCCTTTCACGGATGCACGAAGCAGACGCGGCGGCTAACGTTCGCCGAAAATCGAATTAAATTACCCTGCCAACTCTGCCCAGAGATGCATCGGACGGGAGCTGCGTTGGGTGTGTGGACGTGTGCACTAGTGCACTTGAACCGACCTAAACGCCAAGCCGTACGCGGACGTGTTACACGATTCGTTCCATTATCAACACCATCCACCATGCGCCTCCATCGGCAACTGGAAACTTGTGCTGGAACTGGACAATACATTATAGATTACCTATATTTAGATACCTTCCTTTTCCTAAAATCACAACCAAACATTATAGAATGGCACATTTTGCTAAACGAAAACACTTTATTTACTTCGGTCAATTTTTCAAGCACCTTTTTGCTCAGTACATCTAAAACGCACCCTTTACATTACGTGATTTCACCTCTCGAAGGCACAATGCTGTCGTCTAACCAAGCGGCACCGAGGATGGCGGCCTTTGTGCGCCCGGTTACTTACGCCACACCACAACCGCCATATGGCACGAACACGTGTGCACTCGATTACACGGCACCGGTTCTTCCGGCACGCGCTGCCACTGGCACTTGTGGTAGTTGCACTTCAAATATTTATATATTAATTACTGTGTTTCTTTTCCGCGCTGCGCACGAACGTTTGCTATCAGCGTGCGGCGAACGTGGGTCTATCATACCGAGGGTGAAAAGTGATCGAATGTAATCGAAGCGGATTGATGTGGAAAGCGCTAATTGACAGCTTTGTTCTCGCCGATGGAACGGTTCCGCTACGATCACGCGTATTTTGTGGTTTAGCAAGTACACGGCAATGTATGTAAATTTGTCGCCATTTTCTATATCTTTACCATTCTTTTTATATTTACTATCACTAACCATACCCGTGGCGCGCTGGAAACATTTTCTTACGGTTCCGAACACCTTTCCCGAGTTCCAAACGCACCGGCCGGTCGGTTGGCAGCATCCCATTCCCCGTTCAACTGGATGGCTATGCAAATCACTTGCGGCCATCGGGTCAAAGAGGGCCCCGAATTATCCCTAATCTGCCGTATCGGGCGACGGCGACGGCATCAAGACGCGCTGATTTATTCCATTGTGAAGGCACTTGATTGTAGGCAACACTTTCGAAAGAGTCAAACAGACGATAATCGCACGATATGTGCCTGTCACGGTCATGAGACTCTATCGTAATGATGGGTCAGGCCTGAGCCGAGCTGCCGCCGGATGCTATTACCGTCGGTTTCAAATGACGTTCAAGGACTTTCGGCACATCGTTACGCAACGGCGACTGTTACTTGATTAGGGGTTGCATATGATTTGAAGTTTAGTGAACATCAGTATCAAATCTTTTACAAAGTGCTGTAAGTATAAACATGCCGGTGTTAGACTATTAGGCGATATTCGACTATCCTTATCACTTGCATTTGCACCTTCTGCCTCGCATGCTTCTCTGTACTTACGTTCACAGCTTTTGATAGCTGTTATAGTTTGCCGGTAGACAGTTCCTTGTTTTCTCGTGTGCAATGTGTATTATATAATGAATAAAAAGTAATCTTAACCCATTATAAGCAAACATTCAAACACATTTTTTACCATGCTTGCTGAATGCAGTTGGATGCGGCTCGGATTTCTAGTGGACCCTCGGGGAAAAGTTCCGGTTAAAGTTGTCGCCCGTACATTCGCTTCCGGTAAGACTGTTTGTTCTCTTTCTATGTTTTATCCTTATCTATGCACACATAAAGCCATCACTGATTTCGTCTACTTCTGATCTGTTCTTCCGATTGTAGGGAAAACGGAAAAGCTGATCTACCAGATCCTGGCCGACCTGGGGCTACCGAGCGGTAAGAACGACTCGATCGAGAGGGTCGACTTTACGTTCGAGAAGTTCTACGAGCTCTACCACAAGATCTGTCCCCGCAACGACATCGAGGAGCTGTTCCGTTCGATGTAAGTCGTACGTGCCATCGGCTCACAGTGGCCGGCGTGGTAATGGTTTGTTTCTTTCTCCGCAAACTAGAACCCAGGGCAAAGCGAATGCGATCAATTTGGATCAGTTTATCAATTTCCTGAACGAGAAGCAACGCGATCCGCGCCTGAACGAGATCCTGTACCCGCTGTACGACGAGAAGCGGGCACTGGAAATAATCAATACGTATGAGCAGAACGATGAAGCGCGTGAAGCGAGTAAGTACCCTGCCTCGCCCAGTAAGGACATTATGGAGACGTAAATGTACTACGGACCGTTACGCGACTCAATTAGATTTTTTTTTGTCGAGTTTATTGAGTGTATCGTTCTGGAGATTTTTCGCCAGGCTAATTCATTGATTTAATACGTTCTTTTCCGATGGCAGAAACTCTCACCAAAGATGGACTCATTCGGTACCTGATGTCGGACGAGAACGCGCCCGTCTTTCTCGATCGGCTCGATATCTACATGGACATGGACCAGCCGCTGTCGCACTACTACATCAACTCGTCCCACAACACGTACCTGTCCGGACGGCAGTTCGGTGGCAAGAGCTCGGTCGAGATGTACCGCCAGACGCTACTGGCTGGCTGCCGGTGCGTCGAGCTTGACTGCTGGGACGGCAAAGGCGAGGACGAGGAGCCGATCATCACTCACGGCATGGCGATGTGTACGGACATCCTGTTCAAGGACGTGATTTACGCGCTGCGCGACACGGCCTTCGTCACCTCCGACTATCCGGTGATCCTGTCATTCGAGAACCACTGCTGCAAGTCGCAGCAATACAAGCTGGCGAAGTACTGCGACGAAATTCTGGGCGAGCTACTGCTGAAGGAGCAGCTGGCGGACTATGTGCTCGAACCTGGGGCGGCCCTACCGCCGCCATCCTTGCTCAAGCGCAAGATCCTCATCAAGAACAAGCGCCTCAAGCCGGAGGTGGAGAAGAAGGAGCTGGAGCTGTTCCTGCAGGGCGAGTTCGTTATCGAAGACGAGGACAAGGAGGACGCCAGCGCTGTGCCGGTCGACGTGAAGAAGATCGAGGAACTGGCGGCCCCGTCTGCGGCGGTCGTGGCGCCGGTGGCCGCAGCGGCTGCCTCACAGGATGGTGGAGAGGAGGCACCACCGATCCAGTACACCGGCTCCACCACCAACGTGCACCCGTGGCTGTCGTCCATGGTGAATTACGCGCAGCCGGTCAAGTTTCAGTCGTTCGACTATGCGGAAAAGAAGAACGTGCACCACAACATGTCCTCGTTCGCGGAGACGACCGGCATGAACCTGCTGAAATCGCAGGCTATCGAGTTCGTGAACTACAACAAGCGGCAGATGTCGCGTATCTACCCGAAGGGAACGCGGGCCGATTCGTCAAACTACATGCCGCAGGTGTTCTGGAACGCGGGCTGCCAGATGGTGTCGCTCAACTTCCAGACGTCCGACCTGCCGATGCAGCTGAACCAGGGCAAGTTCGAGTACAACGGCAACTGCGGCTACCTGCTGAAGCCGGACTTCATGCGCCGCGCGGATCGCAGCTTCGATCCGTTCGCGGACGCCCCGGTGGACGGGGTGATTGCGGCGTCCTGCGCCGTGCAGGTGATCGCCGGCCAGTTCCTCTCGGACAAGAAGGTGGGCACGTACGTCGAGGTGGACATGTACGGTCTGCCCTCGGATACGGTGCGCAAGGAGTTCCGGACACGAATGGTCCCCGCAAACGGTCTCAACCCGGTATACAACGAGGAGCCGTTCCTGTTCCGCAAGGTCGTCCTGCCCGACCTGGCCGTGCTGCGGTTCGGAGTGTACGACGAGAACGGGAAGCTACTCGGGCAGCGCATTCTTCCA
Organism: Anopheles plumbeus; assembly: GCA_034621735.1. Lineage (NCBI taxonomy): Eukaryota > Metazoa > Arthropoda > Insecta > Diptera > Culicidae > Anopheles > Anopheles plumbeus. The sequence continues at coordinate 11,126,534 of JAOEFI010000003.1, forward strand.
CTGGACGGTCTGCAGGGCGGCTACCGGCACATCTCCCTGCGAACCGAGGCCAACTTCCCGATGTCACTGCCGATGCTTTTCTGTAACATCGAGCTGAAGATTTACGTGCCGGACGGGTTCGAGGACTTTATGGACGCGCTGTCGGATCCGCGCGCGTTCATGGGCGCGGCGAAAGAGCGCTCCGATAACATGAAGGCAATGGGCATCGAAGAGACGGGCAAGAAGGACAAGGATGACCAGAAGAAGGGCGAAGAGCAGAAGGTGACCGAGCCGCCGCTCGTGTTCGACCCGATCACGGTCGACTCGCTGCGCCAGGAGAAGGGCTTCCAGAAGACGGCCAAGAAGCAGCAGAAGGAGCTGGACGCAGTGAAGAAGAAGCACGCGAAGGAGCGGGCGGGCGTTCAGAAGCAGCAGAACGCGGCCATCGAGCGACTCATCAAGGGTAAGAGCAAGGAGGAGATCAAGGCCGACCCGGCAGTGCGCAAGCTGATCCAGGAGCAGAACGCCCAGTGGACGGAGATGGCCGAACGGCACAAGAAGGAGGAATGGGAGCTGCTGAAGCAGCAGCTCGCCGACCAGCAGGACATTCTGCGCAAGCTGATGGAAACGACCCAGGCCGCCCAGATGAAGCAGCTCGAGGCGAAGCACGAGCGCGACATCAAGGAGCTGAATAGTCGTCAGGCGAAGATCTCGGTCGAAACGTCGAAGGAGGTCGCGAACGACAAGACGCTCAAGACTAAGGGCGAGAAAGATCGGCGGTTGCGCGAGAAGAAGCAGAACAACATCAAGCGATTCATGGACGAGAAAAAGGTACGGCAAACGAGAAGGGCTAGGCCAAAGAGATCATCGGCAGCATCGCAACAGGAACTACACCGTTCTCTCCATCTCCTCTCGCTTTCATTCCAGACTGCCGGGATCAAGCAGAACCGGGAGAAGGAGAAGCTGAAGGTCACCCACGACAAGCAGCTGGAGGAGCTGGCGAACGATGTGCAAAAGGTATCCGCGTCCCCCAACGGTCTTATTGGTGGTTTGGTGGGTGGTGGCGCCGTCCGGGAAATCGTTACGATCGAAACGGTTGTATAGTGCCACGCCTTTTGCTGGCGCTGTGTGTTTCGATTTTCATTTTCGGCGCTTTTCAAAGAAAGTACTTCATACCCCCTCGACGCTAATCCTACTCGCCAATCCACCGGATCTCCGTTCTGTGTAACGTGCTGTTTTGCTCCTCGTGCCCTCGCATCCATTCCCTCCTTTAAAAATCCGAAAAGTCGTTGGAAATTATTGACCGCTTTCCGCGAGAAGTGTATTCTGTTCTGTGGCATACGTCTAGTGGTACCAGATTACTTGCAGTCGTAGTCGTAGAAAGTGTAGAAGTGATATTTAGTAGCTGTAGTAGCAACGATAGTGCATGTGTAGATCGTTTTGCAGACCACCGAGCAGTTTTATCCGATATCAGTTCTCTCGTACGTTCTTTTTTCTATCTTCTTTCGTACTGTTTTTTGTAGACCTTTTTATGGTAATGTTTTGTTTGTTTTTTCTACATTTCAATTTTTTTGTATAATTTGTTTTCGTTCAATGATTGTTAGTATCAGTCCCATTGTGGCTTGCGGTCCTTCGATTTTACATTATTTTTTCATGTGTTTGTGTTCCTGGTTTCGAAAACAAGAGCATATTTAATTCATTTTTCTTTCGTTCCATATGATTATCTCGTTTTTTTTATATCGAATACTATTCCAACACCCTACGAATCATCATTTCATTAGTTGACTGTTAACGGAGGTAGGCTTATTAGTAGTGACAGTAGCGCTAGCATTGGTGCGGAGCAGTTAACGGCAAAGTCCGCGAGCACAGCATCACTGTCGACGTCAGGAGTGGGTCCGACCATAACAACAACGGCACCTTCGACAGGAAACTCGGCAAAGGGCCCTAGCACCCACCGTCCACCGGAAGCGCCCGTACCCTTCCGGAGCTTCTCCACCATTCCACCGCCATCGGCGCAGCATCTGCTGCGGTTGAACACCATTGAAGAAGCGAAGCGAGAGAACGCCGAAAAAGCGACCGACTGTCCGTGCATTTGCTCCTGAAGGGGCATGGAAGGAAGTGTCTGGGAAGATGTTCCCGTTTGTGTGTGTGCAGCAGATTCGCTGGCGTCTTCATAGTCGAACCACTCCTACCGTTGACAGCTTTCGTTGGTGGAACTCAGAAAGCTGCTAAAGCGTGTTGCTGGATTGTGCTTCTGTGGCGGGTTCTGGCAATATTAGCTACACTTATAAGAGATCAGCTAATCGTCTCGTCTCACACACGCCTTCGAACAAAGACGCCTGAATTTGAGAAAAGCATTTACGGCACCACACGGAAGCTTTCTGTCATGCCGAATGCAAAAGTATTTATTAGTCAATGTAAGCTATACTTTAATTTTATGTTGTATTTTCTTTTTGTTTTTATTAACATTGTTTTCTATCCCGCGGTAATTTTTTTTCATCATCTACCTCCCGCTTTATACTAATCAAGCATAATTTCAATCATTATTTTACACGACTTCAATAATTTTTTTAAAACTTTTCCTACTATTTTCTCCCCCAAGGTTGCTTAGAATAATAATTACATTTTAAAGCACTGTTTAAGCACGTATCCAATGCACGCTGATATTAAACTTTGCAAAGCCCAAGGTAGACGAAAATCTATTTCGTTTGTTTGCTATTGGATCGTGAATGGTACATAGTTTTTTGAACTTATTTGAAAGCCCTTGTTTCCTTAAGAATGATTGACTGTCCAGAGCCTAAGCCTATTCGCTTTGGACAGGACAATAGAGCGTGAGCGTTCGATAAGATACTAAATGCACCTCAAAGCAGCTGAAGCATTTCTATAATCTAAAGACCCGTCACCATCTTATGCCGCACTAATCTACTATCTGTAATCTACTCTAATAGTACGTTGCGAATTGGCAGCTTCACCAATCACACACTACCACGATATGGCGGACAAATTCCTAGTAAAATGTTTGTTCTAAATGTCCACAGCTCATCGAAATGTACAAAGTGGACGAAGAGGAATACAAGCTGGCATCGAAATACGAGTTTTTCGCCTAAACAATCGGAGCACTTTATCTCATTCCGATGCCTAGGAGCCTAACCCATCATATCCTGGTCGCTGGTTAAAGTCAATGCTGGACCTGTAGAAGGAAAAGGATAGACCAGCGGAATGGTCTACGCGCAACTGTGGCCTGATAGGAAAACGAAATGAGCCATCCATCCGTCTGTAGAGGATTGTCGTCGGATCTCCAACTCTATTGTTTCTATTATTCATTTAGTTGCTTAATGTAACACCCTAATTTAATCGAGCAATGAAAAAGAACTTACGATTGCTGCGAAGTTGTAAAGTAAAAAGAAATAAGACACGGTACGTTTACGTGCAGTATTTGCGGCAAACAGAGTGTTTATGTGGAGAGCATCTGCAGTCGCTGCAGTAAGAAAGTTACGTAGCAAAAAGTATTGTCGCACCCTTGAGAATTCGGGTGCATAATAGGAAAGATGCTTGCATTTGTCTGGAACACATACACATATATTGATATATATACCCAAAACCCATATACAAACATATGCTTAGAGGAAGAAAGAGAAAGAGAGCGTTTCAGCATACAACAAATTATAAATGTGGGTAAAACTTTTATAGGCAAAACTACCCTTACTGTTTGGACGTTTTTCAATTGTTTTCTGAATTTCACCCAGGGCAGGCTCGATGCTCAAGTCTTGAACTAGTTAAATAACATACCATTATGATGTGGCAGATTGTTTCTATTTTTCTTGTCATACGCCATTCTTATCGCAATTGTTACGTTGAAATCATTTAAAGCATTCATCAAATTGATATAACATCAAACGGATAGAGTTAAATCACTTCACATTTATTTATTCATGATACGATAATAGTAAACAAACACAGTCAATTGCAAATTAAACATTAATAGTAGAGCCCTCACCCTTTAGGCGGGGTTATTTATATAGCAATTGTTTCCAGTTTCTATTTCGAGCGAACATAACGACCATGATCTGACTTTGGATTTCTCCACAAACAGTTTGCTTGCTAACAGTTGTAACAATGTTTTCCAGACTCATCCAAGTGTGTGAAACAGTACGATTGTGTTGTCCCAACGCTGAATTCCTAGAAAGTTCCAACGTTGAAGAAGAGAACGAATCACAATAATTGAAAAGTATTAACGAGACACACGCCGTATTACAAGCTTGTTTCCGTTTAAAGACGAAACTGCACACCTCAGCAGAATCATAATAACACCGTTTTCCCGCTCTTCGTATAGACGGGATCGATGGAGGCAGAAAGGGTGAAGCAGAAGCAGAAGATGTAAATGTATTTTGTTTCATCTTTTAGTTTTCAGCTTTTCTTATTATCAGTTATTTAAAAAACAATTGGTTGCTTTTGGCTATTGATCAATTTTAAAGCGTGACAGAAACCAAACAATTAATGATTACCCTAAATCTATGATACGGTGGAAAAAGAAACAAAAAACTTTCCCAGCGGATGGAAATAGGTTCAACCGTGTCTACAAGTATCAATTTTGTCGCCACATTTCTAAGAAAAAATCCAGCCCATCAACAAATATTCTAACCTTAATGTTACAAAATGTATCAATCCTCTTGGACGTAGGTGAATTGAACAATTTGTGAATCAAATGAAACATGAAAAAGCTGTTAAGAACAGTAAACGACACGAACAGCAGTAAGCCATGGAACAAAGACGATGCAAACGATACCAAAAACAACTTAATCGACCGTTAACTGCTGCGAGTGATAGTGTAAATCCATAGACGCATCGAACACTTTTGGGAAAAACAGAAGCATTAAATAGTGAAAATCAGTTCTCTCGCAAACTGACCAGCCGAACGGGAAAGTGCAACGTTGAACAGAGAAGAATATATGTAGGCCAGCTAGCGAAGCAAAAAAGCGAAGAGTTTGATTTGGTTAGAACATTGTACGACAAGCGCCCTTAAGAAAGAAAAAGACTCTCTGGGCCCTTGCTAGGTTGATAAAAGCAGTCACGGTAAAGCTTCCTTTGTTGTTTTCTTGCCTTTTGTGCGTCTCCATCAATGCTAGCATCCATCATAACCTAACCACCCCTAATAAGTGACTAGAAACAGATACAAAAAAACGAATAAACATATAAGGCCTGGGCGATCGAACGCGAATGAGAGTCATATTAGTGCCTATTTCGAATCAACCGGATAACGACGCATGTCTGGGTGCGTTGAGTGAGAGCCGTTCGGTTGATTTCGGTGTCCTTCATTCCCTTCCTTTTTTGTGCTCTTCATGGATGCCACACGCTGGACGAGCTGAAGGAAAGCTCGTCCTTCACTTCACTTCATCACTCATATTTTATAATGCAATTTTTTTTATGGAAAAGGCAGACACATTTTTATGTTGTACATCTCCAGCCCCACTGTTTATGCAACAGAAACAAAAATCTAGTCGTTTATGTTTTAAGCATGTTACTAAGTATCATAAGAGATAGCGAAAAAGGACACAAATATCCGCCACCAACTGATAGAGATAGGGGACAAAGACGAAGACGATGCGGCTGGTGCTGACGATGGGTTCGAAGGGACGAGCGAGCAGATGGAGAAATGAAAAAAATCATTCCGAACTGAAGTTTTCTCCGGAACGGGTAAAAACACAAAAAATGGAAAGTGGAAAGTAGAGCAAATATAGGTAGAATGGGAAATTATCTTAGTAAAACAAAGACCCCCTCCCCAGTAGTCTCCGTCAGAAACCCCAGAAGAAGTCGTTTTCTTAGACCAACTTTAATGGTATGTATAGGGAGTGCTCCGTGTTTTTCACATGCGGATGCGTTCGTTTCCAGTCGTCAATAACATATTTATAATGATGAGTTAAGAGAAGAGAATAATAGTAAATTCTATCAAAAAAAACTCTGTAACGATACTGTTAATATAAATATGCATAGTATTATTAGAAAGAACGAATACTATCGGTGTGTGTGTGTTCTCTCTTACGTTCTCGGACCAACTGGTTTCGTTCAGTTTTTTTCAATCCGCCACTGGTCATTGGCCGAACAATTTTGCACAATTGGTGCGCCTTTATAACGCGTTGTAACGAACCTGTACAAGCCGCATTCTGGTAAAATGTTGCGTTTTGCGCTGTTTTATAATGTATGGTTTTGTACCGGAGTGGAGTTTTTTGCTTGGAGCTCTGCTCCATTACTTCTACATGGGGAAAAGTGTAGTTTCAGTGCGTCAGCTTATGGTGGCACATCAAGTCGCGAAGTGTGCTGGCCATAAGCCTACTGGTGATACAATAGGCAGCTTCAGTGCAATTTGCGGCAATTGGGATGGCCCAAAAGCACGAGGAACACGAGGATGGGCAGCGCCCGAACAAAAAAAAACGAACCAATACTAAACAAAAACACCTCCCATAGCGGAAACGGAAGCAACTGTGGCATAGTTTACTAATACAGTTGCAAAGGAGAAAAAAGGGGAAAGTTTAGAATGTTTAAGTCGCTGTTCCGTTATCGATTATTATAGGGGCAATAACAATGACGATGGAGAATAAAATGAAAGCAGATGTAACATGTAACTTGGCCTTTAATCGCACGCAACGACTGTCCGAACACGAACATGATCAAGTGAGCTGTTAACGCTAGTATTTACTTTGAAATCATCATTCTTCCAAATGCTTCGCGTTATTTTTTAAAATATTGGATTTTATTGGTCTAATAATTTGTTTATACACATCCTACCATCGCAACGTTACGTTGCTCGTTGTTCAGCAATCAATTCAAACTGCGAAGCCGCTTTCGCTCCCGATAGAAAGACATCCGTTGAACTGGACGGCGCCAGTTGAGAAACAAAAGAAGTGCATATAGAAAATGTACCAATGAAAATGCTGGTGGTATAAACCTACTGTAAGGGTCGAAGCGTTGCATTTCCAGCTTGTCCGCGAGCCGTTCCCTTATAGTCGTAAACTGATGACCGCTGACAGCACTCTCCATCAGCACAAGGATGTTCCTGAAAAACAAGAATGGCACGATGAGCAATACCATTACTTAACCGCGGGAATTGAGGTCAGTTCCGGCCCTGCTGCATAGCGCCATAAAGGACACTATGTTCAACCTAACTTACTTGCTCTTTGCCTTTTTCAGCAGTATATTAGTAAGAAACATTCTGCTGATGTTATTTACACGAGAGCAACCAGCGACAATAATGCGTAAACAATAATGTTCTGCCAAATTGTCAAATTGTGAGTTCCGGAGACGCACCGAAGAAGCTCGAACGAAAAACGGCAGTGCAAACTGCAAAGTTTCCACTACAATGGCTCTAATGTCGTCAATTGTGAACAAAATTTGAATATTTGTTTTCCAAATCAATTAAATAGTTTATAAGAAATTCTGGTTCTACAACGACTACAGCATTACGAACGACGCGCCCCTTCCTAATTTTCGGCACTGATATGTTCGCGCGTTGACACTCATTTTGAAACGTCACAACAAAAGTGAAGATTTGACACCGTTCGAGCACACTACACGGAAGATAGTAAACATTGCGTGGATATACCCTAGCTCGCACAAACAGAAGAAGAAGAAGGATCGCGCGAAGACTCATTTTAAAAGTGCCAGGATTCGTCAATTGGTGCGATCGCTCATCAAAAGGATGGATGCGCAGTCGACGGTGGTTGTGGCCGATCCGGCCAGTGACGATGCAAGTGCCCCCAGTCTTCCCACCTCCGGGGATAGTTGCAGTAAAAAACCACAACAGAAGAGGAAAAAACCGGCCGCATCTTCGATTGCCGCCAGCACACAGGCTCAGCAACCGGCAGAAACGCCATCATCTAAAACGAAAACAGAACTCATTAACGAGGTAACTGGAGGCCTTGTCCAAAATCTTATTTTTCCTAATATTAACCCTGCTTCTCACAGATCACCCATGAGATAAACGGAAAGATTGCTACAACATCGCCTAGCACCGCGATCGAAGATGCTACTCCTGAAGATGACCAACTGCCGACACGGAAGAAGCAAAAGAAAAAACACATCACCAATGCGGATGCAGCAGCTAGCGGCAGTGGCGCCGACAGCGGTAAAAAGCAAAAGAAACCAGCGAAACATGTGCGCTTTCACATTAAACTGTACCCATCGAAGCCGGCACCGTTGGCCACTTCAGCGGCTGCCATAGCAAAGAAAAAGAAAGCGAAACAGCAAACGAAGCACAAGCGTGAGCCCGAGCCCAGCGCTCAGCAAAACGGTGGAGCAGAATCGAAAAAAGCAACCAAAAAGAATCGTTCCAAGGTAAACATTACAAAACCGTCATCGTCCACGACATTGCCATCAAATGGTGGTGAATGCGAGTACGTTCTGCCCCCACCATCAACTAGTTTCACACCTCTGAAGCGCGTGCCGATAAAGCAGGAGCAAAAGACACCGCAGGGAAGACTGCAACGGGAACCCGCTGTAACGCCAACGCTTTCACCCGGAGTGGCGAACGAACTGGACAGCGTAACGATCGGCCGGCAAACGTTCGGATGGCTAATTGGACCCACCACAGTGGATGAGTTTATGGGCACGTACTGGGAACGGAAGCCGCTGCTGGTCCAGCGAAACGATCCACAGTACTATGCGGGACTCTTGTCCCGAGCTATGATTGATGAGATGCTGCGAACAAACAACGTCGAGTACACAAAGAACATCGACATCACGTCATATATCGGCGGGCAGCGCGAAACACATAATCCGGACGGGCGAGTCCTCCCACCCGACATGTGGCACTTCTACGGCGAAGGCTGCAGTGTGCGCATGCTCAACCCACAGACCTATCTCCGCTCGATTTACGAGTTGAACGTGAAGCTGCAGGAGTACTTCCACTGCATGACTGGTGCGAACTTCTATCTAACACCACCGAACAGTCAGGGTTTCGCTCCGCACTACGACGACATCGAGGCGTTCGTGTTGCAGGTCGAAGGCCGTAAACGGTGGCGGCTCTACCCATCCCGCCAGCCGCAGGAGGTTCTTGCGCGTGTTTCTTCTGAAAATTTGCGCGAAGAGGAACTTTCTTCACCCCTGCTGGATGTGGTACTAGAGGCGGGCGATATGCTGTACTTTCCGCGAGGCTGCATACACCAGGCGGCCACCGTGGCGGAAGCTCACTCGCTGCACGTCACGCTGAGCGTGTATCAGCGCAACTGCTGGGCGGATTTATTCGAGCAGATGCTGCCGCTCGCGCTAGCCGGCGCCACCGAGGAGAACAAGTCGCTGCGCGAAGGTTTGCCGCTCGATCTGCACCACCACTTCGGCATCGTCCACTCGGACGAGCTGACCAACGACCGGCGCCGGCTGATCGTGCGTATTCGAGCGATGTTCGATCGACTGTTTTCCGACTCGGCTGTCGACGCGGCCGTCGATCAGTTGGCCAAGCGCTTCCAGCACGACGCACTGCCCCCAATGGTGGACTACACTGAGTGGAACGACACGGTGTACGGTGCGGGTAACTACGAGTTCCGCCCCGATGGGAACGTGCAGTGTGTGCGTCCCATTGAAGAGCAATCCTCCGTGCGACTGCTGCGTCGGAACATATTACGACTGGTGAGCGAAGAGGAAAAGCTGCGCATCTACTACCACACGGATAATTCGCGCGAGTACCACCAGTACGAGGCGAACTTTCTCGAACTCGATCACGAGACGGCGCTCGGTGTGGAGCTTCTGATCAAGATGTATCCCCGGTACATCCCGGTGGCCAGCCTGCCGGTCGAGGATCGGCTCGAGTTCATCCGCAGTCTGTGGGAGAAGGGACTGATCGTTTGCCGACGACCGGCATCATCTGCGGAAGAAACTGCCACGCCATGATTATGGTTGTGGGAGCAAGATGTGTCATTATATTGTGTAATAGAGGTTTTCAAGGATTGCTAAATGCGAAGAAATTAATAGAACCGAAATGAAAAGGAATGTTTAATATGATTATATCATTACTACACGCGTATCGTTTATGTGCTCTCCGAATGCAACCGTACAATTCGTTCGCACCAAGGAAACATAGGAGTTCTGACACTGAACTCGCAAATAAATGATCGGCAACTTATGATAGCCATATCTTCCAATGTTTATGTTTAGACTGTTGCATTTCTTTCAAACTGACAAATGCAGCCCTTATGGTTGCTGGTGTTTGTGGCTTCCTTCTTCCACTCACACTTGCAATACCGTTCTGACGGCCATTTTTGATCACGTAAATACTTTTTCTGCAGATGCATTATGTGCAAGTATAGAAGCACGATCAGTTTGTAGAAGGTCGTAATCTGAAGTATATCAACGTCGCCTTAGACCTTTCTTTGCAGCCGAGTTACTCAACCAGTTCATCTTGTACTTTGGCTGTTTCCGAGTAATATTGCTTTTTTATGCGTTTGTGATGTGTTGATTTTCATGTTTTGAAACAAATATGGCTGAAGAACATAGCAAATGCCTTATGATGTACTTTCTCTTCCGAGGCGTTGTACCGGATCTGGAGACTCGAAAGTCCATAGAAAATCGCTTCATTGAAGCACCAAGTAAAACACACGCAATAAATATGCTCGGATATGCTCTTGGCTACGTGAAGGAGGAAGTGGAAGATTTGAACGAATTCAAAGGAAATAAGTTGTTCGATAAGAAGACGTATGAGCTGCTGCATGCGATTGTCGAACGGATGTCGTCCCTCAACTTTACGATCATTCCGCTGGTGCTAATCCGCGAAAAGGAAGGCATTTCGCAGATGCCACTGATGCGCGTTCGAAAGGGCCCTGCACATGAACCCTTGAAATGCGAATATGTGGATATGTCCCGACGGCGCTACGAAAGCTTCCCGCAATTCCTCCAGTCGAACAAACTGCTCCCGGGTAAACTGTTGTACCCGCAGGATGGAATAGTACAATTCAACAAGAATGGCGAGTTGCTCGTCTCCAGTTACAGTATCACAGCGCGCTCCGAAGATACGTGGAAAAATATTGCGATCGTTGGCAACGTCGCGGCTACATTGTTGTCGTTTACGCCGATTGCCCCCGTGGCAGCGCCACTACTACTACTGGCCAGTAACGTGCCAATTATCGGGTTCTCGATCGCCGATTTGATGGACGGCTGCAAGTACGAGCCAAACACCGTGGTCGTGAGTCGCAGCGCCGCTCTGGTTGTCAATTTGGTAACATTTGCCAGCGTCGGTTTAACGGCCGCGAGTAAATCAAACCGGCTACGGAAGCTGTTGCCAGCAGAGAAGCTTTCACTACTGGAAAAAGCCGACATGGTCATGAAGGGTAGGCTGGCGAATGCACTTGTTTTAAATGCTATTTCTTAACGTTTAAAATGTTGTCCCTTATTCCGTGCGCAGCCGTTTCGTCAGTGCATGCCATTCATTCGGTCATCGGCTCCGTAGCCGGGTGGCAGCACCTGCAACCGGCAGAATGGGTGCAGGTGGCGTCCAGTCTGTGCTTTGCATTTCGGGAAATCATCAGCTCGGATACGGCGGAACGTCTGTTCCGGTTTTTGCAACTGCGAGGTTTGGTGACGTTTTTCCAAAATTGTTCCAATGTTCCACTTGCGACGCTTATGGAGAAAATAGGAGGTAACTGGTTCGATAAAATGTTGCAGCTGGTGTTTTGCTTCCTGCAGGCGCATTCGGTGAAATTCACTGTGGACGAGGAATTCACTACTATCTGGGTGAACGAGTACAAGTTTCAGTTCCAAACGCTGTTCCGGATAAACGTAAAGCTCATGATATCCTTGTTGAACTACGTTCGATGCTTCATAACCACAACCGGGAAACTTAGGAGCAGCTTCACAAACGAAGTCCTGGAAGGATTGATGGAATTATGTACGCTGGTCAGTAAATTGAAAAATGTGCCATTGGTGTTGGACGAGTACATTTTTTTTTTTGGCAAAGGGTGTCACTTTTCCTTCAAAACCGTGTTAGCTTTGTGGAATGCACCGGCCCACAGCAAGTTCGAGCTTCTGAAGGCACTCGCGTCACTAAGTGCCGAACAAACAAAACAGTTGAACGAGCTTCGCGCGGCAAGAATCGATGCCGGTGGTGATGCTGATGCTGCCCTTTTCGGATGGCTAGTAGGAACGGACTGTAACAACTCCTCGCAGTACGAAAAAGCTTTACAGCACTTGCTAAAGATTGCCGCACAGACTGAACAGCAACCGATCGTTTTCGACAGCCGAGGCATTGTGATCAATTCGCTTTTGTCGCTAAGTGTGGACGAAATCTGCTTGGTAAACGATGCTAATTTAGACACCCTGCTGCACGACACGCGGTTCATGCAGCTTTGCAAAGATGCGGAAGAAGATCATCAAGACTGCAATGCGAGTCTTCTCAAACGGGCCAAAGGTGTCTGGTTGCGTACCTGTTCCAATGGACCTGGCGGCGGCCAGTCGTTGCAGCTCGAAACTATTGCACTGCTGAAAAAACTGTTCATGTGCTGTGACTCGCATTCTGTTACTCCGCCGCTTACTCTAGCCGAGGCGCTTGACTACGCCCTGCACGGCAAAACTGTCGGGTCGGTTTACTATAGCATTATTTTCGCATGGAACGTTGTAGCAACGGAGAAACATTCGAATTTCGACCCGAGTGCGACAATGGCTAGATTCAACCAGCTAATGATTGATGCATCAAGATTGCAAATGGATAGATGGATGTATCTCGATGCATGCAATATCAAGGAATCGGAGAAAGATGAACGACTCATTGCGATTGCCCGTCTAGTTGTTCCGCACCTCAAGTACGGCCCAAATTATACCGAACCGCCCTACTTCGGTCCTCGGGAAAGGGCCGCCTGTTGGCTTCATCTGGTGCCAACATTGCGCAACGAGGCGGGTCAAGCGCAATTCAACAGTACCTTGCGGTATTTGGTGAAAAAGTGTGACGCCAAGGTTCTACGCAATGAAGACGGCAAGGATGGCGAAGAAATGCCCAGTGGTGAAAGCGCACGGCGGGTCATGTTTGGCCGGGGCCAGATGAAGGTTGTGATCGAGATGGTTCCCGGTTTCAATCACGGCTGGTACGCTTCGATTGTTCTGTGCAGTTTATCCCTTTCCACAGCAACCACCAATCAAAAGGAATCCGAATCAAACCCCAGCAGAGAGCAACATAGAGCATAAGCTGAAGATGGTGTAACATATGGTTACAGATGAACAGACACACAGTTTGCTTTTAAAAATTAAAAAAAACGCCTTGTATTGATCCGCCATCTTTCATAGACACATGGTTTTTCTAAACAAACAGAATTCCTTATATAAGAAAGACATGTTCAAAAGGTACAATGCAGCAGACTGCATACTGTGCCTTCGATAGTAAATCAAACCAATCGCCTTATGATGCAGTGTGTCTTAAAACAGAGTAACCCAGTTAGCGTTTTCCACCCCCAGTCTTGACCGGGGGATAGGTGAGAGCGATTCGGGCACAAAATGCAACGCCGAATGTCTTTCACATGGGGCGTTATAGCCGGCCAAGGGCGTCTATAAAAGTAAGTGGCCTTTACAAATATGTACTAGCAATAATAAGAACACATCGTTTAAGAATGTAATACAGCAGAATAACACCTTTTATTGACCCATTTTGTTTTGGTTTTATCCTCCAACTGGCACGTGATACCAATGTTTTTATTTTATGTGTTATTCAATGTTTGCCCTTTTTCTTCTTGTGCTGACTCTTGCGAGGCAGCTGTCGAGTAGCGGCGGCGGCGGTGGCCATCTGTTCGTGCTGCGTCACAGTAACACCGGCGCCTCCTACTCCGCCTGTGCCCGGTGTCGCCGGCGATTGTTTTGCCTGGTTGAACACCTTGCTCATGTCACTGTGGAGTTGTGAAACGAAAGAAAACAGCATTTATATCGATAGTAAAGTAGATAGACAGAGTCAAAGTCCTCCCCTTTCATTTGGGGATCACTTACTATTGATCGGCCTGTCCAGAGGCGGTTCCCTGGCTGCCCTTTATGACCTCTTTCACCCGACGGTCGCGCTTCTTCCGGTAACCGGTGCGTTCATAGCGCGGAAGCCACCGTTCCGCGTCCGGTTTGACGCTCGCATCATAATTCTTCGGCAGCTTTCCTTTGCGCTTCTTACGTTTCTGCCGGCGTTGCTCGGCGGGCGTTCCGGCACCAGGGGATTGATCCGTGCCAGAACCTCGTCCACCGCCCGAAGCTGGGAGGGGTTGCTTACGACGAACGGCCTTCGCGATCATCATCCAGTTGGTCGCCTCAAGCGCGTCAATCTCCGAGACCGTCGTGAGCGTCTCCAGCGCTGGCAGGCGCTTGCTCGCCTGCTGCGCCTTAGCCGGGTTGAACTGAGCATAAGCAATGACCAGTTGCGCCAGTAGCTTCATATCGTTCGGGTGCGTCCGGAGCAGCTCTTCGAGACTCTTGGCGGCCGTTTCAGCCTCGCCGCCGCGAAGATGGAAGCTGGCCGCCTGCCGCCACATGTCGCTCAGGTCAGCGTCGCTGATAGTGCCCTTCTGCCGCTTGTACCACTCCACCGCGCTCTTCAGGATCTCCGATGCGGATTGCTTGTTATCCAATCCAAGGTGGAGCGTAACCAGGGCGGACACGACGCCCGGCTGATAGCGAGCCTCGCCGAGTGCCTCGAGTGCCTCGATGGCCGCCCTTCGATTAGCGGCCACCAGCTGCAGCTGCACGATGGCAAAGCGTACCTGCAATGCTTCGGTGGCGCGATCACGCGGAAGTCGTTGCGAGTAAGTTTCCAGCAGCTCGATTGCCTCTCGGTGCTTTTTGTCGCGGGATAATTGGGCCACGCGCACCAGCAGTGATTGGAACTCCAGGTCGGGATGGGCCACCGCCAGCCGACTGGCCAGCAGCCCGCACTCGGTCGGACTCGCGAAGTACGCTAGCAGGCAGTTGTTGAAGGCGATCGTTTTTCGTTGGCGACTAGTTAACTTCTGTTCTGCCTGCTCCGAGGTGGCCACCTTCATCTTTTTCCGCGAATCGAACACATTCTGGTCGCGGTTGATCACCACGAGATTGTTGCTTACCACCGCCGTCAGCGCAGCATCGTTCGTCTTGTGGCGCAGCGCGTCCGCGTATATGGCGGATGCTTCCTTCACGCGGCCCTGCATCTGCAGGCAATAGGCCAACTGCACCTTGATGATAGTGATCTCGTCGATGACGTCCTCCTCACTCGCCCCATCCTCCTCGAGCGACTCACGACACATTTTCTCGCTGCTGCGCAACTTCCGCTCCGCCTCGAGGTACTGCTGGCGTCCAGCCAACGCGCAGCCGGCGTTGTAAGCCAGCTCGTAGGTATCCTCCGGGAGAGTCGTCGCAAGCTGCTGCGCCTGTTCGCCGGTTGCCTCGCCTACGATGCACCGATTTGCGGCCACCGCACTCATGTTAGTCCTCCGTTCATCATCGTAATCATCGTGCGTATTCTTGATAATGCCACGGTACAGCTCGAAACACTCGTCGTACCGCTCCAGGCGGTAGAACACTTGCGCCAGCAGTTCCTTCAGATTCGGCGACAGCGTGGTCCACTGTGCTGCATTGTCTCCACTCGCTACTGCCGACGACTGAATCGTCCGGTACGCTTGCTCGGCACGATTCAGCCGATACTCGCTGTAGGCCTTCTCGAAGGTTGTGTCCGGGATGGACGTTCCGCGGTCGAGAAACTTTAGCACTTCCTCGAACTTGCCAATCTGAATCAGACAGACCAGCTTACACTTTGCCGCCTTCCATTCGGACCCATCGAGCGAAATGACTGAAACGTGGAATAGGACAACCAAATGAGACTCTGATCGTAAACGCAACGATCTGTCCACAAACTTACTTTTGTTGGCCGCTTTCAGTGCCTTGTCGAATTCAGCGCTGGTGCAGTGCTTGTTGAGCTCCGTGTACATCTGCCGTATGGTGGCTTCCTTGCTCTCCCCCTTCGACATCGCGTTGTCTGGTGTGCCCTCCGCTGCTTTTCGTTTCCGCTTAACTTCAACGCCGTTCACTGTGCTGCGTTTTTAATGTGCTTAATCCGCCTTCGAAGAGAAGCTCTCGACGTGCAACGGTAACCAGCGCCTGACAGTTCTCCGTCGACATGGCATCTCTAGATGACAGCCACGCCTGCTGCTACTGAACGCACCACTACCACCACGCACAGGAAGAATGAAGTATATAGTATTTGACTACTGTCAAAATCACATGACACGATTGCACGGACTAAACAGAAATCATTCGAGCCTTCGAAGGTGCAACGAAACGCTGAAAATCGTAGGAACGGGATCGCTATGGAAAACGCAAAACCGGAAGAACTGTGTGAACTGATGGACAAACTGTTCATCAATTCGCTGGAGCTGATGGAAAGAGACGTGCAGCTGAGCCAGGATATAGACCGCTTAACGACCGAGGGTAGAATCGATCTGGCTCATACCCGCTTCACGAAGGGCATGAATGCTGCCAGTGCCATCCAGCTCCCAACTGAAGATTACAAACCGTTCAGAGCACTCCACACCTTGGCGGTCGCCCCGGACGAGTCTGCGGCGTGTATACCACACATAACCCTTGAAAATCACCAAGTCGATACGAAGGAAGAGCGCATCGATCCCTTATCCTGGTTCGGCATTCTGCGGCCAGCAACGCTGAAAAGTGCAAAGGAAAAATTCACCCGTTCTCTTGAATCAATCGTAGAGCGAGCTAACGTCCGTGTGACCCTTGGCCACTACCTGAACATGTTTGCCATGCTCAATAAACAAAAATCTAACCAATAGTTGCACATGCAGTTTGATTATTATTAAAAAACGACGTATTCGTCACTTCTTCGCGGCGTTGTCAGGCGTTCTATGTTTACATTTCAATGTTTACAATGTACCATACGTGTGCCATCCTCTGCGCGAAATCGCAAACACACTAGCTGTGCTCTTTTCCTCAGTTGTCACTCGTCATTGGTGTGGCAGCTGGCTGGATCGTAGTATTTCCAGTACATTCGCACGCGTTGTAAGGGCTTTGAATTATGCGCCGCAGTGAATTAATATAGAGTAAAAATTCTGTGCTAAGCACTATTCTGGTAATCGCAGAATCGGCCGATCTCAGAACTAATCAACCATCTTCTGCCACATCATGGCGTTGTCAAAGAATCTAGATCCAGCTTACCCTTGCGGTGGAACAGTCGAGTCTTCGCAGAAGAAGCATCTTCGAACGGGAATGGAGCTTAATCTGCCGCTGGAAACGATTGTGCGGATTGCACTGACGTGTTTTTACATGTAAGAGGGAATTGTTCTCCCCTCTCCCGTAACATTCCTTTGATTCGGCGACCTTTAATTTTTTTTCTCTAACTAGTGCCCTAGAGTTTCAGGCACCATTCGTGCGCAAGATTCAACCGGAGGAACTGTGGCTGTACCGGAACCCCCGCACCGACAGCTACGTTCCGTTGACAATGTTATGGCCCGTAGTGCTAGGCGTACCTGGTTTACTTTTCACTCTGCACTACCTGCAAACACGCGATCGGCATGACCTGCGTTCCGCAGTGCTCGCATTTACGCTCGGCCTTGGTCTGAACGGCGTCGTTACAAACACGATAAAGATTGCGGTTGGTCGACCTAGACCTGACTTTTTCTGGCGCTGCTTCCCGGACGGCGTGATGAACGACGAGCTGCGGTGCACCGGGAGCGATACCCAGACCCTTATGGACGGTCGCAAAAGCTTCCCTTCAGGTCACTCTTCCTGTAAGTAACAGGCCGTCAAACGGAACAACAGAATATTTGAAATAGTATTTGAAAATGGTAGAAACAGAAAAAACATCCATTCAGTACCCGTTGAAACGCTTCCTACGTTTATGTTCGTTTAATGTGTGCTTTTTTTCAGTTGCCTTTGCTGGACTTGGATTTCTCACCTGGTACCTGATCGGAAAGCTGCACCTTATGAACGAACGTGGTCGCGGTCGTTCCGTGCGGTTTATTCTGGCTGGCCTGCCCTCTTTCGCCGCGACATTGATAGCGATCAGTCGGACCTGCGACTACCATCACCATTGGCAGGACGTGACAGTCGGCTCGTTGATCGGGGCGGGCTTGTCCTACGTCTGCTACCGTCAGTATTACCCCGCGTTCGATGAGCGCAATTGCCATCTACCATACCTACACCAGGAACAGCAACAACAGTCGGGGACCGTTCCATCATCACAGTCCGTTACCCTCCATCATAGTCCGAACCGTGGCAAAAGGCAGCAAGCGGGCGCGGTGCTACCTTGCTCAGGGACGCCTCTGGTCGCGACGTGCAATTACGATGGTCGTCCCGAAGGAAGCGGGGCCGAAGATTCCGACGGTGAAACGAAGAGCCTTCTTTCGCCGGCCAGTGATCAAAAGGAAGCCAAATGGATTTAATTCAGCATCGTGCCTAAGCACGCATTTAATCGTCCACAAACAAGTTCACGAATTTATTTTTACATCCCTTAAACACCCCGATCTGACCACTTACGACCGGATCAGTGCTCGTCGACCACGGCGCACCGTAACCTCACAAGACCATCACCAAGCCCGCACTCGACGACGTCCCCATGGCGGACCGGACCCGCCCCAGCCGGCGTCCCCGTCAGCAACAGGTCGTTCTCCTCAAGCGTCATGTAGCGCGACGTGTACGAGATCAGTTCCGCAATTGGAAAGATCAGGTTACTTGTATTGTCGTCCTGCATGACCACCCCGTTAACCTCACACCAAACGCGTACATCGTCCGGATTGGGAAGCTCTTTGGGTGCGATGAACCGGCTGACTGGGGTCGACGTATCGAAGCCTTTCCCGAGACACCAGGGGAGTCCCTTCGGCCGGGCATCGAGGATAAAGTCCATGCCTGTCATGTCCAGAGCCAGACAGTAGCCTCCGATGTGCGTCATGGCTTCGGCGATGGACACGTTGGCGCACCGCCGTCCAATAATGACCCCGAGCTCGGCTTCATAGTTTATCACACCACCGAAGACGCGCGGTATCCGAATTGTAGGTACGGAGGCAGAAAACTTTGTGGAGGGCTCCCCATCCAGCAGAGACGAGATTGGTTTGAAGAATATGACGGGAGCATCCGGTTTCGGGGTGTTGCTCTGTCGCAGAATTTCTCTGAAAGTGATGAAAATGCGATTATACAAGAAAAAGCATCCCATATCCAAATCGCTGATGTAAGGAAAAATTTACGAAACACAACAGTTGGTAAACAAATTAAATACTAGCCTAGAAATTAACGTAAATGTGTACTGTAAAACCTTAGTCATTGTTATGTACCAAACGTACATATATCGTCAACGCTGTTGGTAGTACGCAGTTTCTAATGTAAAGATGTACCTATTCAAGATTTGAATTCTAAGGAATCAAATCTATAGAACATATGTAGAGTAAAGTGAAGAATCGATTTTACAAACAGGAAACAGATAAAAGGCTCATAGATAGAGGTTGATGATTTGTCGCTATCGTTTTAATTATTTTAATGAAATTAAATTTCATGAGTCCTATTCGTTTTCTCTGCCACCACCAACCAATCGTTAGATTCCGTTTCCATCTATTTGTTGCAAGGAAACTTAATTCCGCGGGCTGTAGTAGACTACGTATATTAATAAATGTTTCAACCGAAGTGGTTATGTCAGACTAGTAGTGCGAATACGTGTGAAAGATATCTGATAAATGAATGAACATACAACCAGAAAAAAGCGTATCTTTCTATCCGTTGACATGCATGACACGTTAACTTACTTGTAGTTTACCCCTGCTCCGATGATTTTCCTCGTTGAGTGGAAGAATTTGGTCGTCGGCATGCTACAACAAGATATGTCCTTTACTAGAAAAACTTGCGCAGCTAAACATAGGGAGTTTCTTTGGAAACGTTAGCCTTTCGCTGTTCTTAGGGATCGACTTTGGGAAAGTGCTTTCTTTTCAATGTACACTCGCGAAACCCACCAGCTGTTACTGCGCCGAGAGCCACCCCACTTCTATATGAATTGGCCAGATCGCGAACTCAACTAAGAAGTGCAAGTGCGCGCTCCAATACTTTGCGCATAACAACAACACGTACTCGGATTAGCGGCAGTTCACGTGTGTTGTTTCGCTTGTGACTAGCTATTTCTTCATCAATCGTACTCGGCCTATCTCTTTAGTGATAAGAGCGAGAGACACACACGATCGTGCGCGAGTGGCGCGGTTTGCGTTTAGTAAGAAGTGAAAGAAGCACACATACGTACACCAGAAAAACATTAGGAATGTTTCTATAGCCCTGTGAGTACAAGAGGGCATACAATATGTATATGGCCTCCATATTGACGAAACCGGTCGTGTGTGATTTTTCAGGTGCCGCTCGACGCTCTCGAACAGTCATGCACATGATTCCGAGCTGCTGGAAGCTTGAACATCACTATTCATCCTAATAGAGGCAGCAAATTTCTAGCAAGCATGTTTAAAAAAGAAACATTTAAAAAATTAAAACCTCAATCTATAATGCATTTGTTTTATTTGCAATCGTAATTATTTACCTACACTTATTTGGTCAACAACCGGGAGTTCTCATAATTACTTCAATCAATACAATAGAATACATCACGTGTAATGGCGTAGGGTCAACATTTTCATATATATTTATACTTGTTTCGTTTGTGTCGTGTTTAACAACACCGAACACGGACTCGATAAACTTAGTACTCGATTCCCACGGCATTCCTTCAGTTTGCACCCATTGTGTTTCATTTTTACAGCACACACTCTCAAACACACACACACAGACTTCCTACTATATTGACCATTCTATGTTTATGTCTTTCCTTGCCTTTGCACGATGCCCCGTCCTACCGCTTATATATTATCGACAAAGAAAAAGCATTTTTCCTATGGTTTAGTACCTTTCACTGGTGACTTGCGACTGACGCTCATCATCGCATCTTTTCTTTTTCTGCTTGCTGCTTCTAAAAAGCTACCTACTTAATTTATATGACAGCAACCGACGCCGCTTATGTAAACGAAAACAAGGTTGTCTAAGCGACGCAACAGATGCTCGGCCGGGCCCGGGTGGTCCAGTTTACTCGTGATGCCGCAGGCCGCAGATCGAAATGAAGGTGCTAAAGTTCTGCAGGTGGCAAGCCGGTATGACGGTGTAGGCAATGCGGGCCACGTTCGCCGGCGACAGCAGGAAGCTCTCGATCGCATCGAGTAAAAACTGTACGGACGGAACCGCATCGACCTGGTAGAACACGCGCAGATGAACGGCCGGTTTCGTTTGGTCCGCCCGGGGCTGCTGATGGGACGGCTGGTAGCCGTGCGGATCGTTCCCGGCCTCTTGCTGCTGCTGCTCGTTCTCCTCGTCGTTGTTGCTGGTGCTAATGTTGGCCTGCTCTGACGGGACGGGGTTGTATGGCGACGAGGAGGAGCAGGTTGGGCTGTTGTTGGTCGGCCCGAGCAGACCGGGGCAGTCCTGGAGCAGCTTACGCAACACGTAAGCCACCGTGTCGTGGATCTGGTCCGAGGTAATTCGTTGGGCCAGCTGATGGTGACGCTGCAGATAGTCGTCCGTGAGCTCGGTCAGCTTGGTGGTAGAGGTGGCGAGGCCAGTCGAGACGTAGCACACGATCGAGGCGCAGTTGTTCTCGTAGTTCCAACGCCGCCGAATCGAGATCGAGTACTCGCCAATGGAGCAACCCGTTTCCTCGTCTGGAAAGACAATTCATTTTTCGCACATAAGTGACTTGCATAAGTGTCTAATTACGCCAATTCCGAATCCACCGTGTCGAGGACATTTTACGTGGAAGATTCTTCTGTCAAAAATGTGCCAACTCGCCAACAACTAGCGCCCACGTGCAGCCCAGTTCGATGATTCGTAAAATGTTGCATCGTAGATACTTACAGTCGAACTTATCGTTGTGCGAATGGGCCCACACCTGCCACTCGACCAGCGCGCTCCGAGGCAGCGCAGGCACGACGATATAATCGATGATCGCATTAGCCGTCCGCCGCTCCCACTGCCGTCGGGCCTCGTAAATGTAGCTCGGGTGCGTCACGAAGCAGATACCTTGCACGACGTCTCGCAGCTGTCCGCCCTGTGCGTTCATCGCCTTCGCAATTCGGCTGAGGTGCCGCAGCGTCAACTTGCACTGCTGCTTGATGCCGCCCTCAATGATCGTCATGCTGCCCGGCACCAGCGCTATCTGGCCCGAAATGTACGTTATGTGGCCGACCTGGGTCGAAAGGCGAAACGAAACGTTCACTAGCACACCCTGTACGGCGAAGAGTTCTCTGGAATCATGATGCTTACCTTAGTCGACTGGCTGTAGGTGCCGATGTTGGCCGGGGCCCAATGAGAAATGCCCTGCACGTGCATCGTCTGTCGTCTGTGCTCAATCTCGGAGGCTGAAACCGGGAAAGGAAAAACGCATCAGCAAGTGTCGATCGATTGTGTAGCTGTTGTGGATCCTCACCACTGGACACCGGATTGAACGCGACTGCCTCTAGAACGACGGCACAATCCGCCGGCAGCGGACACTCTACGCAGACCTACGAGAAATGTGTAAGACCCAGATTAATCGGAGAACGTGAAACTGCAGGCACATCATCCATTGCAATGTGTGTTATCTTGTGGGCTCGCCTTTACCTACCCTCGTGGGAGGATTGGGGAAGTCGAACACCTGCGAGTACATCGCGTTGATGAAGCTGTACTCGGCCATGTTGCGCACGTACAGTGTGATGTAACAGATCTGCCTGAGCGAAAAGGAACGTGATTGGACCATTTCTGGAAAACGGGAGCCAGAGGAAAAATCAGCCGTATTAGTGATCGAGCGATGGAAACCCGTTTTTAATGGACCATGGTTAAACTTTGTTTCATAAACTGTTCAAAGTATCATCTATTCTACTACTCAACTCATGCTTCATAATGGAATTTACTTGCAAATAACAGATAAAAACAATTTACGACAGTAAACACAATCCCACCTTCGAGCATCTGCAGAGCGCTGGCCATCGCTTCCCGCGAATCCTCGCCGACGCCCTGAACTCCGGCAACCCACATCCAACCCTTGGAGTTGACGATCGCCCTCGGTTTGTTGCACAGCGAACGAGTTTCTCGGGCGTACTGAAACGTGGCTAGCTCCAACAACCCGCTCGTCTCTCCCGTGCTAGGCCCATTGTCGCAGGGAACGCTGGTCCGACCCTTGGTGACGATACGAACTGGTGTCGTGGTGGCCGTGCTGGTCGTTGTGCTAGTTGGCGTCGCGTCCAATTCCTTCGTTATACTGTTGCTTCGCGACAGGGCGACCGCGGCCGTTAGATCGTCCTTGCTGAAAGAGTTACGCATCACGGATCCGCGGGAAACGGTGGTCACGATTCCGCTGCTACTGCGCTCGATCAGTTCCAGCTCGGTTTCGCTCAAGTCCGGATCGCTCAGGTCGCTGTAGCTTGACTCGTTCAGGTCGTGGATGAAGTCGAGCGAGTTCTTAATCACCACCGGGTCGCTGCGGTGCTCTTTTGGAACCAGGCGCAGCTTGGTGAAATTGAGATAGCCCACCGGGCAAACCGGATCGGCAGAGCTGATCACCGTCTGCACGTCATCCACCATGATGCGGCGCCGAAAGAGGGGGCAATCGAGGGTGAACGTTTCGTACTCTCCTCCCTCGCCGCACACGTTCAGGCCGTACTTGTCGCGCATGAGGAGAAGATGCGGCTGCATCTCCTTGAGCGACTTGCCCAGGTGGCGGTCGGGTATCAGACCCAGCGCGGCTACCTTGATGATGATCGCGTGCACCTGGCAGTCGATCATCTCCTGCAACAGCTCCGTTTGATCCCGACGCCACAAGTAGGCTAGCGAGATAAGGTTCAGTCGGGCGCAGCTGGAAAAGAACAGAGTCGTTGAGAAGCGGACAGTGTCACGGCAAAGTGTGCAGGGAGTGCGGAGGAGGTTGGAATTCCTTTCATTTCATAAAATGTAACAACTTTCGTACGCCACTCCGTCAGTGGCGCTTTAAAAAACTCTCCCCTCGCATATGGCGTGAGGTAATAAATTATTTTAATCGTGCCCTTATCAGCTATCAGTCTGTCTTGTGGTATGTGCTTATAAGACAACGATTCCCTTGTGATATGAAACATTACTTGCTTCTAGTACATTGTTTCATTTCCAAAAGTAGACAATTTGTTTTAATTGGTTACTTCAAACGGCATAATCGTATTGAGGAGAGAACGAATTTCGATAATTGAAAACATAGGTATTTAGCAGATTATGGTAATTTCTTCTAAATGGGCATACCAACAACTCAGTCGTTTTCTTCCTAGTTGAAATAGAAGTCTTCATGTCAAATTTAGAAATCAAACATAAGAATGATTTACGTTGATCGAAACGAAAAAGGCCATCGGGCAAAAAAATCTGGTGCATGACGCACGTACGTAAATAGGAAGGAACGGCACAACAATGTAAAACACTTGTAAACGTTAGTAACATGGTCAACGTAACAAGGAGAGCAAATAAACAGTATATAACCAACAAGACACTGCAATGCGGATCCGTTTGCGGGCCGCATTGTGTCTGAAAAAGCAAAACAAATGCAACGGTTTATGTCGCCAGACGATAAGATAAGGGAAGCGAAGGTGCATCCGAAGCGGCGCGAAGAAAATTCATCTCGCACGATTGTTTCGCTTAGCCTCACTTACACATTTTCTACGCGAACCCGCTGATAGTCGGACAGGATTGCTCCGACGGCCACGGCTTCGATCTGCTGCTCCCGCTGAACCTGGGCGAGCAGCTCGTACAGGTCCTCCACCTCGTCATCCTCGGTTGGCTCGTAGTGGCCCTTGGTGTTGATCGAGTGCCCGCGCGTCATTCGTCGGTAGAGCGGAAGCTCCATGGCCTGGGCCAGCTTCTCGATGCCCTGATGGCCCACCGTCTGGTACATGTAGCTGTCCAGCTCGTCCCGGTCCTTCGGGTGCAGGTTGGCCAGGGCCACCAACTCGTGGCCTTCGGCAGCCACCTGCATCATGTTGTACGTGCTGTCCTTGCCGCCGCTTACAAGCGCCACCACGCGCATCTTTTTGTCACCCCTGGCACACGCCATCGTGCGATCCTCGTCGTCGTGCGATGCCAACATCGTTGGCTACTCCGATGTCTCACAAAGTCACTGCCGCAGTGGCATGTGAAAAACGCCACCTAAAGGATTTGTCTGCAAAACGGTTTTTTTTCTCTTTACCACTGCTCACCTAGAACGATGCAGTGTGTTTTTAGCTTGGACCACACGGTTTCAATCTGACGCACTGATGCGATTAGCTGTTGCTTGAGGGGGGATTGATTGCGCGTTGAACCTCGCTCGAAGCAACAGCTGTTTCGGCAGGGAACGAAATTGCGGCTTGTTCTTAACTTTTTTTGCACGGCAACTGTCAAATAGAGCAGCAACGACGGGGTGTCAGATGAGCGAAAT
The DNA here is from genome assembly GCA_034621735.1 of Anopheles plumbeus. NCBI lineage: Eukaryota > Metazoa > Arthropoda > Insecta > Diptera > Culicidae > Anopheles > Anopheles plumbeus. Next base: position 11,151,915 of record JAOEFI010000003.1, read on the forward strand.
GGCCGAAAGGCACACTATCCTACGGTGCAATAGAACGGGAAGGGGCGGAGAATGGTGTCTGGGACGACTTATATTTTTCGACGAACGATGAAAAATCCCGTTCCGCCTCTACCGCTACCGCCACTTTCCGCGCCTCAGGCAGCCACCACAACACTTCCTGCCACAGCTGCGCCGCCAATTGGAGAATGTTCCGCCCGTCGCTGCTGTCTGCCTCCGACGACGGCAGCGGCAGCGCTGGCGACGGCGACGACCTTCACTCGTTCTCTTGGGCGCAGGTGTTACTCGCTATGTGTACGGTCCTTTGGCCCTAACAGACCTCTCCGCCCGCGTTCGATGATAGATGGCTTCGGTCAGCGTAAATTATTTCCCGATAAATCTGATGAGCGGTGACGCAGGTCCACTGGTATGAACTGAACGGAACACCAGGACGAACACTGATTACATCTGCTTGCTCTACTTCTAGGGCCTTGCTTCCTGTTATTTTATCAGCTTTGCCACGATCGTATCCTTTTATGATTATCTCGCAGCACACTCTCTTTGCACAGTAGGTAGCGCAATTACTTCGCACTCGCTCGCTCCTCTTCGGATGAGCAGAACCATAATCTTTCTCTCTTCCCCTCGCGACCGGCATAGCTTTTTCTTCCGTTATTCGCTGTAGCTTAAGGATTTTGTTACACGTCGGATCTCTAACTGCGAAACACAACGATGATGTCGCGCAACGACGTTTGACGGCTGTGTTTGAAGCATTTGTACAATTGTTTTGACTGTTTTCTAAACAAACAACACGCCTCGAAAGTTTTAGAAAAAATGTTTGAACACGCCCGACAAACACGACTCTAATGTCAAAAATACACCGATAATATTACATCGATTTCAAGCTCTTCGATGCACACATTGTTTTAATATTGTGTTGAAATCCTTCCGAAATATCCACCCATGTGGCTTGCGACTCCCAAACGTATTAGAACTCCAGCAGGATACGAAAAACTGTAAGTTCAATTGTAGAAACAGTACCGTGCAGCCGCCATCGTTATCTGCGGCCTCCCATTCTTCCGGCAACGTTTGTTTTCAGTTTTCCAGTATCTACGACGATCCATGCTCACACATGACGTCATCAATTTGATCTGTGTTATGTCAAATGTCCAGCTGTCAAAATGCCTTAGACGGCCCGACCTGACGGAAAAAATCCAAGTCTGTTGTCCAGTTCGCTAGAGGTGGCCCTTTTCTGCACGGAATTTTGTGGCACGTGCATCCAGGCGACTGCTGGATGTACACGCGTGGCAAATTGTTGGGTGCTGCACCCGTACTTTAGGTGCTATAGATTAATTCACAAAAGGCTAGGTCGCTTTGGATATGATACAACCTATGGAAACCAGATTTCCGCGTCAGAAGACGTAAATGCACTGTACAAATCACCATAAACATGGTTTTGCGAGAATTTTATGGCATGGCATAGCTACCACCCTTATTTTGACACTGGCTAACACACAAATCCGATGAATGGTGGGCTCTGTCCCTCCGCTGCACTGTCTGAATACTTTCTGACTCCCATGACGTCAGCCGACGTTCGGAAGACTGCATTCGGTAGGTAGCAACCGAGCAAAAGAACCTCTTTTGTCAATCACGATCCCTTTTCTTGCGCCAGTTCAGCCTTTTTGCAGTTGGTTGACGTCACTCGTTCGGTGCAGTTGAACGGACTCCTTCGTCTCGTCTCAGCTGCTCGATGCTGGACGAACGAATCGTAAGTGTTTTTTCACTGCAGCTAAATAATAGCTGATCCATTTAACATGGTCCACGATCGAGCGTAGTCGCGGGCGCAGCAAGCAGTTTTATACAACATCTATCGTTCAAGACTTCACGCGTTAAAGGTGACATTCGGAACGGGGCTCTGCACTCAAATCCGAAATCGCATTCGCCGCCATTGTGCGCTCCGTATGTGTGTGCTGCTGTTGCCGAATAGTTTGAACCTTAGTTTTTTTTTATTTATTACGCTTGTGCAGCTGGCTCGTACAGGTTTGGCGTGTACAATTTGCCGTTGTTCGTTTGTCAATGCTAAGAACATGCATTAGGAAGCCTATCACCAGTGTTGACGTTTGTGAGGGTGCCTATGCCAAGTGTGCACAAACGACGGAGAAGAGCCGCAGAATAATTCGTGTGCAGCGAGTGCTCTGCAAACCGCGGAACAAAGCCCTCGAATCGATTTTGGGGCTCCTCTTCCTCCTACCAGCATTGCCTCCGCCGTATCAGTGCACTTGTCACCTGCATTGGCAAACTAGTTCCTAGGACAAGCAAATCGAATCCCGCCAGCATCCAACCTCATCGATCTCGAAATGTGGAAACAAACACGGAGATTCAGCTTCACGTCGGCAAGCACGAGCCGAAGCAGTAGCAGTATCCGTCGCGGCACTTCCTTCGTTGTGCCGATGTGTGCGTGCGCGCTTGCGCTTGTGTGTGTGTGTGATGTGGTGGGTATGCTGGGCATAAGCGCGTTGTTATGCGAGCAGGAAGCGTAGCATCGTGTTAGCTGAAGAATTGGAAAGCCCATGGGGCACTGTGTGGCGTTCGTGTGAATTACTGTTTGTCATGGAAATATTGGGTTTTGGGAATGGATGCCCTCACTGTGGTAGCTTACTTCGTACGAAGCAAAAAGTAGTGCTTTTACAGGACGAAGGGGAGTGGGAAGGTGTAAATGTGCATTCGGTGGAATCAGAAATGGATGAATAAAACCCGTGCAAATGGTCTTCGTGACGAGAATGCTGTTCGCTGTGTGAGAGTGAATAGAATGGAGAGCATGGTGAGCTGGTCGCTGGCAGAAGAAGAGCCGCGTGAGATGAGATGAGATGCGAGGCGGTAAAATTTCCTCCGTGGTGAAGCGCGCTTTATGTGTAGTTTGATATTGCGTTCGCGAGTAGTGCTCCTACTGTTTTATATAAGCTCGAGGGGTAGAATGGAAACCCCACCAATACCCATGGAATGACACATGTTTGTGGCCCTGCATGACGTCGCATCAAAAAATTTTTGCAGCGCCGAAGTGAGGCTCAACAACTCGTCTTCTTGTGCAGATACGCTTCTCACCATATTGTGTGTCTCACAGTTCACGATCGATCAGCTATTTCTCGGTTTTATTCCTTTAGTTCCAGCAACCAGCTCACATCTGTTCGATTATAACCATCTAATCACCGACGTAGTTTCCCCAGCCGATAGTGTTTTTATTCTCAATCGCAATCTGTTTCGTGGCGGATTGCACCACAAAGCACGTTTAGTCTTAAGTTCTGAAAAGTCTAGTGGTTTTTCTATTACAAACAAAGTGAGCAGAAAACCATCAAGTCCACATTAACGAATGCTGTATGTTTTTTATCCTTTCCCACAGTTTGAATTCGAGAACAGATCAGTTCTGATCGACGTCACCGGTAAAAGTGTTTCTGTAGGATAAGGGAAACCCATTAATGTTGCTTTATCGGTTGCCCAGCATCGCAACGTATAAAAATACACGTACTTTCCAGTGTCCGCCCTTTCTGTGATCGTCTTCAAACTTCCTCCGAGAAGCGTTCTTCTTTCTTCGTCCCCAGTCGGACGATACGGCAGTGTGTCAAATTTTGTTGGGAGTTTTCGTCAAACGAAATATCGCACCCAGCATCAGCCAAGGAATAGTCGGAACCTTGCCTTGTGCCTTGCCTCGAGATTGTGGGCTTGAAAGTGTGCGTATTTGGTGTGGTTACACAGCAGTAGCGAGCACCAGCGAGGAATCCTGGACACCGAAATGATGAAAATGGATACGGATAAAATCATGGACGACGGAATCAGCAACTCACAGGTGAGCTAACTGTACATGCATTTTTTTCGTACCTTTGCTCTGTTGTTAAATGGTTGAAATGACGGGGATGTGATTACGCGTTCCTTACATACCATGCACGATAAGCATTTATAGTTAAAAAAGTATTTTTTCGCTTCATGCATCCATTTGTTGTGCACGACATTTGCTGCGCTTGTTTGACAGATATTTTAAAATGGGTAAAATCAAGCTCGCCTTGAAAGAAAGAAAGCGTCAGCCTTTTCTTATAAATGTTTATATGTCGTTGTTTACCTTATTATCCCTCGCATTATCCCGATTACAAAACCATAGCACTTCGCATAGTCGCACAGTAACGACTGAATAAGGGATGGAAGCAGCAAAGTGAAATGAGTTTCACTTTCTGCGGGAAAGGTGCTTTTTACCTACGGTGCCCGTGTCCGTGTCTCCCATCGGTTGCACCGGAAAGAAAATCGGACCTTTTCACGCCCACGGTTTAATCGGCTGAGCAGACAAGTGCGTCGAGCATGGGGCCGAAAGATTTCCTTCTTCATTTCGGCGTTTCCTCATGCCTGCCCGTTCGGTCGATAAATTTCCGTTTACTGCACGTTGTTCCTTTTTGGTTTTCCGCATGTTGGATCCACTCGCGATGCACTTTCACGTAGGAAAAGTTTCCATCGTTGTGGATTTATTATCTGTGCTTTCCGTGGCTGAGGAGTTTGAGTTTCATGCGTTTCAGTAAATGACTGTGAATTCCGAAAATAATATTTCGCAAAAAACCTCGCCTGATAGCGCCAAATTGAGGAATCATCATTTTAAACAACGGAAAAACACATACATTCCTACTCGCGGCAATATGCCGCATCATCCGATATAGCTGCTTCTCACCACACTCTCACCTGACACACATCTGTGCGTAACTGAGTGAGTGAGTGAAAGGGTCGAAAAGAGAAAGTTCTTCATTTGCATCTTTCGGCCCTAGGAGCGGTGCTAACTGTCTAAACACGGAGAAGGAAGTAGAGTAGGACCGGTGATAGATAGAGGAAACTTCAATGTAACGCCAATTTCTCTCGCCTATCGAATGTCTACATGCCATGACATACTGCTACATTCACCACAAGGTAAACCCGTTGTCCGTAATCAGGCTCAGAGTTCGCCAGTCAATTGAGAACGAGTTGCGAGTTCAACGCGCAGTTCTGAACCTAGATCCCACTTTTTTTAAATGATTGTACTGTAGGTAGACCGCACCATGCTTTGCGTGTGTCCTCGCGACACCGGAAGTGATCTCGTGGGAATGGGATAGCAATCAGGTTTGCGTCAGTGCACGAAAGGAAGTACAAAATGTATCTCAACCATCTGTTACTGAATCAGCAATGTTTTCCATCCATCCTCTAACCCTGCCGCTCCTTTTTCTGGATAGGGCACTAAGCAGCAAGTTTTGCTGCTTGTTTCGTTGAATATATGCCTAGAAAACAAATAACACCAACACCCGCAAATGACAAAAAATATTGCAACAACATTGGCAAACTGAATGCATGCAATCCACCACAACGGCGCAATCCCCCACCACCACACTTATTGTGAAGCTTCGGACAGTCAGCGAGAAAGGGATGACCCGAATGACCCGTTCCCGAGCACGGAAAGCACATCGCAAGGAAAGGGAAGAAAAACTCAGAATCAAATAAAAACGAACGTGACCACGCTGACCTGAACGGCGCGGACAAGAAGCCGCAGAGATTCCGCCAAATGGGACGGTGATGCAATTGCAGCAGTGCACATTGCAATTACCGTTGGGATAGGTCCCGATGGGACGCAGACGGTTCGAAGCTGTTTCCACTTTTCCCATTGCATTTATTTACCAACTTTTCCTTCGTCTGTTCACGTTCTTCATCGGGCGTGGCGATTGAGAGGGAGAAAGATTGGGAGTAGTTTCCGCATGGGTCTTCAGTTCCATTAAGAGTTTAGGGATCACTGAACTGAAGCGATAGTGGTTCTTATTTCTCTGGCATAACTCGTTACATGCCTAACGAAAAGCTTTCGTGCATCCATTACATGGCACAGTTACACAGGGAAAGAAATTCGCGCCATACCCGCGATCGTTCCGGAATTCGCTCGACTAAAAGTGTCATTTCTCGGGTTCCATTCCAATTCCATTATCTTATCATGGATCGATGGAAGCCCTATTGCGGGCATTTCGTTTTCAATCCTCTGCCCCAGGCCAGCGGAACTGGGCACCTACCGCGACCGGACTATGTAGCCGCCCCTCGAAACCCGTCAACGCATCTGCGTGTGTCCCGTGCGTAACGCGAGAAGAGACAGTCCGCGAGTTGCATTCCCTCTGCTCCGCTCGCTGCA
>JAOEFI010000003.1:11171808-11196626 GCA_034621735.1 Anopheles plumbeus
CCATCAAGCACTCGCCTTTGGTTGCAGGCGATTTCGTTTTCCCCGGGTTTCCCGCTTCCAGGTCTTCGCAATGGCTCCCCTGTATCATCAGCGAGTGGAAGTGGTGTGCCAGCCCAAACTACTGTTTGTTGTTTGATCACCGTTAAGTATCTCTTTGCTGGGAATTTTGACACCTCGGTGAGTTGTGGTTGTTGGTATAACTTGCTGTACTCTTTGTTGGAAGAAAGAAACGCAGAATCGCACAGGGACCGGTGAGGGGGGGGAGCATGCCGTGAGGTCAACCGCGTGAGTCCAACTTTCCCAACTTTGTTTCTGTCGTTTCAGCAAAGCGGGAAATTTTTGGTTTGTAGCCCTTTCTTGTTTTTGTAAATGCTGAATCAAAGGTTGCGCGCTGTCAGCCAACGGGTTTTGTTTGGCTGAGGTTCAAAACAACTCCGGCGAGTCAGAGACGGAGTCATTTCAGCCGTGGAGCACCGTGGCCCTCAGACCCTCTGCGTCCTATCTATGTTTGCGCTGGGAATGGGAACCTCCGGTGGGTGGGTAACATTCTCGTACTGCACCAAAAAAAAAACAATAAAATGGTCAGTTAGGCAACGAAGGGTTTTTTTGGTCGTGCAAAATAAGTAAACGCACCCACCAGACCCCAGACACCTAACCTAACCTAACAGCAGGTGGGTGACGATCCTATGGATTCGACGCTCAATTCCTGCCGTATTTGGGTTGCACACTAGAGTAGGCACAAACCACCCGAATGGTTTGATACATAGAATAAACGACAACATGTTTGTTTTATACCCTCGTGGAACTACAACGATGGAGAAAGAGTTTGTCGTTTAGTCTGTGGCATGGTTATTGCGCAAGTTTATCTCTTTACAGTGGTTCAACGATGCGATCCTCCTCTGCATGATGATTGTGTGCTAATTATGTTGCGTTCTGTTCTTCTTCGTCTCCCCTTTCCAGTACACCACCCAGATACTGTACGATCCGGCGCGGAAGAAAGAGCCGTCACCGGCGTTCCAGAGCGAGCTCGACACCTGTCTGACGCTCTTCGCCAAATGGAACGAGTCCAACCAGGTGGAGTTCGTCGAGCAGCTACTCTCCCGCATGTGCCATTACCAGCACGGACACATCAATGCTTACCTGAAACCGATGCTCCAGCGGGACTTCATCACACTGCTGCCCAGTAAGTAAACGGCGGAGGCGCGAATGTGCCATTTTTTTTTACTTCGGCGACACGTGGACGCATCCCCCGGTAGGGGGGTGGAGGGATGTCTAATGGATGTAGGAACGATCGTGCGACGGTCCGCCGTCATTCGTTCCCTTTCGATGGGGTTGCCCTTCCCGTCTCGTTTCTAATGCGAGTGAACATTAAAACGACGTGCCCTTAGGCGAGCGATGTTGATGATGATGATGATGAACCGGCTTGCTCCTATCTCTTACCCTTGAGGGAGGGCCCTCTTCCCGTCCCCTGCTGCTAGGTTGGCAAAAAGGAAGACAAGTTCATTCGTTCTCCCAGAAGAGTGCGCACGGCCCGGAAAGTAGGTCAAAGCTTGCTCTCGATTCCCGCTTTTCCCGCTGGGGTGTGTTCGCGCCTTGTGTAGCCTATCCCGTAGGTCAGGTAGTTTGGAACGCAGGTTGGAACCGTCTTCACCCCACCATTCGTTCGTTCGCTTCACTGATCTAGGTATCGCCGTACCTGGTTTGAAAGCGAAGATCGCCCAAGATCCCGTCGAAGAAAGGGCAGCTCATAATGGACGAGGCAGATAAGATGGGCGAGACAGCAGACACCGTTCCCTCTTCCTCGTGCGGGTCAGCAGATGCGTCTTGTTAGGGTTCCGGTGCCGTGTGTTTGCTTCGGAACTATGGGAACCGGAGTTCCCGAACGAACGAACGAACTTACGAAACGCGAAGAACCGGGAAAATGTTGGCTGAAATGAAATTATTGGAAGCGAAGGTTAAGGGCCGCTGATATTGTTCACGTTCTCTAGTAACCGCGACACAACCGTGCGCCAGTGTTTGTTTCCAGTGCTGGACCGCGTGGGAAAGGAAATGGCTGCAAAAATTGGATAAGCAAACGTTAGTGCAGTTTCCCTCAGCAGGCAGTTTTCGCAGAAGGTTGTTGTGAAGGCAGTGAAGAATCTTTAGCGAGGTCAATTTTTCCATTCGAACTCCGCTAGCGGCACATTGATTTGGGATCGATTTTGCGCAGCTTCGATTCGACGTTAGCAATATGGAACCACCCCTCGAATTCATCGGGAAGATGGTCCAAACACTCTCCCCACTCAAGATACCGTCTTCCGGTTCGTAGCTAAACCGCGCCGATTGGTTTCACTAGGAACCCATTCGGAAATCGTTTAATACACAATTAACCTACATTTTTCTGGTAGATCTCCACCCCACCATTTCCCACACCCCTTTTCGGGGGGGTGTGTGTGGGTCCAACGACCGATTGAAACAGCCCATTCGCTACCGACTCGCTTTCGGAACGACGGTGGCCGGCTTTTGCTGGCCAACAACGAGCATGGGACAGGGTTGACCCATTTAGCTAAAAGCCAACCGAATGGCGTCGGCGGCGGCGCCTGTTTGAGGTATCAACCCCCGAGCCACGAGGCTGTCGGACACAGACGGCGATACGGCGGTGATGATGGGCGAAGGACGACCGGAACTAATCGAAAGTAATCGAAAAAGAAGAAAACTGTCCCTGTGCACACAGTCAGTCCTCCGGTCCGACAGAGCGACAGCCCTCTGAAACACACTCACATGCTCCTAATTGGAGGCTCGTGCTCCATCAGTGCTAGTACCATTTGCTCAGGCTCTCTCTCACACACACACACACATACAGGCAGCTTTGGAAGTTATGCTAGAATGTCAACTCTTAGGTCAGCTAATGGAGTGAGCTCCCTTGGACACTACGAAACTCGTTAGGCATCGTTGGCAGACGCGTCAGCAGACGCCGACACGCCGTGATGGTGATGGTAATGAAGGCCGCAGTCGGATTTTTTGGATGGCCATAAGCTCCATCGTCAGGCCGCAGTCCTAGTTTTAGGGGCGCGTTCTTTTGATTCACATCAATCCCCAACACATTTTAATCCAATCCTCCAATGTTGTACTTCATCGTATCGTGTATATGGAGATGTATGGAGCTAGTCGTTTGCAGACCCGAAGAAAAGCCACGACAAATTTCTAAACCCCAAATTCATCCAGCATTCATACGAATGTTGACTTTGGTTCACAGAATGGGAGATGGCTTTTTTTTGGAAATGTGAACAGGCACAATTTTTGGCCTTCTGCGGGACATCGTTTCACAACTTCACAGGCAGAACTGGGACACCCGATCGAACCGGGCACACCCTACTAGGTGTTCCTGGACATACTCACCTCAACCTCAAATCACAATACGAAGCGCGAATGGCCGTTGTTGTCCTACGGCAACCCGCGCCAGCTTCTCTCCTGCTCGAGTCTCGTGTGGCTTGACGTTTGAAATCGCCGACAGCTTTCCGGCGCCCTAGGTTCAGGTGAACATGCCGATACGCGAGTGTACGTTTGTAGATTGATCTACTTTCGGCTGGCTACGGGTGGACCCTAATGTTCTACACAGACTCGTTTGCAGCGCAGTGCGCCTTCGGTCGGTACTAGTTCATCGACCGGCCTAGAAAAGTTTGCGGTTCAAATATGTTCGCGCGGGGTCTAGGGTCGATTTACCATCTCTCTGTTTTACTGCAGAATTCTATCATAGGGTTCTATCCGTTAAGAAATACATAAAACCTGCGCAATATAGCAAGTACAAAACATACAACTTCACACTTGCTCATGTCGAAGGGTTATTGAATCTGACGACTAAAAGTTGAGACTATGGAAACTTTCCAGTTCTAACTATATAAACGATGAGTTGATCGCGGGGTTATTCTGGGATCATCTGAACCTTCCCCACCCCATAAGGCCGGCTGAGAATAAGAAAACATCCCCTGTCGAGCGTGTCCTAGGGGAGGTTTTTCCTGGCAGGTCCCTTATTGACACGTTCTTTTTTGACCCCCATTCAAATGTAACATGACTCACCATTCTGTTTATGATCCCCAAACCTTTTAGACCGCTTTCTGTAACCCTTTTTCGGGGTTAATGCCCTTAAACTGCCTTTCGCTCCCGGAAAGGGTTGGCTTGATAGAAGATTATTATCGCAGCACGTGTTGGTCACCGGCAACAGGAGTCAACCGTGTTTCTTCGTGTAGGAAGGCGGTCGTTTAAACTCTCACAAAGTTTGGTGTGATTTGTTTTACACCCTACCCACCATCCCCCGGGCCCTGATGACTATTAACACTTTCATAATCGATGTTGGAGTCACCGACTCGCGGCTGGTATTCTGGCCCTGGTGGATGTTAGGAATTTTGCGTGCGAAAAATGCTTTCATCAACATAGGCCGAGGGAAGAAGAGGAGGCGCCGCTCGGATGGTTCGTTGAACCCTAGCGGCATTTAGTAGCCTTGCTAGCTCCTTGCGTGTTATGCTCCGCGTGATGGTTTTTTTTAGCGCAATCCACGGAAAGGGAAAGCAAGGAACCGTTGATGAGGTGGTTGCTTTTCGCAAATGAGCCGTGGAGTGTGGAGCCATATAGTTTTACTAGCCCAGCACACGAATGTGATTTACCAAAACACACACCAAGCCGGTGATTTTGTTGTGCCATTCCTCCTTGGCCTTATAATGGTAAACGAATCTAAGCTGCACGATTGATCGCATATATTATACTATTAGCATACATCATGAACCTAACCTTATTCCATTTTTTTTTTCAACATACTTCAGTTATGTTTTTGTTTCGAAAAATTGGAACTATGAGATGTGGAACTAGGAACGCCTGGGAGTTGAGAGAAAATGGTCCCTAAAGATGTGCCACTTTCCATCCGCCTTCGATGTCGTTTTCGGGGAAACCTTGACATTATTTTATTACCGCAACGATGGATCCTGGAGCGAAGAGAACAAAACCCACAACAACACCGACCAACTGGAACTCAGCATGATAAGTGGATCGGACGCACCCAAACGCGTAGCCGACATGGGCAAACATTTATCGTCTTTCTGTCTCCTGCTTTTGGACTGCGACTGAATGAGGACGCGGGCTTTGACCAAATTTGAAGCCAGCGAAGTTGTGTGAAAAAAAGGCCAAAATTCAATTTTGAGTCTACCGCCTTGCGTCCCCTTTTGTTATTGGTCCCAGGACTGGAAGGACGGTTATCCTTTTTTGTGATCCTTCGAAGCTGCAGTATCTGTTATTTGCAGAGGCAATACTGTACAGCGTGGTTCATAAATACGCTCACATCCCTTCGGGAACGGAAGAGGCGTTCCAACGTCCTTGATAGGACAATGAATGTCAGAAAAGGATGCCTTTTAAACTAACCTCTCGCCAACACCACATTTTCGACGAAACGATGAAAGATCCGCAAATGACTGTGTGATGGAGGGTTATGAATTTTTAAGAATAGGACCGTGTTTCTTCCAATGAGTGAAAGGACATTCCATATGTTTCTCCTCGAATATCCCGACAAAACCTTCAGCCGTATCATTCTTGTCTCGATTTGTCCTTCGCTTCCCCACCCGCAGCAAAAGGATTGGACCACGTGGCGGAAAACATTCTCTCCTATCTGGACGCCAAGTCGCTTTGCCGGGCGGAGCGCGTCTGCAAGGAATGGTCCCGCGTCATCTCCGAGGGCATGCTGTGGAAGAAACTGATCGAACGGAACGTCCGCACGGACTCCTTGTGGCGGGGGTTGGCAGAGCGCAAAGGATGGTAAGTATCCGCATCAAGCACTGCGAACAGGTGCACGGTGGTTCCTCTCTCACTCTTTCCCTGCTACTCTCTCTTTCTCTCTTTTCAAGGATCAAATATCTGTTCATACCGCGACCGGGCGTGACGCTGCGGCAGCACAAATTCTACCGCGAGCTGTTCCCGAAGATCATGAAGGACATCGAGGCGATTGAGAATAACTGGCGCACGGGCAATCACAATCTCCAGCGGATAAACTGCCGGTCAGAGAATTCGAAGGGCGTCTACTGCCTGCAGTACGACGACGACAAGATTGTGTCCGGGCTGCGGGACAACACCATCAAGATCTGGAACCGCGCTTCGCTGCAGTGTTGCATGGTAAGGACGAGTCCCCGGAGCATCGATTTATTCATTCACGGTTCGTTGTTCATGCGAATTCTTTCTTGTTCGCTTCCGTAGATCCTAACGGGACACACCGGGTCGGTGTTGTGCCTCCAGTACGACGATAAGGTCATAATTAGCGGGTCCAGTGACTCGACGGTGCGCGTGTGGGACGTCAACACGGGCGAAATGGTCAATACACTGATACATCACTGTGAGGCGGTACTGCATCTACGCTTCAACAACGGCATGATGGTGACCTGTTCAAAAGTAAGCCCGGCATTTGCGAGCCCAGTTTGCTGGCTTCATCATCTAATTCAGAGCTCATACTTCACCACTGAGACCTTTGCATTTAAAGAACACATAGTAAATCATTAGAGAGACATACATAATATGAAGTTGAACAATCAACAAACTAGCATAGATAGGGCTCTGATGTGGTATGCGCTTTAATAAGTAAACTTTTCGTTGAACAGTTTTTAACGTCCGTGTTTGTTCCCCTTTATCCCAGGATCGCTCGATTGCTGTGTGGGACATGGTGTCGCCGACGGAAATTGGTCTGCGGCGTGTGCTGGTCGGGCACCGGGCGGCCGTGAACGTGGTGGACTTCGACGAGAAGTACATCGTATCAGCGTCCGGCGATCGCACCATCAAGGTGTGGAACTCGACAACCTGCGAGTTCCTGCGCACGCTGAACGGACACAAACGGGGCATCGCCTGCCTCCAGTACCGCGACCGGCTGGTGGTCAGCGGTAGTTCGGACAATTCGATAAGGTACTAGTCGTGGTCATCGATCGCACTCTCGCAGCGCCCCCGTGAACCGTAGTACCGCGACTAACCTATCTGAATCGCGTTACAGACTATGGGACATCGAGTGCGGTACCTGCTTGCGAATTCTCGAAGGCCACGAGGAGCTCGTTCGCTGCATCCGGTTCGATTCGAAGCGCATCGTCAGCGGGGCGTACGATGGCAAAATCAAAGTATGGGATCTCCAAGCTGCCTTAGACATTCGAGCACAGACCAACACGCTGTGCCTGAAGACGTTGGTGGTAAGTGGTGGCGGCAGAGCAGCGGAACCTCGCGATGGACCGTGTGCTCATCGGACCCTCCCCCTCCGTTCATCTTTCCAGGAACATACCGGTCGCGTATTCCGGTTGCAATTCGACGAATTCCAGATCGTAAGCAGTTCGCACGACGACACGATTCTGATATGGGACTTCCTCAACTGTTCGCCGAAAGAGGAACCGTCGGCACCGGTGCCCAATACCAGCATGGTATGTGCATAAAGTGAGAGCGCTAGACCTAGGGGGGTGAATGCTTGTGCTGCTCAACGATTTAACCTCACTCCGCCCGTCCGTTCGGTTCCCTCCTTTTGCAGATCAACCTTCACAACAACAGTGGTAGCAGTAGCGGAAGCGGATCCAGTGGTGGTGGTGCTGGCGGCGGCGGTTTAGGTGGTGTCGGTGGTGTTGGCGGTGGCGGAGGTGGTGGAGGAGGAGGAGGAGGAGGAGGAGGAGGAGGAGGAGGAGGAGGAGGAGGAGGTGGAGGTGGAGGAGGAGGCGGTGGTGGCAGTGGCGTTAGTGGAGGCAGTGGCGCTGGCGGGGCCAGTGGTAGTGGAGGCGGGGAAGGCGGCGGCAGCAGTAGCAACAACCAGAACAACGGCGGCAGCCATCTGCTGCACAACAATAAAAATGCAAACAACCAGAACGACGAGCTGAGCGACTAGAGTGTGCGAAGCGGTTCGTCCTTTAGAGAGACCCGACGGAGCGACAACGGGCGATTGGGGGAAGTGAGGAGATGCGGATGAGCGAGGCGACACCGTTAGCTGGCAGCGTTGACGGCGGATCCAGTACAGCCTATCCAATCATCGACCATCGTCCCAATCCCTGGCGGCCGGGCCAAGCGATCTTAAAACAACCCGTTAATGTTGTGTCCTTCCGTGCCGATTCCGTTTCGTTCCGTTCACTTTTCTTCCCTTCCATTCTACGCTTTCCCCCAATCGCGATATTTCTGTTCAGTTCTGCTCGGTTCCTCTCTCCTTTCGGTACAAACCTATCTGTGTTAACCTCGAATCCCTTTCTAAAAAGGAGAAACGTTGAGCATGGGAGTAACACTTTCCCAGGACGGTGTTTTGTCAATCCTGTTCGCATTCCGTACCACAACGCCCACCTGCACCTCCGTAAAAACCGCGATAGCCCCTTGGCGGTTGCGAACCACTCTGTGAATAAACGTTTATGCGAGAAGTCTATAATGCCAATTTATTATCCAACACTTCCGTTGGACACTGGTGTTTTGTGGTGGTTGGTCCATCGACCTGTCCTATAAAGCGCTACCCTATAAACAGTTCACTTTCAACAAAGCTGCGAACAGCTCGAACCATCCTTCACTCATCAACGTTGAAGAATATTAATCGAACGCGAAGAAGAAAGAACAAAATGAACAGCTCAAATGTGTTCGAGGTAGACAAGAAGTGAACAGCGCCCGGCCATACTTGACATGCTGGCAGCGGTTGGCAACACCGAACCATGTGTTCAGTTTTGCTGGTTCGAATTCTGTACCACATTTGGTGAGAGTGTGCTAGAGGAGAAGAAAGGTGGAGAGGTACGGGGAAGCAGGCGAAACATTGCCGATATGAAGAAGCGCAGAAGAAAACAAAATCACACACACACACAGAACTGATTCTAAACTAAAACAGAGCAAATGTGTAGCAGTAAAGTTGCAATAAAAGAATAATTATAACAACAACAAAAAAGGAACACAACTCGATCGTGCAGAATTTAAGGACATTCAACGCAGTGGAAGACGCGAGCCGCGCCACTTTGCGCCATGAATTAGAGAATCTGAGAAACTAGAGAATCAAATGGTGTTGAGCGAAGAGAGATCCACTATGATGTAAGAGTCGTTGCGTTGAGAACGTTGTTGGATGGACGTGGGCAGTGGTTCGCCTTTTTCTTTCCTCGCCCTCTTTTGTTTCGTTTTCTTTCAGCTTGTGAGATGTGTTTTAAAGCAGCTAAAGCCGTTCCTCAGTCGTTACGCTTCGGCAGATGTCTACAGGGCACTGCGCGAACTTCCCAGTCCGATTGAGAAAAGCATGGCACTAACATTTGGAAAGCATATAAGCTAGCAACCAACCGAAGGTGTTCATTAGACGTTTCGCGGAGAAGTAAACAACAAATTAAAACACACAAACTACAGAAACAAACGTTTCTTCGCATCCGTGCGTTTGTAGCAAATTTGTGAGTGTATAAAAACGAACTATACATAAGACGTGTGCGTTAAGTGTTTGCCGGGAATCGTCCGTAAAATGTTAAGTAAAAAAAAACAATAGTTTGTTTAAACTAATGCATTCTAACCTACGCAGCGTCACTAAAAGATGTGCTTGAGCTTGTGAAAAGGATTAAAGCTGACACGGTAGAATAGAGAAAACACAGAAAACTCAACAACTTCTCATGTACGCTTTTGTTCTCACTCTGTTCGTTGTATTCGCTTCTCCTGCAAGTACTACACACACCGAGTTCTGGTGGAATGTGGTGTGGCAATAGTAGGAACATGTTATAGACGATGGGAAAAACGAAACGCTGGCTGTTGGTCATAGAGAACGGTATGGAAATAGATTTTGGCAACTAAGGGGAGGAAGAAGAAAGAATCAAGCAGGACAAAATCTGGCCAGAAAATTACTGAGGGTCATAGAACGAGGAAAGCGATTGGAAACGGGGCGCAAAAGAATCGGAAGAGACGTAGGATTTTGACTGTTATTCTAATTATCACGATTATCATTATGACGATTTTCTTACCTTTTTAGCACCATTTATTATTATTACTATCATTACACGACTGCGTTACTGCATCTCTGTGATGCATAGAAGGAGACGCAGAAAATAAAACAAGGAATACAAAACACCTGGCCCCATAACGATGTTTGTGTTGAGGAGAATGAGCAAAGGAGTAGCAAAACAGACGTTCAAAAAGCTTGTAAACAATTGACAGCAAAAACAACTAACATATTTAAGCATGGAAACAAGTTACAAACTCGGCAAAGCTGTGTAAAAAGCAAAAAACAAATAAAAAAGATGCAGAAAAGAAAAAGCTAGGGAAATGATGTGAATAGAAGCCAGAAGGAAAGGACACAAAAACTGTAAATTCAGATTTAGTTATTCCGCAAGGAATAAAACGAGAGAGAGCAAAAAGCAACACATATTATGATAAAAGCATAAAAACGAATACTTCCACACAGAAACAAAACCTTTAGCTACATTTCATCAACCTCATACTATGTGGTTTATGCGTGTGGTGAGGTTAAGTACGGTGCCGACCGACGATGTATGGCTGGGGTGAAAGATGGACGTAGCATTTTAGCATTAATAAGCAAAAGCTCTCTTTTGGCATCGTGGAGGAGAAAAGTTGAAAAGCTAACAGAAGCAGAAGTGATCGAGAGACGGCGAAGGAGAAGAAGAAATACGGCACATAAAACTGGAAAACTGCTTCTAACAATTTGAACATATTATAACGCGTGAAGAAAAACCCACACAACTTACAAAACATTATTGAACGTAACGCAGCGTGGAAAGTACGAATATACCTGTTCTGGTGTAGGAGTGGTGCAAGGGTGCATGAGCGGTGACATCCTGCAGTTATGAAGGTGATAAGAATGTAATAATTGTAGGTATAGTAGAGGTCGAGCAGGAAAAGAAAATGGAGCGAGACAGTGGTAACATTGCATTACGGAAAAAACGAAATTCGTCGAGAAGGGAGGAAAATAATAAACGATAGAATGAAACAAAACGAAACGAAATGGTTTTTCACTCACGACCTTTACCGTTGGACGGAAGGTTAGTAAATGAGTGTGGTAGACTCATGGGCTTGTGATGAGGAATGGGGTATGTTACACCGAAAGGGGAAAGCATTGATTTTTTAATACTTATACGACTCTGTATTCTCTTCAAACGAGTAAAAAAATTTATTATTGAGTAAACACTTATTATATTCATTGTTTCATATAGTTAACATTTGTATCAGATTCATTTCAGATCTCTTAACAAAAGATTCCCTCCCAAACTTTGCATCATTCATAATGAAATTAACAGCATTCCACCTCCATCATGGTTCCCTTTACCTAGAAATTACAAACCCAGTTTTACACTTACAAACAAATCATTCTTCTAAAAAAAATCTCACCTTACCTAAAAAAGGAATAACAAAAAACCCTACGCACAGTGTTGTAAAAAAGCAAGCGTATCATGGATAGAATCTATTTAGTGTCTTCGTTTCGAGATTCCTGCGTTTAAAATTGAGTTTCTCGGGCGTCCCTCCCAATCATAACCTCAACCAATATCTCCGGGTCTCGGGAGAACGGTTTCTTCTCTTCGCGGTTCAATTGTGATGGCTCTGTGTCTTTGATGTCCACATCCACATTTCTGACATTCTACTGACGCATTTCCTTAGCCAACCCTTCCAGATCGGGATAGAGTACGGCCGCCGGTACGATCCGATGGCTACCTGAAGACCCGGCGGACGCACCATCCCCGAGCGGTCCGTTGGAGATGGTGGAGCTAGTAAGTGGCAAGGAACTGGCACCCGTTTCACCATCCACTTCCGGTACAGGAGGCCGGTAGCCGGCGAAGAGTGCCTTGCCGGCGTTCTTGGCCGTCCGCTTGGCCAGTCCCTTCGGCGTGATGTAGCTCATGTTGTGCGTCACGTTGATCACGTTACCGACCGTGTCAAGCGAGCTGCCGACAACCAGACCCGCCTGCTCGCCGTACCGATGCTCCACGATTTGCACCGTGCTGCTGCTCAAGCTTTTGCCCAGGATCGACGCGGACCGCTCGAGCCCATCGTACACGGTGCCGAATCCTTCCACAGCGCCGGCGCAGATCGTGAGCGCGCCGTTCATCCGGTCCGAGGCGGCCTCCGTGCTCATGCCGGTCCCGTACGCAAGCAGGGCGCTCCCGTGGCGCTGGATGTGCGGTGCCAGGAAGCGCCCCAGCGCCATCGTGGCCGAGCCGACCTTTCCCGCCACGTAGCTCGTCACGCCGGCCGCCTTTCCCGTAACGCTTCGCGCGATCTCGACCCCGGTGCGAACGTTCTGCGGCACCTGCACGCTCGACGGTTCCGCTGCGCCCAGCCCGGCCTCTGGAGCCGCCTTCTGGCCCAGCTTCGAGATGACATACGGCGTCCCGGTCGCGATCAGATTTCCCGTCTTCTCGGCCCCGCGTACCAACCCCTGCGACAAGTAGAAGGCGCCGCGGATGATGCCGGCGGAGACGGTGGTCGAGTCCGGCATCAGCGATCGTTTACGGATGCGGACTGGCGTATCGCCCGGTTGTGGTTGCGTCACGACGCCGTGCAAGAAGGCAACCAGTATCTCCAGCACGACTTCATCCGCACCAGGCGGGACCACGAGTCCAATCGCGCGCCCATCCTCACCGGCCGCGGACAGATCCGGCAGGATGAACGCTCCGAAATCGGTCCGGTAGCAGGGCGAAACGCCCGGAATGAGCGGATAAATCAGAAAGGCGGGCTCCTCGACGGCCCGCTCTTCGGGGATGGATGTCGACAATGACCCTCCCTCCAGCGGGGCCTCGCCCTCTGCACCCTGACCTGCCTGCGCGGGCTTCTCGAGCGGTTCCTCTGCGTTTTCGATTCGAGTGGCGGCGCGCGTTTCGATGATTTGCAGAAAAACGGTCGCCTGCAGCAGCCTTCGTTCGTCGCCCTCAATCCGCACTACACGAAGGGTCGATTCGGCCATCGTCCTGCAGACCACACCATCCGACTCGATGTAATACACCTGCACTCCGTCGCACGAGAATAGCAACTCCAGCAGCGTCGTCGGGACGGCATTAGATTCACCGCCTGGCTCCTCGGCCATTTTCCGCAACGCCATCGCTAGCTCGGTGTAGGTCCACGGACGCCTTCCATCCTCGGCGTACCCTACTTCCCCTGCCTGCTGCTCGTCACCTGCCGCTCCGTTTCTTCCTCCACCACCACCTAGCTGCCCGACACGCTGCAGGACTTCCCCGCGCGTCCGCTTCAGCTTGTGAATCATTCCGATCGCTTGCTGCCAGCTATCGTCGTCCTGATGTTTTTCTCCCTGCACCGCCAGGTCCGGGACCTCTACCGGAAGGGCGAGCGTTTCATCGATTCGTCGGATGCCGTCTTTATATGCTTGCAGGGCTAGGTCGGGGCGTTCGTGTTCCTCGAACTTGATCGCCCGCTCGATCGTCTGGTACGCCTCATCGTGGCCCGCTTTTATCGCTTCGAAAGTGCGCCGCCACTCCTTGCTGGCGGAGGACGACGCAGATGATGATGGGAAGAGCATTCTCCAGGCAGTTCCGGACGATTCTGGACATGGAAAGAAATAGCATTAACATCAGGGAAAAAATTTCCATAACGAATATATACACTGGATGCTCTTTTTACGAGATTCAACACAAGTAGAAGAACTTCGAATGAGAAGGCAATTATTTACAATAATGCAATAATTTACGAAACACATATTTACTAGCTGTAGCATTTTCCTGAAGGGTGGGAGCAGAGTGATAACGGGATTTTTTTAATCTTCCGAGCCTAATGACAAATGAAAATTGGTCCTTAATAACGTTTCACGTTTCTTCCGCAAGCCATCTCCAATCGTCAGGCTAGTAGACAAGATTGTATTAAAACGCTGTGAGATGCATTCCAGGTGATGAACCTAATTCGGTTACGACAATTTAAGCGCGTCTTTGTTACTTAGAACTTTTTTTCAGCATGGGACAAAAACGTGAAACTCAAATTCATCTCTTGCGTCCACGCCTATCATCATATGTACAAGCTAAGCAACACAAAAAAGGAATGCGAGAACATATAATAACATTAATTAAAAGTGGTATCTCGCATGGCGATGAGTGTTACTTAACTACTTGAGCTGTGAAGAAAAACTCGTAGCAGAAATATAACTTGCAGTATCATCCTTTAAGAAATAGTAGGAATAGTTGCTCTACTTGCAAAATTGTCTTACTAACTACATGTACCGTAGACTCAAAAGGTGCAACGATATGTGCTAGCAGTGCGTTCAGCATTCTACCGACTGACCTGCGATAGATGACCATAGTATATTATTCATTGTAGTAACCGATCCTTATAACTGCACTGTACTTCGTAGCCACGGAATGTTCGGAAAGGTTTACAAAATGCGCAGATAGTAACAAAGTTTTAGAAGACCACGACTGCAAAACGTGCAACAAGTGGCCACCGATTTTTGCTCTTTTTGGAACCTTTCCCGTCTACCGACGAAGCGAGGCGCATGCGATTAGAATTGTTGATGAAACCGTTGTCGATGGAAGCGATTAGTTGTCGTCTACGTCTTCAACTTCTTATTCAGTTTTCGTGTTCTCTTAGTTCACGACATTTCGGTAACCTAAACCGCCAAAACCCCCGTATGGTATTGGGGGACAGGAAAAAGAAACCTTTCAAGTGCTCCCTCAATTCGGTTGCATCACGAACGCCGTGGAGGTGAACGCGTCCTCCGGATTTCTTTTCAGTAGCTATTGAACTTCTGCCTGTTTATGTGTCGATTTTCTTTACATATTTACACATTTCTTAAATATCCACCAACACTAAATGAACCATTTTATACACACGTACAGTGTTCTACTCCCAAAGAACTAGACGCATTAAAGAACTGTTACCTTGCAGTAGAGATGCTACTCCTTCCGATGTTCCTTATCACGAATGAGCACCAGCGGCTCGTCGACTTTCCGGAATTTCCTAAAACATCCGATGATCTCCTTCAGGTAGACGATTATTATCAGCACTTGTTAGCACGATGATGACACGCAACCGACTATTGCATTTCGACAAATATTTTCAACAACATGCAGATGTCTATCAAACACGTATTATAGCGACACTTGCTTAGTAGATGTTTCCTGCTGCTGGGATGATGCAACGTTTACTTATAGCGAAACACTAATGCC
Organism: Anopheles plumbeus; assembly: GCA_034621735.1. NCBI lineage: Eukaryota > Metazoa > Arthropoda > Insecta > Diptera > Culicidae > Anopheles > Anopheles plumbeus. The sequence continues at coordinate 11,186,895 of JAOEFI010000003.1, forward strand.
AAAAAACTTATGATTCATATGAGGATTCTAAGACGTTCTGCTAAAATTAAGTGAGATTCTTTGCACACCTTACGCACAGGGAACCGCGAGGAGCTCTAAGCAGCGACTGTCAGCGTCGTTGGAATTCTGTTTGTTTTTATCACAATACAGCTGGTTAGGTGTTTTCGTACGCAAACAGCTGTCAAAACACCGTTGAAAACAAAGCGTCGGCGCGTTGACATTTACAACGAGCCGTAGAGGATGCTGTATTAAAATGGTCATCTTATTGAAGGAACAGTGTAGAAATAAAACTGTTTAATTCTACATTGTTGGAAGTCGTATACACCAAAAAAAAAACGCATTGGGATACACTTTTTCGTATGTTGTTTTATTTATTATAGTAAAAAAAATGTAGGATGTATATGTCGCCTTTCTCCTTATCCTTGTCGCTTTTCTGAATCACACTTTCACACACGTGGATCACGCTTAAATTCGAAATATTCGCGGTTTGTAAATTTTTCTCCCGCACCACTAGCAGTCCGGATCGCTATATTTTTCGAGTTTCGAATCGGCGCCGTACAATCCATTCGAGCGTGTCCCACACTTACTTTTGCTTGCTGTAGAATCACGTTGGCTTGATAGTTGCTGACAACGATTGCGTGGATTCGTAATAATTGTAATATGCATGTAAGTAGTAATAACGCACGCAGTACTAGCTATGAGAAGAAAATAATTCGTTCCCTGTTTCTACAAAAGAACCGCGTGGGAGAAATCGTGTGATCTTCAACACTGGTGGTATTTTGAATTTTCTCGATTCTTGATCTTCAGCAGCGCGTCTATCGACGCTTGACTACTTGTTTCGTCTTTTCGTAACCTCTCTCGTCTTCGCCTGGTAGATGGACATATGGTGAGTGATGTTCGCGCCATCGGTTTCAATGGTAAATGGGTACTCGATAAAAAAAAAAGGCTAAATGGTCCGATGGTGTGTGCGGTTGATAATGTCGAGGCAAAAATGCTTTCAAACATGCGCATGAATGATTATTCAACTAATGGCCTCATGGGTTTGGCGCAGACCTACGTAAAGTGGCCTAATTTCGTTTTCGGGGAAGAAGCGTTCGATGGTATACATTGAGAACGTCTCCGGCTGGTCGATCAATAATGATGAGTTTTGGATTAATACTTTCCACTACGGGGGTACCTTTAGGATAAAGAGATACTGATATAAGTATACGATATTGGGGCAGCTGAAGCGACGGTCACTCGTCTCTCTCTATTCCTATCCCTCTTTCCGAGCTGGAAAGCTGCAACAGCATCCGCAAACAGTGGCTTCTAAACGTAGCTGAAGAAGAGGATCATCCTAAGAGAACAACATTTCCGATATAGGGCAACGAAGGTCACCATAATGATAAACGTCTCCCGCCGTTGGTGCTGCTCCTTGTTGTGGTGCTTCATGCCGCGCGGTCACAATTTGTACATAATATTATTCCGTTCGCTAACCCTCGCCGCCGTTTCAATCGTCGGGGTATTAGTTTCCGTGTCCGTTAACATTGCAGTCGTGACAACGATGGCACCCCCGCCCGAAGACGATCCGGGCAGTAATGTGGAGCTCAAAATAAGGTTTCCATTGTTGTTGGCGCTGCCGTGCAGGCCCCCGTTGTTGTTGATGTGATCGTGGTCGGCTCCCGCTGTTGCTAGTACCGCTGCCCCTGCTCCATGAGACGCCGAAGAGGACTCGGATGAAACCGATGCCGAGCGGCTACCGGCGGATGACGGAAGGACCCCGGAAGGACCCCCATTCGAACGTCGATCGCGTTGCGGATGGTGGTAGGTTTTGATCGTGTATTCGTAAACATGGTTGCTGCTAAATCGGGTTCCTCCAGTACGGCGTCCAGCACGAGGTCTCGATGGTGTGCTGTACTGGTCCCCACTAGCACTCCTGGGACCTTCGGATGGCGTATAGCGAACTGTCGTTCCAGCGAGAGGCTGCCTCGAAGATGCTGAGGACTGCTGATGCCTCCCGGTTGTCGTAGCTGCAGCCGCTCGGAAACATTTTACCGCCGAACAGATTAATCCACACCAGCGCCAGCCGGGAGCAGAGGATCCTTGCGATGAGGAGGTCCCTGTAGCTCGTCCACCGAGAAGAGGCAACAATCGAGTGGCATTATTGTTCCGCCGATCGCCTCCAACTGATCCACCTCTGATAGAATTGTCCTGTGGCTCGTCGATGATTTGATCATCGGAAAGACTGCCCTCGCTGCTCCCACCGCATCCACTGTCCAGCGAGGACGAGTTGAACGGTCCATTGTAATCGTCCTGCTCGTTGCTATCGATCGCGACCGCTGGCGTAATTATCAGCAGTTGGCTGAACTTTTTGCCCGTCGAAACACGAACAGCCGTCGCTTTAGCCATCGTTGAGCGGGTTGTCGACCGGATGCGTGTGAAGTTCGATCCAAAACCACCTCCTGTTGCTCCGGCACCACCGGAGTTCCCGGTGGTACCATTCCCTCCCGTGATTAGTGCTGCCATTGACGCATTGTTGCTCACACTACCGTTTGCGTTGCTGCCGCTCGAGCCACTTCCATTACTTCCATCGCCACTCCCACTGCCACCGGCACCAGTACCACCACCACTGTTGCCAGCCCCACCACCATCGGCAACGGAGACGACAATGTTGTTGTTTTGGCTGATGTTGCTAGCGGCCGAAATCGTCCATCATCTTGCCGCTTCTTCGCCGTTCGCCCCGTCGTCCGGCTTTGCGATCTGGTACGTTATTAAATACTCCGGGTATGCCTGGGGGAAACCCAAAAAGAGCACATTCATTCAATACATTCGCACCGTGAATCCGATTTCATCTTTCTACCCGTACGTACCTGTTCACCTCGATAAACCACATACTCGGGAAAATGCAATCCACCTGCCGAAGGGCGCCCGATCACCGAGTGGTGTCCAGGGGGGGCATGCGCCATCTTCATCGCACTGAACTGTAGGAAGGATTTCCCGAGCGCTACACGACACAGCAACAATTGCCTGTAATGAGCGGCCAGATTAGTATATTCAGTAGAAACAATGAGCTCCGAAAGTACCTACCGATGGCACTGATAGCAGGATTTGTCCTTGTGCGTGGGGCACCCGATTCCACCACAAATGCCGTACACGTACTGGTTCGACTTGGAACTGTGTTCCGCAAAGTAGATGCCGGCACCAAACATTCCACCGATGTACGCATGGCGCTCATCGAAACCCTTCTGCACGATCGCGTTAATGAACGGCGAACCGTGGAAGAGCATCCGTTCGCTTGTCTGATGGCCGTTTTCCTCGGAAATCTCCTGTCGCCGGTGGACGTATCGCTCCCAGAGCTTTCTATTCTGTACCTTTTGTATCTACATTTATGCGAGACTTGAATCAGATAAGTTTAAAACAGAAGACAGGTGGCCGTACAGCCAGATGTTGCACTTACCCGGACAATGTTGTAGCGATTGAAATAGCCACCGGAATGGCCGTTGTCACGATGCTCCCTTATGGTGGCCTGCATTTCCTCCTCGACCGCAAGAAACTCCTTGTCGTCGGGAAGAAGGTCCACCAGCAGCGTGCCAGGGTTCGGGGTCAGTCCTAACCCTGAAGTACAAGCGATGATTAGTTCATCCGTACGATAAAATCGTTATGCTCCTCGCCCTTACCTGTGGTTGCCCGCAGCGTGGCAATACCCTTGAGAATTTTGTGCCGGAACCCGTAAGCAGAAACGCCCACCTGTTTTAGGTCCTCGTGGCCCATCTCGGCCAGTATGTCCATAGTGATCTGCTCGCGCTCGAACAAATCTATCAGATGCTCCAGCTGCAAGCTCGTGAGGAACAGCGAGACGGACGATTCGATCGATGGCATCGATGACATCTTGTCGTCGTGGTCCACCACGATACCGTCGACGTTTGCTTCGGCACCTTGTGCCGGACTGAGGCAGCTGCGAATGGGAAGCTAAAAAAGATCGAACGGGAGCATGGGTAATTGCTGACTCTCGAACGTTTCCCTTTTGCAACACTTCTCCTGCTTATCTTACCTGCGGAACGGGGACAGAAAGTGTCATTGAAGCGCCCGTTGGTAGCGTTACCGTTTCGGTGGTCGGCGAACAGGTCGTTGCTAGTAGGGCCCCATTGGAGGCTATGATGCCGGCGGAGGTTCCTGCGCCGTTGGCAAGAGTGCTACCGGAGGAGCCTGCCGCGCCGGTTCCCTGCGAGGCAACCATTGCATCCTGCAGCAGACACTTGACATCTTCGGCGGTGGCGAGATCGAGACTGGTTTGTCCTTCCTGGTTCTTCATGAAAGGATCGGCTCCGTGAGCGAGCTAAAAGCGAAAACAACAAACAAAACCATCAAATGTAGCATTCGTATTGAGCCTTCCTTCGAAGCAATCCTTAGTAACTTAATCCTAGAAACTTACGAGTAGTGAACACAGCTGTGTACGGCCTTTTTGGGCGGCCTCGTGCAAAGGGGTATAGCCCCACTTGTCCGTGGCGTTAACCACCGTGTTGTGCTTGATGAGGAGGGCGGCAATGTCGAGGTGACCGTACGAGGACGCATTGTGCAGTGGTATCAAACCGCCCTTGTCCTGGGCGTTCACGTCGGCACCGTGTTCCAGGAGGTACTCTGCCACTTCTAGATTATTGTAACCGGCTGCAAGGGAAAACGTGGAGCATCAGTCGCAGTATAGTGTGACTAGAGGTGTCTGTCGAAAGTCACGCTTACCGGCCAGGTGTAGTGGAGTCGAGTTACGACCTTGCGCATCACGGCAATTTATGTTTTCCGACGTAACGAGCCGCTGCACCCGAGCCAAGTTGCCCTTCTTGGCAGCATCCAGCAGGGCCGCATTGCCTCGCAACAGATCGGCCACATCTTGATCGCCTTCCCGGACGAGATCGAGCGGTGTCGCAGCATCGCGATTCTTTTTCGTCACATCAGCTCCATGCTGCAAGAGAACATCACGAAACAATTGTTATTCTCCAACCTCGATTCATCGATACCTTCCATACCTTTATCAAGAGCTTGACAATTTCGTACTTTCCCTTGGCGGCCGCCTCGTGCAGAGGCGTGAACTTCCACAGGTCTGCTACGTTCACGTTGGCACCGTGCTTCACCAGTAGCTCCGTCACCTCGTAGTGCCCGTAAGAGCACGCATTGTGCAGCGGCACTAGCCCGCCCTTGTCCGATGCGTGCACTTCCGCGCCGTGCTCGAGCAGAAACTCAACCACCGGCACGCGGTTGTAACCGGCCGCAAAGTGCAGGGGCGTCGAATGTCTACCATCCAAGTCGCGACAGTTCACCGTCATCGGGCTCGAGAGGACAATCCGTCGTACCGTGTCGAGATCGCCCGCCTTTGCCGCCTCCAGCAGCTGACACTCAAGATCGACCGTGTCGGACGGTGGGTCCTGCAGTATCTTCAATACGTTCTCCGTGGCCAGCTGTGCCGCCGTGTAGCCTTGGAGCGAAACAATCCCCGTGTCGATGCCGTACGAGAGCAGCAATCGGCAGGCCTGGATGTTGTCCTCTCGTGCGCACCGGTGAAGGGCCGTTTGGCCGAGCCCATCCAGCGCATCCACTTTGGCCCCGTGACGCAACAGCACATCCATTAGCTCGTAGTGCGAGTTGTCTGCGGAGATCAGCAGCGGCGTGAGGAAGTCTTTGTTCTTCTCGTTCAGCAGGGCGCCCTTGCGAATCAGCACTTCGAGGACCTGCTTGCGCTTCGGGTACACGGACTGAGCGACTGCGTGGACAGGGGTGTCGCCTGAGTAAGGATGGATGAAGTTGACTGTCTCGGTCGTCAGGTTCTTCTTCAGCCGCTGAATGTCCGCCTGTCGGCATGCGTCAAGTACGCAGTGTCCTTTATATTCATCTACGAAAATTCGTTAGAATTAGAATTATTAGAATTAGGGAATGTAACTGCAATTCTCGGTGCATCGAAAGAGATCTCGTTCACTTACAGGCAATTTTCTCCTGCAGCTCCCTGGTCGGCGCGGAATCGATCGCAGATTTGTTATGGCAGTTCAGGAGCGTGGGATCGGCGCCCTCGCTCAGCAGCAGGCTGCACACCTCAACCCGGCTCTTCGAGGCGGCCTCGTGCAGCGGCGTGAAGGCCCACAGGTCATTCGCGTTCACGTTACCGCCATGTTTGATGAGCAGCTCCGTCACCTCGAAGTGGCCATAGGAACAGGCGTTGTGCAGCGGCACCAGCCCACCCTTGTCCTTGGCGTGCACATCGGCCCCGTGCTGGAGCAGAATCTGGACCACCCGGATCCGGTTGTATCCGGCCGCCAGGTGCAGTGGGGTAGACTTGCGCCCATCGCTCGCATGGCAGTTCACGTTAAGCGGTGTCAGCAGCTCCAGCAGTCTGTCCTCGGACCCCGAGCGCGCTGCTTCGAGCAGTTCGTCCTTGCGATAATCGCCGGACAGGACGGGACGCGTGCAAGGGTCGGCCAGATCGAGCGGGATCTTGTTCTCCGAGTTGCGGATGTTCGGATCGGCACCGTGCTGGAGCAGGGCTATGCAGACGTCGATCTTGCCCTTACTGGCGGCCTCGTGCAGCGGCGTATAGTTCCAGTTGTCGCGTGTGTTCGGATTGGCACCGGCCTCCAACAGCAAACGGACCACGTCCGCATGACCGAAGGAGCATGCGTTGTGCAGTGGATGAAGGCCGCCGTCGTCACGGGCTTGAATTGAAGCTCCGTTGGCGAGCAGGAACTCGACCACGTCTCGCCGTCCGTACCCTAAAACAAGAAGTAGAAGGATAAAGGATTCATAAGTTAGCATGTTGTTGATGAACGTCGATCTCATGATTCAGTACGTAAAGGCCCCAGACAATAGGACAGTCATGGATTCGTCCTGACTAAAGCCAAATTAAGTCGACATTTCGATAGTTTCATTTCCGTAACAAACCACAGCTTAGAATGGATTCTATATATCTCGCGCGTCGTGTGCATTAAACGTCATTTCTAATTCCGTGACCTAATTTCGACCCAAGACAAAAACATAATAAAACCACCACAACGTGGTGTACAGCGGAACAGGAAGTGCAAAACATAGGATTATGCGCCACGGCTGGCACACGCGTTCGATTTCACGGTCCGTCGGTTTTCTTACTGCTGCGCCCGGCTTCTGGTGCGATGATTTATTACGGTCAATTTCAGGTGCTGTCATATGCGCCATTCGGCGGCCTTTTTCTTTCGGCCAATTCGAATCGCTGCTGTGCGGCCAGCAACCAGCAACCAGCCAGAGGCCACATGCGCTCAGCCATCGTGTGTTACATCTCGTTACAGAGCACAGGCACAGGCGCTATCGTATCGCGACGGCGGTTGCAAAAAGCATCGCGGCGAACCTTGTGGCCGCAGAAATAAAGCAGTGGAGCTAACGGGGTGGGGGGACCTTCTTTTTGACTCAGTGCCAGCACCGGTGCCAACCCAACCGACCACTACAACATCGAAGCTTTCGTAAGGCACGTCCGTTTGCGAGGCGTGCGAGATTATTAGGATTTTTTTAATAAAACCTACCGCGCCATTCGTATGATTTTATAACACTCTCGGCCGAGACCCCCTCCCCGGAGCGGACCCCCCTGTGGCCCACGAACTCGTCTGCATTATCACACGGGTTTTCGATGCGAGGCGCCTTTTTGGCATCGTACCATCGTTGCGTTATGCTACTGCACTCATCAACATTAAACATAACTCTTGCCCCGGCCCGGCAGATCCGTTCTGCTTTACGGTTTACAGTGCGACAGATTTTGCCCCATGCTCGCCCCTATGTAAAAGCGCTTTTAATTCCGCCACCGTTCCCGTCCCATGCCCACGGGTTAGTACGGTCATAAGGGTTTATGATATCATCAAACAAAGGTGATACACGGCAGGCTTTTGTCGCGCTGTCCCCTACGGGTGGGTATCTGAAGACTTTTGTTTTAGCGTGTCGTCTTTCCTGCCGCCATGTATTCAAAATACCCTATTTTATCACACAAATATCGTTAAAATCCCAAACATTGATTTAAGAATGCATCTCGTGTAAAAACTCGCAAAAAATTAGCTCAAATTACCTGACTCGCGGGAGACGGGATACATCTCCGGGGAATAATTAGACGGTATATTTATAAACATAAAGTTGTTTTTATTTTTCCGTGCCCATTGCTATACCGGAGGATAAAAGGGAAGATTGTGATCCAGACGTGTGTCCGGGAATCACGTTCTGCCAACACGCTAGACGATGCACAGCCCCATCCCATAGAGGCAGAAGATGCTTCTGCGAAAGCAAGGCCCAAAAAGCAAGGTCGAGAAATGGTCGCATGGCAAATGTCCAACGGAATTCAAACTACGATGACCTCCGGTGTATGCTGGTCGTGTAGCCGACCAAAAAAAAACACAGGACACGCGCAAATGAAATACACGGAATGCATAGTAAACATTCATATGGCGAGGCAAGCAAGGTAGTGTGCAATAGAAAACGGAGGACCACCATGGAACCATCCGCGTCATGCTCGACGCTATTTAAAAACCCCGAGGTGACATTGTTGAAGGCATATATGGACCATTTCGTTAGCAACACAGGTAGCTTTGGGAACGGTCCTAGTAAATGCAGGTTCTAGATATGAAGCATGCTGCTATCCTGGTTCAAGCGACACGACGATAAACTAAGCTGGTACGGAGCACGTGCCCGTAGCATAGATGAACTAATCCTATCTTGAATGCCACGGCACCTATACAGGCAGGAGCAGCATAATCCGTTAGACCTGCATTGTTTGAAAGCATAGCTCACGTTTGACTAGGGTTCATTGGGAGTGTGATTAGCATTGAAGTCCCTGGTCAAGCAACTATTAAATGACTCTCATCATGGAAGGGATTTTCAGCACCACACACGTCTGCAGCATGGCTGCTCCGTCAGTGTTTGTGTCGTGGGTTTTGATGTGTGATATAAACCAGCATCACCATCACCACCACCACCACCATCATTCGGTTGCAATTCTTGTGGCCATCGTTACCGCGCTCTTTTTCCTGCTCTGTTAACAAATCTCTGCAGCGGGCCGCCGCAGAGCTTACGCGCGAAACCAAGTCACGGTGCGCCCGCTTGACGTCTTTTGCCGTCGACGGAAAAAAGCCTCCCTCCACTCCACTTGGAAGTGTTGGTTCGCGCTGCTGTAATGGATTGTCGGCTGGTTTCGCGGCTGCTCGCTGCTGTGTGATGCTCTTTCTGCAGGTTTCCTGGCAGGCGATTGCAGCCGCAGCGGCAGAAGTAATATAGTAGTAGACTCGCCAAGCCTTTGGTAACCACAACAGACCTCTGCCTTCACCAGGCACCAGCAGTCAGTTTCATTCGGTACCTATCTCCTTTTTCGCTTTCGGTGAGTAAGTGTTCCCCTAGCGCGGTGACTTCGACGTAAATTATCGTAATCGTCCGATGGCCGTAATCTGCAGCGCAACCATAGAGCAGCATTTCTAAATACCTCAAATAATTTCAAAATGACCATAAAACATGCAACCGTCTTGAAAAGACTCTCACATAATCTGTTAACCTTGGGATTTGTGATTTTACACAGATTCGATAGCAATTTTTGAGTGAAGTTCAATAGCTTTTGTTGCGCGTTGCAGTAATGCTTCGGTTACTGGAGCGGCTTATACATAATTTAGGTTCACATCATTCCACGCCTCTCGTGGACCGAACCGAACGGCCAGAAAATCGCCGCACACCTTCTCCGCGTTTTCTACACCGTGATTTGTCTCGATAGTGAAA
>JAOEFI010000003.1:11203211-11221100 GCA_034621735.1 Anopheles plumbeus
AGGGGAGGGGGAGACAGGTTGCGAAAAAAAACAGGCCAACGCGAAAACTTGTCCCGAAAGAGTCCCGTTCGTTTTCGGCGAGGTGAACTAAAACCGAACCACCGCCAGCAGTATTCAACGAGGAAACTGGAAACAGGTCGTGGAGAGGATTATTAGCGACAGAGCAGAAGGGCTTTCAGCAGTTGAGAACTTTCCCTTCGCACAAGACACGACACCACAAGAACGATTGGAGCAAATAGAAACTTGTTTGCCATTTTCATTCTCTGATGTCCAAATCACACATGGACAATTATTCACACCAAAACGTAATAAAAGCAATTCGTATCACATATTAGGCACTGAGGTTGGGCACTGGGTTTGTTCTTGGATAGCAGTTTTTTTCTTTTTTTTCACTACCACGTCGCACAGCGTTTGTTAAAATCAACTCGCGAATGCAACGCCAACAATTGGGACGGGGAGTGAAAATAAAGATATTCCTAATGATTACACGACGCGCAGCACCACGAACGCAACACACCTTTATAAAACGTTCTCGCATATGGAACTTCTTGCTGGTGCCTTCTCCACTGTTTATCGTACGTCCGCTTCAGAGAGTGGTTGAAAAGTTTTTGTTATTTTGTTCACACGGCCGAGGCGGACGCAAGAAATACCTGGCTTTCCACTATGAACCACTCTTTCGCCACTCCAGCACCCGGAATGCCAAGGTTTTCAACGAGAAAATCGCAAGGGACGGACTGACAGCTGAGCTGTCACAAGAAGGAAACTGTGGCCCATTCAAGTAACTGTCAGATGAGTGCAACAGTTGATCAAGCACAAATGATAACATTGGAGATATTCTGTGGTAAGGGTGTTTGAATTTCAAAATAACACGATATCGTTTTATAAGGGTATCACTCGAAGGCAGAAAATTATGTGACTACTAAATTCATAACGTCATGGAAATTTATTTTCGTTATGCATGCATTTTTCTTAGCAATCAGTCGTTATTTGATATGTTTAATGTCTATTTATTTATACACAGGAATATTTACAGAAATATACATCTTGATTAACACTAGACCCTAGTTCACTGCCGCATGCTATATGAGTATTAGTAACTGTATATTTTGCTATGCTTCGAAACATTCTACCGTCAGTATCCGAAATTAAGCTCCACAAAGTTATGCTACATTCTAGGAACTAAGAGCGAACCCGGTAAGTGTATGATATATTTAAACTATCTCTCCCTGTATTACCTCGCAGTTTTCTGCTGTAGTAGTGTTAGCGACTGTATTAATTATGCTCTAGTCGTCTCCTTCGCTAGCACTTCGCGCGTCCATCGAATCTGTGCAAATCGTCAAATCGGGGGACTCGATTGGATTGATCATCCGGCCTCCGCTCATGCCACCTTGATGCGTCTGTTGGCCCAAATGATCCTGAGAACCTGTCGGTGCAATTGAAACTCCGCTTGCTAGCTGCCGTTGCCGGATAAGTGCTAACCGCTGTTGCGTGATTTCCAGGTGATGCTTGCGCCACTTGATTCGTCGATTCTGGAACCATACTTTAACCTACGGAGACAGAACACGAATGAGATTAAACATTGGGCGGAAGCGGTCTTTGCGAGGGCACGAGATAATGTCTATGAACGTATTTTCACCTGCGCTTCCGTCAACTGCAGTGTGTGTGCCAGATATAGACGCTCAGGTCCAACCATGTACTGCTGCCGTTCGAACTCTGCTTCAAGACGCTCCAACTGCTCTGGAGTAAATATTGTCCGCACTCGTTTACTTTTGAGCGATGCGGCCGAAGTGGACATTGTTGTCTTTTTGCCCAGATCTGCGGAGACAACCAAATGATGTTGGGAATTGGTTTATTCTTAAGCAATTATTGTGCTACGACGCAGCGGAATTCATCGTACAAAACATACCTTTAAACTTATCCCGGTTGTGATTTTGACTGTGATGGTGCGGGCCTAGTGCAATGTGGTGCCCCCCAGGAACGTGTTGGTTCTGCTGTTGGTGCTGGAGAGCGGAGTGTTGCTGCATATGTTGCTGGTGCTGTTGTTGCGTCTGTTGTTGACCCTGAAGATGGTGAAAGTGGTGGCCAGCAAACGCGGGATTTACCTGATGTTGGTGATGGTGATGGACGTGATGATGGTTGCCAACATGTTGCTGGTGTTGATGAGGGCTCGGGTGACCCGTGGCTCCTCCGCCATTCCCGCTGGAGGGATGGAATGCGGAAAAGTTCCCACCCGCCCCATGGAGCCCGGGTAATTGATGCAGGTTTTGCAGAGCCGATAAAGCTCCCGCTCCGACAGCTCCGTTCGGATGATGCTGCCCACCATACCCCAACTGTGCAACGCAAGCATCCACACTATCCGCACTGTCTGCCCGGTCACGTTTTTCCATGCCAGCGGCAGCAGCCGCCATTACGAGCGGCAAACGGCCCATCGCAGCAGCCGCAACAGCCGCCGCAGCAGCCACCCTTTGATGTTGCTGTTGCTGATGCTGATGCTGCTGGAAGCCGACACCGGTGGAGAGGTTCATCGCGCCATCGCTGTACTCGTTGGCAGCCGCAGCCGCTGCCTCATCTCGCTTTTTCTTCAAACCCAAAATGGCTGCTATCGTGAACGATTTCCCGACGAACCCGTCCGTGTCGAGCACGGCGGTGTTTGTATCGTTACACGGACTAGTGCGATCCCCACGACTGCTTCGATCGTTATTATTTGCCAACTCCTTGTAGTTGCCATCGTCCTGCGGCCCTCTACCATCTATAACGATCTCTTCATCTTCGTCCTCCTCCTCCCCAAAACTGGATCCTTCCCTTTCAGCGACATTATGCTCCGTGTCTCCATTTGGAGTTCTTGACGCTTCTTCGCCGCCTACAGCATGTTGATCGCGCTCAACGTCCCTTGGCACCATTTCGCAAAGCTCCCGTGGATCCGGATCGTCAACATCGATCTCAACATTGTGCTCCGATTCACTCGCCTCTCCTTGGCTCGTTTCGCGGAACGCCTGATCGAAGCCGGGCTCCCGTTTTCGTCCGCCGACTCGCAACTCTTCCGGGCAGCTGCGGTCGTTGCTGCTTTCGTCCTGATCCTCCTCATCCGTATGGTAGTCTCCCGGGCCAGGTTCCCCACGGTGTCTCATTCGCTCACGAACACTGCTGCCTGCCGTTTCCGCCAGTAGTTGACGAGGCCCTTCCATTTGCTGGTGATGCTGGAAATGTTGTGGACTGGAAGGACGAAGATGCTGATGTGATGTTGCCCCTGTCAGCTGCTGTACATGGTGCGGATGATGGCCGTGGTGTTGTCCCAACCCGTCAGTTGCAAGGGCGAGAGCAGCGGCGGCAGCAGCCGTGGCGTGTGAAGTGTGCAGGTTCAGGAAATGTGTCAACGGGTTCGCATGATGATACTTTGTTGGCTGATGGTGGATCATTTTCGAAGAATGACGCAAAACCGACGACCAGTAACAGTAATCAGTAGAAAGTCTATCCTTTCGATTCGTTAATGCTACCGACGTCGTTCAAATCTGATGGAAAAAATTGAGGAAACATGGACAAACGATTATCAACCTCCGCTTGTGACGAACGCTGTGGCTTCGGTGGTGGAAAGTTCTGAATTCTTTATATTAACGCATTAATTACCACACAAAGTGCTCGGTGCAAAAAAGAAAAAGAAAACTTTTCCATTTCCATTAAACTGTCCAACCTTCCTAAAACCACATGTCCAGGTACTTCAGCCACTAATAGACTTCGAGGGACCGAGCCAGGAAAAAAACGGAGTGTGTGTTCAAGTGAAGTTTAGTACAATATCCTGCGAACGGTTGGGGAAAAAGTGAAACTTTTCCACTCTCGATAGTGAAAAACTCTAATCAAGTGGCTAGAGAAAATTTGTCACACTCTTAACAAATTTCATCAGTATGTGTTGAGTCCGTGCTCCGTACTGTTCGTAGCGAAGAGCAGAGAACCAATGGCCTAAAACTGATATTACGGGTTGTGACGAGTTATCCAGTACATAAATCAACGAACGAACGAGTTATAGTTGTGCGATGGCAAGGAAACTTATATTCCTATCCTTCAGAGTAATCTGAGATAAATGGTGTGAAGTTGCATAATGAACTTCTCATTATGACAGCGTTGGAACAGCCCAAGTAAGTCCATACATTTCGGAGACATTTTTAAAAGAAGCCCTGGTTATTTCATGCGCATTTTCTGTTTACATCTTGAGAATTTCCTCAAAATGGAACATGCTTAAGGATACTAATACGAACAAAGGTCGAAATGGCAACACACAGTTCGTTGCACAGGAAACCACAAAGGGACATCCAAACAGTACAGGCAAAGAGAAAAGGGTTTTTGCATTTGCATAAATATGCCTACCCGTGCAAAGCATGTCGAGGTCCCTTTCATCAGGCCATTTTTCCATCCCTCAAACGACGGCTTGGCTGGCCGTTCATCCGAACAAGTATCAAACTTCCGGGCTGACTGCGGTGGACAATACAGTTGATGTTATAAAGCTCTGTCTGGGATGGCAAGAAAAGCACATGTAGCCGTTTTTGCGGGATACGTTTCGATCTTGCAACGCTTTCTGTAACATGATCACTCTGGAACAATGGAAATTGCATCCTAGCATAAGTCGGGCCACTCTATTGTTCCCTGAGGCGGCAGTTTATAGCGGTTAGTAAAGTGAGTTGCTCCGCTCCGCTCAGTTGGTTTACATTCTGTCGTTTCAATTTAGCGGCCCCATAAGTACCTTCATTTGCTTTGCGATGAAGCCCTAAAGGATGACATTTTAGACCTACGTTTTGCGTTGGGTGCGATTACTAGAGAAAGACGAAGTGAAAATGTTCGGATAAACCGTGACGTTGGAAATTTGACCCCGTCTCTGGGCGCAGGGGTGCCTAATGATACTTGATAGCGATGCAATTTGGGGCCATCTAGCAAAGCCGGAGTGTGGAAAGAGCATGTAAATGGGGCAACGCTTTCGAAAAATACCGATAAGCTCGTGGAGAAATTGCTACACACCGGTTTTCCGGAAAATGCATATCTTTTTGGCGATTTAAGAAGCGTCGACAGCAACGCAACGCAGTTTGAAGAAGCTGAATACATATAGAACGTCAATTACCTTTCGAACCAATTTGGAACTCCTGCCCTTATGCTGTCGAATAGCGAACTCTACTCCAGGCAATCAACACAAACCGCACGCTCTTCATCAACCGTTTTCCATCAGCCGGTACATACAAATCAACCACGTTGTCTTTCCGAAGAGTTCTGCATTGATTCACTTGTTATTTCGAGCAGTGGAGAGCAAACAACCACTAACCAATATGTTTCCAAATTATTGTTCAACTTAATTCGCAACACTTGAAAACAGGCACATCCACAGTGTCACTACAGAATCCTTCAAATGGGCGCCAACATGCTGGGAATGCAACAGTCGCTCAGCTAGAGGGTTTTTGATTACAAATTAATTTCATTAGCATTTAAAACCACCAACAGCTCCATCACCAGAGGTTGTGGAATGTGCGAGGTGTTGGATACTGCATGTGGATTACCTAATTGTCACTTGATCTCACAGCAGAACCACGTTTCTTGCAAGTTTTTGTTTGAAACATAAGCGTCACATATTGTAACTTTGTTGCAAACTAAACGCACTCGTTGAGGAAATATATCACTCTAGGTGCTGTCCCTTGCCGGCAGTTCAGTCGCTAAGGCTGTCCAGGTTATCCAGTCACGTTAGCACAAGTAAATTCACTAAATCAAAGCACAATTAAAAATCAGAGTCTCCTCGATAAAGCACTACTGCAACCGATGAAATGTGGACTTATACTGTGCAGGCCAAAGGATCCGAGTTGGCCCCAACTCCAACAGGTTCACCTGGTTCTACCCGGTTGCACTCCCCAACGCTTTAGGTGAAATTCAATCCACCTTCAGCCGAACAACAGAAAGGCGTTGTGCGTGGCGAGTTGGTCAAATGTGATTGTCATTTGTGGTGGGGTTATCTGAGGATAGCTATGATACACTGCAGTCATTGACCGACGGAGTGTGAGGCTGCCGTTGTATTCAACTTTAAGCAACGCTACTCTTTTGGCCAATAAGTTCTAATTGCAGAGTATGGTTGAACTTTGAAACACTCGATATGCATAAAGTTTCTAAAGCACAAAGTACTCGTGACAGCGCGGTTATTTTGCGTATCGATGTTGTCTACACTTTTTCAACCTGTAGGCATGGCGAAGCAGTTGTGGCGGGGACACACCTAACTGTTATTTGTATTACACCACTTAGTTTGTTATAATAATACACCAACTAACCCCAATTAAATTAGGAGATCCAGTTTTCCAGGATCGCCGAGCGGAATCCCTAGCGCCAATAGCGGAAACACTGGTGGTACTGTTGGTAATGAGATCACATGAACTTGCAACGATGCCGCGCGCCCGAACGTCAACAACTGACTGGCATCCTGGCAGCAGCACCGGACATCCGGACAATGCAGCCAGCAGCTTTCGCTCGAAGGTTGGCCCGATATGACCGGCAGGGACGGGGAGTAGGAAGATGACGATGATGATACGGCGATGGTCCCTCGTCCCTCGCGTTATTCCACCCCGAGTGCTCGGATGCACCCGATTAGCTGGCATCAAGAAGCTGCTACCATTAGGGAAGGACGACGGCGATGATGATGATGTTGTTTTTGCAGGTGGAACACCAGAGGGGGATGAAACAAGAGGGCATGTGGCGGAGGTACAGAGGTGGCTGGGTTTGTCCGGGACAGAGGTTCGTTAATTTGACCAGACAATCAAAACCACCCCGATTGTTGCCGATTTCCACATCGGCCTCGCCGTCCCGCTCGAACGCGTTTGTGCTGTCGCGCTCTCCCTTGCGGTGTGATACCGGTAGGGGCCCTTCCCCGGAAGGACCTGCTCGGGCGAGGGAGAAATCCGAAGGGCTAATAAAAATACCATAAAGTCATGAATGGAAAGCACACGTGCACACGGAAGGCATGCCTTCGTCGAACGCATGACGGAGCAAACGGGGTGAACGGGGAAAACCGGCGGGATCCGGCGGGGAAAAAGGACTAACCAACCCAACAAATCTGATCGCTAAATGTTCATTCTTGGCACTGCCACCGGCAGCCCCTGCAGTATCCATCGTTGTGGGTCCTCGCAGTTGAGCCTTGGTAAGAGAAAAGAAGGAGAGAGAAGGTTTAGCTCAATCGGAGCGAGTGAGCAGCAGTACGCAAGGAAAAGTCAGTCCGGAAGAGCATCCACGGACGGGCCAGAGGTTGGGGAGCCCGCTGTGGGCTGAGTTGTGGGAGAAGGATGGGCTAAAATAAAATCATAACACTTGACAACAATATTAGCGAGGGAATGTGGAATATTTTCACCACATTTTCCTACTCACTGTGGAAAGCAGGGTAAGGCGGAATGGAGGTGGGGAGCAGAGTGCTCCTTCTACGGGGCGCCGGGTTTACTGCACTGCGATAGAAGGAGACGGGTCTATCTTTTCCCGTTTGCGAACGCTGGTGGGGATTCCAGGTGTGCGCACGCGCCGTTTTTCCCGGTTGCTCCTAGCCACGAAATCCGTTGCCGTTTCCACCGGAGGGGAGATCCCGGATCGGCCATTTTTCTTCCGGCTAGGAAAAATCCACGTTGCCGGGAGGGAAAGCAGTTCTCGTTTGTGTTTTCACCGCTGTGAAAAACGGAAACGGTTGTCCTTTTTTCTCGGTTAGGAAAACACACACCACTACCGACGACTCCAACACACTCTATGCTTCTCTTTCACCTTTTCGTTTTCGCTACGACGGTCTCCTTTTCCCGCAGGAGAAGTGTGTATAGCTCCGGATAATTGTTCGGAAACCCCGAAGCGAGCGACC
Source organism: Anopheles plumbeus (assembly GCA_034621735.1). Taxonomy (NCBI): domain Eukaryota; kingdom Metazoa; phylum Arthropoda; class Insecta; order Diptera; family Culicidae; genus Anopheles; species Anopheles plumbeus. The sequence continues at coordinate 11,211,061 of JAOEFI010000003.1, forward strand.
GGCGGGTTGGAAGTGGCGGAAAGTGAGGATGCGGTAAAACCGACCATTTGTCCACGGACTGGGGAGTCAACGTTGGGGCCCGGTTGGGACTGATTAAGTTGCTGTGAATTTTCTGGCTCATTTTCTTAACGGAAATTTAATTGACAGTAAGATTGCTCGGCAAGGGTGGCCAATTCGAAGGATGTGCCTTCGTGGAGCGCAACTGGCAACGATAGAGTGAGAGAAAGAGAGAGATAGAGATAGAAATAGAGAGTGAGAGAGAGAGAGAGAGAGAGAGAAATAGAGAAAGAGGAAAGGTTTGGTGGTAGCCACGAAGACTATGTGGATGTGAATGGAATTTCCGTAGCCCATCGTAGGCGAGCCAAATGAGAGCAATGAGGAGCAAATTAAATGAACCAGACGGAAAGCTTGTTGGAAACCCCGAAAGTGGACGGTTTGGAGCGTCTTGGACGGAAATTAGAATTAAAAAAAAACAGTAGGGGAAGAAAGTGCTGCTACACATGATCTCCACAAAATGCAGCATATCAGACATAAGATAAAGTGTAGCTTGAAACATTCCATTGCTTTTTCAAATATTATTATCAAATGACTTCGATCAAATCGAATGATACCGAAAATCATTCGAATTTGCGTAGTAAATTTGCGAACTTTGATGATTGTTTTCTTAAGAAAACAAATCTCGTGAACCAACGTTAATATGTGTCCATTAATATGCAACAGATTCATTCAATAATGGTAAAACGTTGCCAACACAAATACAAAATCTCTATAAAATTCAGCAACTTTCACAATAAAGTAAACAACATCGTTCGACATACGACGGGCTGACGAAGGAATTCTAATTGAAATACTTTCCGGTGCATTTCGCTTTCGTCCTTACCGTCGCTGCTATCGTCGTCTTGTCCGTCATTCTGCCATATATATAGTCCTTTCGGAAAGGAATGTTGCTCATGACGCTAGGGTGAAAACCCCCAAGAAAACTTACCCCCAATGGACGGGAAAAGAAAATAGTTCTCTGGATGAAAATGTCGTACGATGAAATAAAAGAAATCTCAATTCAATTTTTCCATGCACCGATGCCGACGGATTGCTATGCCTTTCCTTCTGCAAATAAAAGAGTCGCCGAATTTCGACTTCTTGCGCGCCAACTGGGAACGTGTTGGCTTTAGAGAAAGGTCGGACATTTCGACGAGAGTGAAATCTAGAAATGCAACCCCCCAAAGGAGCAAGCACCATCCGGCAGGCGAAGGAAGCGAACGAATTTTATCTTCCCATGGATGAGAGACAATTGTAACAAAGTAATGTAGTTGCCGAATGGTCGGCGTGGAGCCGTACGATCAAGAGCGGCAACCAGAGAATGATGTTCGGGGAAAACCGAGAAGCTAATTGAAGCGCACCTTTGAAGTCGGTGGCGAGGGGGGGCTTGGAAAATGTTCCTCCTCCTCCTCCTCCTCCTTCTTCTTCCGGCGGAAAGCAAATGAACTGGAAACGAACGTTAATTGCATTATTGCGCGTCTTCGACACTTCGATGCCGTCGAACATGGCGAGGAAGCGGAAACAGCTGGGCTGATTTTCCGAGGAGCATTCCACGCAAATGGTGACATTCCGAGGCCAGCTCGCTCCGTGACGGCCAAACGAACGGACGAACGAAGATGAATACCGTCGGAAGCAATACCAGGCTGGGGGCAATTACCGACGGGTTGGCTGGCTGGCTGGCTGGCTGGCTATTAACTCGCTGGCCACCCTTGAGATCAATCAGTGGTCGATGGGGGAGCTGGAAAGGGGCGGAAGGTGGGGCGGAGGCTTCAAATACCACCCAGATTTAACAAACCGCTCCTTAGACTCCCGAAAGCTCGCCTCATACCGGGTGAAGGATGATTTAAACTACACATTTCTCAACCCAAATCGATCGCTTTACGGCGAGTCTCGCATAAGACCAGCATAATTAGATCCCAGCAGCATTAAGAGTTAATTAAGACTTCACACATCCTATTGCCCTCGAGCCGGAACAGAAGATGTTGATGGTGCTGGGGTTCTATTCCGGGTACTACAATCAATAGACGGGATAAGATGTTCAATTACTTTCCGTTCAATTACCGCTCCCATTTGTCGATTAACCCCCGAGTGTTAAACACTTCTGACGAAGCCCCAAAAACTTCATTTCAACCCCTGTGGCATTATGGTCACCCGTAGGTAGTAGAACGAAAAACAAACGACAAATCCCAGCCCGGTTTCGGTTTGTTTTGATTCTCCCTCTCAACTTTTGCCCGATTCCCGTGCCAAATGGACAGACTCTTATAGACACAGGAAAAAAAAAAAGAAGAAGTTTTTCATGAAAAGCCTCGGCAGACCATGTTTATAATGGCGAACGGCACGTTTTATGGCAGCTCCAACGATGCTAATGATGGCGATGACGGCCCAAGAAGTGAACCAACCATCCTGAAACCCGCCGACCGACGACAGACGGTGTTGTTTGCTGGTGGTTTGTGCAACCATTTTTCCTCCCACTTCCGCCCGACGCACGTGCCCCGGGGGGTGGTGGTGGTGAACGTCGTTTTTCTCCTCGTCGTTCCGGTGGCGGTTGATTTAGGCTCCGCCCACGTTTTTACTGCCATCCGCTCATGCTGGACGATGATGATGATGCTGCTGCCGTTGCTTGCGCTCAATTTAATAGAAAGTTAACGATGGACGCTCGGGATAGCGGGCGGCTCGCGTTCGGTTCGGGTGAATCGGCAGGAAAATGTCCTTCGATTCTCGCTCATTTGCTTCAACATAATTATTGTTTTATGCTGATTAACTTTCATATTGTTATTTGATTCTCTAAACAAGCTTGTTGTTTACTGTGTTTTCTTCTATCGAAAGTAGTACTATGTTACTAAGCTCTACAAACACTAATGCTTGTGAAACGTTTTCTTGGTACAACCATGCTGATGCTTCAAGGCATACCTGTTTATATAAAACCTGGTGATAAAACTGTCCATTTATTTTGAAACTTCTGCCCCATTTCCCTCCTCTAGTGTGGTTTCTGACCCGTAATCCAATTTCGAAACGTAGCTCTGGTTGGGCACATGATGCCGAAACGGAGATTACGCCAGAGCTCGTCGGTGGTCAAACGGTTTACTAATCTTATTATAAACTCTGTCCATGGGACGCCTCGTCATCGAATAATCACAACTGGCCGAGTCATCGACAGGCCCAAGCTGCTACTCGCTCGTCGCCATGGTACTCATCATCGCATTATTTTTCCCTAACGAGATGTCCGAACCGAACCTGGTCCGAACTTCTCCCTGGCTGGACTACGGTTCGGATAAAATCTAATCCACTTTGGCAGCAAATCTCTTCGGTTGGTTTTCCGGCGACCATCGAATTGTCCACCGGGTCGATGTCGTGTCCGAGTGTACCGAGGTGTATCTCATTTTTTGAAGTGAAAATGAAGTTTTTAATTAATTCATTAAAAACATTCGTTAGGAAAGTAATGTCCAGTCGCTTCACCTGGACCACGTTCGGGACGGCCATCCGCTGACTCAACATTAGGATGGAACCGGGCCCGGAATTAATCCTCATGTAGTCGCTTATTCTTGAGCTATCTGCATCGCAAATGCAAAATAGCTGGGTTGCAAACGCTACTTGGCTGCTTTAAATCTAATAGGATTTGTTACTTTTGCGTGTGTTGTTTTCCCATCAACATCCGTACGTACGGATTAAGCGTGGACGGAGTTGATTTTTCGCTTCATGCGTATTTTGTCCTGCAAAAATAAAAATAAATGAATTCTTTGAAACAATCATATCTGCACCTACTCAAATTCCCCTAAAAATTCGACGACAGAAGGAGCGAATAACTACAAAATAAACCGTTTGTGTGGAAAATCTAATAACATACAATTAGCGTTGCGTGTTCGTCCTCGTTCGAGCCCTCTTCCGGATACTCCGGCTCGATCGAAATCAAACAATTCCACGCGGTCAGTTGCAAAACGCCGTATGAAGCATGAAACTAAACTCGAAATGTAAAACCCTCCTCTGCCGGGGATGGGAGCGGGGTTGGCAATACAAACCGGGGGGATGTGTTGTGGTACCGTAAACGAATTAATACTGTGGTATACAAACAACGAATTTTGAAGAGAAATCCGACTCGGGGGGGGGGGGGTTTTGGCTTTTCCCGGCCCCACATCCGGCCGTACCGAAGATGGGTTTTCATTTGATCCTTGTTTGTGCTCCATGGGCAACGAGCTAATTGGGAATGATATGGCAGCAAAATTAATAATAAAATTGCCATTTGCGACCGCCACTGTCCCTTGCGTGCCACCCCCGTTGCATCACACTACATACATACATTTTTTTTGCATCTATTTGTGTGCCTTCACTGGCGTTCATCAACACAGCAAAACAATACCATTCCGTTCGGGCGGTCCTCATCTGGCCACAGAATTGCCCTTGGCCGGATCGTTTCCCCGGGTACCATTTATTCAACCCCACCCTTCCTTCCCTCCGCCCATTCCTCCAGCTATCCATGCCGACCCGAACAGAAGCTCCACGCTGCCACGACTCACAGTCCATCGGGCGAAACTCCAGAGGAATATTTGTGTTTTGATATTTCATCCATCCATCCACTTAGAAGCCGCCCATTTTGTTTGCGGTGGTGCGAGCGCAGAAAAAGGACCCCTTTATGCGGGGGGAAAGAGTTTCCGGACATGGGCGAAGCCGGCTGCAGAAGGTGCGAGGATCGTGCGGTGGGGAATGGATTCGAGGAACGGCCATTATATGAAACCGAAATTATGATGATCATCATGATGGTGAGGATGCCCGGAAGGCTCGCTTGTCCCCGTCGCCCTTCCGGTGGGGCTACGAGAGGTGGGGTGCCCTGCGGCGGGGATAAACATAAGACAACCACAATCGAATGATGGTATCGTGGTGATAGTCACGATGGTTCGCATTGGATTTTATTGCAATTACCACAGCCGTCCGAATCGGAATCGGGTGGAATCCGTCCGCTCGAGGCTAACGAGAGGAAAATGAAAACGCTTCTTTTGATTCATTTGTTAATTTTTCCCTTTGATATTTTAACTGCGCCCCTGTTGGGCAGCTCTTGTTCCACCTTCAAGGGGTGCCTTCCGGAAAGCGAAACATAACTGTGGCGCTTTTCCGTTGGTTCGGTAGACACTCGGGCAAAGAGCAACAGGCCTTGGATAGAGAGAGGGGGAAAAAAACGTTATTACTCCTGCGACCCCGGGCGGCCAATTGGATTGCGTCCTTGTTCATCAGAGAAAGGCCCGGTTGAACTGGCAAATGACCTCTTTGATTTCCCGGTCTAGCTCCAATATCCAGTCTAGCTCCACTTGCAGATGAGGGCCGCATTATTTTTGCGAAATGCCTCGATGAGATCATCCAACCGGAGAAGTTATGGCTTGAGTTAAATTGCCATTTTGACATCTTCAATTGACGAGGTGGAAGTCGTAGCAGAACGTTAACCATGCATTTGGACCGTAGTTGAACGAAATGCGTAATAAAAGCAAATCTTAATCCTTCTACTGCCCGTTAGCATCTTTAAGCAAAGGATAGACATTTCTTTTCATTTTTCCAGAAGCACTAAACCTATCACATTCAACATGGTATAGGAAGCCATTACACGTTTACACAAAATGGCAGAACGTCAATGTTGCGACGTGGAATGTCATAGAAGATAAGACTCTTCATGGAAAGGCGACCACGATGATCACAATGGACGTAAAATGAGCCAGCTGGTAGAACATACATCTCAGGTCTACTATCCTCAATAGTAAGCCTTCTTGCCAAACGTGTAGCCAAACTGATAAGTTGCTGGGATAAACTGACAGTTGTCAGTTTTGATAAAATATGAGCTAATACTGTGTCCTTTCTTTTTTTTTTTAAATGCAAAGTTTTAATAAAAATCTGAGTAACCTTGTTATTAAAGACGATAGTAGGGATATGAAAATCGATCTCCTACTAAGTCCTACGATAGCAGTTTCCTCCGTGCAGAAAACTGCTTCTGCAATGTTCATTACCCTACGAGGTTGATAGAAAGGTTCAATAAAATCAGGCGCACAAAAAGGAACATCGCAGACAACCAACGCCATTTCACTTTCCATCGTGCCGATCCTGGCCTCGGCGATCCTGCGACAGCGTACTGGCATGCGCATCATGGCCCGCATCGTGCCGGCGTCATTATTATCGCTCGAATTATGATATAATAAAATCCTCCCAGACAGCACCCCACCCACGCGGCACGTTGCGGGCTCCAAACCGCGAAGCAGCTTATTATTATATTATGTCCCGAGCGGATGGCCGAGTCCATCCCATTAGACGCGAAGGTGGGCCCCACTCCCGGGTGCGCTTTTCCCCCGGCCGGCGCAGAACGAAAGCGCCGGCGAGGGGCGACAGGCCGAAACGGTTGGAAGATATAAATTATCCATTGATGGTGACATTATATGTCCCTGCCTGCTCTCTTTCAGTCTGCCGGCCCAAATAGGACCTTTGCGAGGCTTTCCCGCTGCCAACGCTGGTAGCGATGGTAATTAATTAACGCATTAATTAAAATTTGCCTGCGACGACACGACGTCGGCCCTTGGTGATTATTATTGTTATGGCGATAATCTGGCGCAAAATTACCGACTGTCATTGTCTCGCCGATACGGGAAGGATGGAAGGTGAGAGCTTGATGCCGCTAATAATCGTCCGCGCTATGGCGCTGCTGGTGGAACGGTTGGGAAGTTACGACATCCGGCTATTGTTCCCACCCGTTGATCCTCGCCTTCGATTTTCCAGCGAAAGAGTAAAAGACATTTGTTCGTGCTTTCGTCGTCACGTTAGCTTAATGGGATGGGATGTTGTTATTTTGTCATAATTAATATCGGAAGTTTAATTAAAATTTTCTAAATAATTTAATTAGCAGACGACGACGATGATTACGCGGATTATGTTGATAAACAAATAAGGAAGCAATAGGCAACAGTGGGTGTTAAAGTATTGTGTCAAGCAGGGAGGGATCAGGAAAGTTATTCGGATGTCATGTAGAAACGATTAAACATGAACAAATAAAATAATTTTAAAGTTAAAGGACATAATGATCACCAAATCGGAGAACATTTACAAATTTGAACATATTCCCCAGAGCAGAAAGTAGAAAAAGAACTGGAACGGAAGCATGCAAGTGGCCATTAGAACAAACATACAACACCCAAAAGGGAACCGCGCGATGGGACCTCCCTAAATAGCTACTTGACGGCTGTCGACTCCTCGAACTAATAATGCCAACAATGTCTGGCGGATAACGCGTCACGCGAATGAAGATGAATGCGTCCTCAGATCGCAATATGTTTGTCGTGATTATTGCCACCTTGCCCGGTCCTCGCCGCCCGGTTCCGCCACACAAACGCTACGAGTTTGTGACAAACGGCTATGTTTCCGCCAGTCAGGGGGAAGTTGAACGTTCGGCCCTTCGCCGCAGCGCCTAGGTGAAAAAGGGACCAGTCGGGACGGCCGAGACGGCCGAGGCGAGACTTTGGATGTCCCGAGGGTTACCCTCGTGCTCCGGATCGAAGCAGGTCCGTCCCGGGTGCTTCTTGCTTCCTTCCAACTCAACCCAGGGATGGGGGACTAGTTCTACAGCCCGGGCGGCTGTCGCGAGGAGGAAAGGTGTGGTTGGAATGTGCGTTATTAAAATATTTTGTCAAACGATTGTAGCAAATCCAATAATGATGATACGACTAATTTGCCGTAATAAGCCGTAAATCGTAAACGATATCACGAGGGGACCTTATTTTTCCCTCCCATCCTTCTCCCTCGTCCTGCCTGTTGCCGTGTCGGGGGATGTTGATTTTCACGGCGTGCCCTGTAATAAAAGGACGTTCTATTCGGGTGTTCCTTTTCAGCACACCAAGGGTCCGATTCCTCGCAGGGAAGGAATGAGGCCTTTCTGGCGAGGAAATGTGGGTCAGGTGCAGACCTGCCGAGAGCTCAACGCGCGGAGCTACCAGGCTGGCGGAAAGTGTCTCCGATCGATTTGCGACTCTTCGCTGCCCCCGGACGGCTAAATGCTTGTTCCGATTACGGGATGGGTGGAGTTGATGTGCCGTGCATATTGTTTATCAAAGTCAACATCCCATCCGTCCAATGAATGAATTCAATCGTTTCGAATTAGCGAATGGTTCGTTTTTATTGGACAGCTTTCCCTCGGCGGTCATGCTCTTTGCCCTGTCGATGAACAAATTAGGGGAGGGTGCATGTTTGCATTGGGAAGGTCACATTAGTATCGGTAGGCCAAGAGTGTTTATGACACTAATGAATACGACAAATTCAAAACTATTGTAAATGGAAACTAAAATAGCTCGATGACTGAAAGAGAGGACAATTTAATATGTTTTTACCACGGATTAGTAGCTATAGTTATCTCCATTGGGCCATTCTACATGAGATACGGTCACACGCAACATCAAAAGAACACGCCACACCGGTTCAAGTGTTGATGGGTGCAGCCACTCTGCGCGATAAGCGCCGGCACGCTTTTGCCGCGAAAAAGTCAGGCTACCCGCGAAAACAACTGCCGCCAGGGCTGAGGGCGATCCGGCTTTGTGCGGCCGAAGCGAAATGCGTTGTTTTGTGCATTCTTCAGCTAGTGCTTAATATGAAATTTATTGCTTTCGTGCAGAATTGTCGCCCGGCCGAACGCCCGAACACGTGTTCGCTCTTCCGGTGCCACTTGCCCGAAAGCGAGCTCGCCCTCGGCTCTACGAGCGAAGAAGTCCATCACTTGAGGACCTGTAGGAGTGTGTGTCCCCCTGTCAGGATTGGTGCGATTTTCCGGAGAAAAATGTGATTCGAATATAAACATGCATATATACCCATCCGGCTGCACACGCAAGCGTAGCGAGCTTCCCTTTTCCTGGTGGACATTTCGTCGGGTGGGTATCGAATTTTCTCTACATTGTGCCCGGTAAAAAGTCACGCGTGCTGGACGCGGTACTACCCTAACCTCATTTTTCTGGTGCTTCGTAAAAAAGGACCCGCTGTACGATGCACATTCCGTCCATCCTTCAAAGGCACAACGGTGATGTAACTTGTTCTATTTTTTCATTAAGGGTCCCCCTGGCCTGTTCCCTCATTTTAAATTTATCCTCCTTCGACGCGAGTTTCCCCGTTTTTTTCCGTGCCTTCCCCTTCGGTATGGAAAAAGCTTGGCATACGCTACGCAAACGATTTGTCCGTCCCCTCGCTCAAGGCCGCTCGGCGCGTGAACGGGACCAAATATTGTCATCATCATGATCATTAAATAGATTTGGATTAAATTTACATGCCTAAATAGCTTCTTCGGCAGCAAACCGGTTGACACCGGAAGTAGTCAACCCTGATTGTGGCAGGGCCGCCCGGTCAATGCGAAGGACGAAGGAACAGGTGGTTACCGTGGGTGCAACAACGCTAGTTACGATGAGGACCTGATCCGGGAAACCCATCATCGGAAGAAAAGTATTGAAGTCGTTTGTTACACGTTCTATTGCATGTTTCATAAAGGTCCGTACGAAACAACAGCAGCCTTTTAGCTCTCTGGGCTCTGGAGGGCTCGGGATGCCACAGTTCAATGTTTTCAAATGTCTTTTTTTTACCTCAACTTTTCCCATGGGGTGATAGATCCGTTGGAGCGTGAAACCCATTCGCTTCCTTATTGTCACCGGACGAAATCATTATCGCAGGGGCTGGCCCTAGGCAGTGACACGTTCGAGCAAGGAAGCTGCACGCTGTATTATCAATATCAACCCTCGCTATAAATCTCCAGCCGCCTTTCCCTCCCCAGTGATTCGTTATTTATCACTTCTGCCCGCGTGTGTGGGTCCTTTCTTGAGCGCAATCATCCATCAAGTGCTAATTGTGAGCAACTTCTGGGCGCAAGCAAGCAAAACCGCGACAAGGTTCTCGCCGGGAACGGATTTCCGATTATGCTTTTGTTTCTATTGCTTCACATTCTCTCCAGCTTTTTTTTTTTTTTGCTTGTTGCAACACATCCATCGGCGTCTTTTCTCTCCTTTACCAAA
>JAOEFI010000003.1:11221200-11257662 GCA_034621735.1 Anopheles plumbeus
CCCAGCCTTTGGAGAGCCCATGGAGAAACGAGATTCCTCGTGTCTACAATGAAACTCCGATGAACATAATATCTTTCAGCGGATGAACACTCTTGCCGGTGCAGTTCCAAAGACAATCGAAGTGAAGACATTTATTAAATTGTATCGATAAAGAATCCGGTCTCGTAGATCTGTAATTGAATTATGGTTTAAGTTTACACAGAAGGTGAAGGTGGTTTCCTGGAGCATGAAAATCCTTAAAGGAACACGAAGCCACGGAAAAAAGGTAAGTACGATAAGGTTAATATAAAATTTGGTAACGCCACGTTAAGAATATGCTTCCTGAATGGTACCTGAAGAGAGGGAAAAACACACCGACATCATTCGACAGAGAGGATAACAAGCGAAAGTTTTTCAGATCCTGGTGGCGTGGACACACTGGCTTTGATAGGGTTTTCCTCCGAGGTACGCTTCGTTTTCCGTGCCGCCATTTTTGTCTTACTCAGCTCCAGATACCACTTCTCCTTCGCCACGGTATCTATCCCAAACGCACATACACACACACTCTTCATCGCGGAACCATCCGCGTTCTCTGGCTCGGAATTTCACTTTCCGCCGAGCTCCAAATCTCATAACGATAAATATACGGTGCGATGTTCGCAGGGAAAACCGACGGCCCGGGCCGCAATAAAAAATGTATAAAACGAGGAAAACGGCGGTACCCTCTAATACCGTGACATGGGGAAGTTAAATAGCCATTTCGGGACGGTCGATGTGCTGCGGTTCGCCCCCCTCGTCCTTGGCCGTCCTGCTTGGAAAGCAGGTCCGAGGCGCACTTTGGTCGAATCGTTAATAGATTTCCCGACTCGCCAGCGGAATGCCTTTCATCTTTGATCTGGCCCATGTACTTTTTTTTCTGTTCCTTTCCCTTTCTTGTGTCCGTGGCGCAGGATTTTACAATTTCCATCGTTGGTTTGTTGGTGGCGAAAACAGTACCAGTCTAGCCGTAGTCCGCATGAATCCGTTAAATATTTCTCAATAATTCTTTGATTCTATTTATCAGTTTACGTGTTTTTTTTTCCTTTTACTTATGTGGATCATTTGCATAACGGCTTAAACATACGTTAGTTTAGATGTTTTTTCCTGTGTTTTCATGATGATTGATCTATATGCATCATTTGTTTGTAATATTTTCTTCACAATATTTTTATGTATGTACTTGTACTTATCTCATTGTTTCATCAAATGGTATATCTGAAGATATCCTATTTTTCTAGAATCGTCGCAAACTTATCAGTCTTCATTTGTTTTATTGCATTAACCATTATTTGTGCGATTTCTGTACTGCAGTGTAATTTTGTTTCTTACCATCGTTCCTAGTCTAAATAGTTTCCGATAGCCGTACCAGTTTGCCGGTGAACGTTTTAATGCTTTGATCCTTTCATGATCCTCGTCCGCTACATATTTCTTCATCGTGCTCTTCCTCTTTTCCCGCCATGTCCAGGTTCAGCGTTCTGCCCCTTTCCCTACACCATGGAGTTTATCTCGTGCCAGACAAGTAATGTACATGTAAACCGTAAAGTGGTTTGAGCGGGCAATTGAATCTGAAAGTTTTTTCGATGAACAACTTGTTTTAGGGTTTTTTTTTGTTTCCTTTCCACCCGGCATCCGTTTAATTCATTTTTTTTCACGGACTTTCCAGCGTAAACGAAGAAAGTTGTTCGTCTAATTTGCCATCGTACAGTTTTTCGCTGTAAAAAATTCTATGCCGGCGATGTGGAGATGTTTTGGTGGTGGGCTTACACCACTAAAGTAGCGGCAAACTTTTGTTCATTACACGCAATTTATTTATTTTGTTGGTGGTACAATTATCTTTATTCTATTCTTCAAAATATTGTTATACTGTGTTGTTCGATTTTACAGGCACAAACTTCGTTTTTATCGTTAACTCTCGAGTTGATACTGAAAAAAAATTGCAAAAAAGGATGTTTTGATACCATCTTATACATAAGAGCATCTTATACAGGAGAACTGCTCAATGTTTTCATGAATCCACTTAGTTAGATGATGAAAATTCCTTAGCAGCTACCTTTGTTTGGTACTTATCAATCGTTCATGAAACATCAAAAAGGAAAACATAAAACACAAAAACGATAGCAACTGCTATTAGCCAAACTCTTCTTCGTGTTTTTACAAAATTTATCATTTTCGATAATAGTATATCTTAATCCACTTTATATTATGATTTCAATCGTTGGAGAGTGCTGAGGGCTTCCACAGATCTTTTGTGATCCAAATTATTCAACATAATTTAACGATCTTTACGGAAAAGCGTCCCACCAAGCGACAGCTGCGATAATCATTGTCAAAACGCTTACGCCGTTCCTAGAGGGGTTTCTTTCGTACCAGACAACTGTGGCAATCATGTATTAAACGTTTGAAGTTTGACCTTTTTTTTAGCTTGTTTTGAAGAGTGTTGATTGTTTGACTTCTCGGCAGCTTCGAAAGATCAACCAGCAAGCAAAACAATCAAACACGCGAAACATCTTATGTCGTAGATGCACGCTTCAGTTGCAGTTTTGTTCGTGTTGTTAAGTGTATTTTTCCTTTCTCTGTTAGAACATAAAAGCTTTGCCTAAAGTGAGGGCTCCGCTTCCACAATTATGGCTGCAAACACGTCGGAAAAGGAAGACTGTCTCAAACGACGCATCCTGCCCCGAGGATTGCAAAAACTGAACGACCAATGCTTAAAGATTTATCCCGATCAAACAAACCCCTTGCAAGTGACCACCGTTCTCAAGTACTGGTAAGTGAGTGAAACACGGTGGAAATTAACTAAAAACGATTATCGACTCACCAATGGCAATTCTTCTAATTTTGATCCAGGCTTGGCGGACAGGATCCGCTTGACTACATCAGCATGTACTACAATCCGGGGGATCAGGAACAAAACATCCCGGCGCACTGGCACTACGTCAGCTTCGGACTGTCCGATTTGCACGGAGACGGCCGGGTTCATCTAGCAGACACTTCGGGCGGACTTGAACCTCGCTCAGGAATGGGTTTTGAGTTAACGTTCCGCTTGGTGAAATCCCCTAATGCACCAGCCGATGAGCGACCTGCTACGTGGCCTGCGAATCTACTTCAGTCGCTTGCGAAGTACGTTTTTCAATCGGGAAATCGTCTCTGTTCGGGCGATAACATCCCCTGGCGACGTCCGCTGGATGGAAGTAAGTCCGATAGTACCAGCCCTGCCACCATCCAGCACATGCTGATTGCTGACGATGCGCAGCTTCCTCGCACGGAAACTCCCTTCGGATGGGTTGATTTTCTGCAGATCGTCGGTGTGACGGGTGAAGAGCTCGAGCAGGCCTCGCGCTGGAATGGGAAAGGTGTGTTGAATCTGTTGCGAAAAGATCCGGCGACTGGTGGCCCGTGGCTGATAACGGACATGACGCGCTCAGGGAGCGTGTTCGAGCAGTTCCCGGAAACGCTTCGGCAGCTGGAGCTGGACTTGGAGAAGGAAGGATCCGATTTGGCCGGAGTCAATGCGGACTTTACGTTCAAAGAGCTGGCGAAGGGAGCGCTCGCGATGGACATCAAAAAAGAAGTTCTCGATCCGGAGGAAGATCTAACGCGTTCCATTTCATCGTGTAACATCGCCGTCAAGCAGGAACCAAACGATGGATTGGAACACTCCACCGGGTCCACCTCCTCCGACATGATCAACCCGTTCGACAATCCGAACATTCCTTCGCGGGTGTTCCCCCTGACTGGGATTGAGCTCACGCTGGCACCATACGCAGCCAAATTTCTTATACTGGCCGTTAAAGATCGCATTCGCCACGGGCGTCACTTTACCTTCAAGGCACAGAATATGGCGGTCACGTTCGTAGCCGAATCGGTCACCGGATCGATCGTAAACCGACAAACACCGTACGCCGTGCTAGGCTGCTGGGTGCAGATTCTCATCCCGAACCGACTTCTTCCGCGGATGTTGGAAAGCTTTGCTGAGCTGGGGACCAAGAGTGCGGATAATCTCAAAATCCCACTTACGTACGAATGGCCGGAGCATAATATCAAATTTATCATAGACAATCCTCCTCCGGAGTTGCTGAATCAGCAAGGCCCGATACTGGCGTGACCGCCCTAAACGTGCCTGATTTTTTACTGACTTGTATCAATATTTAAACGTGCCTTCTATTGTAACACACCATGCAGTGTGGAAACTAGATCTGATTAGAAAAATCGTCTCTTAATGCGTACATATTTACATGCCTTTATACATTTTTTTAAAATAAATGTCACTCTTATCACACATTTCGATTTATTATTTTTGTATTGATTTCCTCCAATCCGATGATTGATCGTTCGAAGACAAGCCATATGCAGTGCTTAATCGTTTCTCTTGGATCAAGTACTATTACCTTCTATCATAATCCTGCACAAGCTTATCGCTCATCTAAAGAACGTTTCAATTTACTAAAGGTTCTTCCATATGGCGATGAGTTTAACTCGTGTGGAAGGAAACAGAATGTTTTTGAAAACTGCATTTAAGAATATGATGAGAGATACTCTTAGTTTTGATACAATGATAAATACATAGGAAACATAGACGACCGTCGATTAATATGAAAACATTTATCGTTATCCAACGACTATGTGATACATTTTATGTTTTGGCTCATTACTGCTATAGTGCATTTATTTTCTATTAGATAGCTATTCAGTCCGAAACAGAGTTCATGTTCAGTTCATTGTGGTGCAAATTCTCTACAAAGAAGTTAACTAGAGCAGATTGTCAATACACATCTATAGAATAATTCGGGAAACGCTTCAGCGGGAGTAGGTCAAATTCGTTTTCTTCGTTGCCTTGTTCGCGTCGCGATATTATCTTCTCTTAGACTGGTTGTACTCGATGGGATGTCGATGGGTTCCTTTGCCACTGGACAATTTGTTGATTGACTGACATTCTTCATTCGTGTTCGGGTATTTTTCCTGACACTAACAACCCCGTTTGGCACCAATAAGTCCACCTTCGGGAGTATCTTTTCATTGGCATTAACTTCTCGAGCCCCGCCTTCCTGTGTAGGTTGATCTTTCTCGTCGTCGTCGTGCTCCGGACTAGGATCGTCGAAACGCAGTTTAGTTTTAGCCGCCATTAAGGGTGTTCTGCGTTTCACGGACACTGCCGATCGTGCGGATGACAAGCCCGGACCACTGCCCTCGAGCAGACGTTTTCGATCGGAGTAGGATTTTAGTGAGAGAGCGGAACTCTTTCCCCCCGACACCGCGTGATTGACGACGAAACTTGCCTCGATCGCTTCATCTGACTGGTGACTGTCGGCGGAATCGTCCAGAATGATGATGCACGAAGAATTGGCCTGGCTCGCTCCACTCAGCACAAGGGCATCCCGGAACGATCCATTAAGGCCGGGAGTGGGCGGCGCACCGTGGACATGCGTCGCTGACTTCGTCCGTGGCGTTTTGTCGGAAGGAACATCTGTATCGCTCGATTTGCTAAGGCTTGGGAAATCGTCCAACACAAGACGGCGTAGCTTACCCGTTTCTCCCTTGGTCACTACTCGGCCAGGGGTGCAAGGGACAGTTTTGGTCAAGGCGTCCCTATACGCGACAGAGCTATTATTCGACGGCGTCGAACGAGGTCCATGTACAACGGGCCTTTTACCAAACCGGCGCCTCGGATGGCTGCCTACATCCTCTGGACCTCCGATCGGGGTGGGAATACTATTAATGTTGTTGTTACTATCTTCTTCGCACGAGTCCACCACCGAGATGCGTTCCATGGCCTTCGATATCACCGAGGGTGAATTGATTTTGAGCCTTCCCACCGTGGCCGGAGGGGCTGCCACCTTCCCGGATGACGATGGCGGAGAATCTATAAAAATATTCACCGTCTTTGGTTTTCGAGCCGAGGCCGAGTACGATCGACTGGGTGGTACGGGCACCGATGGAACTAACAGCTCATCGCCCGCGTTCTTATTCAGCTGGTGGCGACGGGTGGCTGCTTGCCGGATCAACTCATTTACACGATCGACCGTTTTGGGTGGAGCCCGATTTCGACCTCCCTGCGATGTGGGCGGCAGTGGTTTTGGGGTTTTCAGTACGAGTTTATTCAGATCCGTGCTCAGTGCGGCCATTTCTCCGGCGGCGTTAGAAAGCGCCACAGAATTCGTCCTTAGTCCCGTTATCGCCTCCTGGTAACTTTGCTCTATCATTGAGCGACTTCTTTTGTGTCGCAACGGGTGGCCGCATCCTGAACGACTTTGAGCAATTCTCATCGTTGTCCTGTTGAAGCGCACATCCTCGATTAACGCCGAATCTATGCTAACGCTAAGTTCGCTCCTTTCGCTTATTCTTAAAGCACTCTCGCAAGCCTCCAACGCCGGAGCAAAACAATTTAGTTTTCCCAAAAATTGGCCCCACTGAACAAACATCCGGATGACAACCGTCACGAGGTCCGCTCGGTAAGCGACACCGCACCACGGTATGGATTGATCGAGTGTCGGTCCGATCACCGTCTGCCAATGGTCGATAATCGAGTGGTAACAATGCTCGGTCCGCTCCGTCGATTGTGTTCGCTGGAGGGCGGAAAGACGGGCGGCTAAGGACGCCGTCTGGAACGCCACCCATTTGTACTGCGGATAACGACAGTAGTAACAGCCACAGTTTGCCAAATGTCGGAACATTAGATACTGCTCAATCGACAGTTCGGGTGAACCGCCGTTCGAGGCAGAATGTGTTCGTCCTAAAACAGGGGTCTGAAAAAGAATAAGGTTGGATGATGGTAGATGCTCTTAAATCATTAAACAACCAAATTTAGAACTTACGATCCCGCCCTCTAAATGTTTCGGTATAGCTTTTCGTTCATCGTCAACATCATTCTCTGTGCCGGCTTGGGAGACTAATGGCAATCGTTGACGATGGTGAGCTTTAATATTCTCATTAATCAGTATCGGGTCTTCGATGTTCTTCACAGTTTCCTGTTTTTTAATGCATTCAACTGGGTCTAGCATTAGCAAGCGGTCAAGATAGCGAAGCGCGACCTACAAATGGATGGATATTTTATAATTCATTTTAAGAAAGATTCTATTCGTTTTCCAACACTTACCTCACATCTGTCGAGCTTCTGCATGTCGGCATTCATAAACCCGTACAGTAGCAGTATCTGCATCACGCGCAGTCCGGCCCCCCGTCGAAAAACAAACTTGAGCATCTGGTCGACGAACGGTTCAATCAATGCGCCTGTGTCGTAACGCACAATCAAATACTGCAGCACAGCAACAGTCATTTCCACCGTCGCCAAGGAAACGATGAACGTGTGCTCGTTGGAAAGTTTTTGTAGTTCATTGAAACTGGCGAGCATTAGCTTGAGAAAGGTAAATACCGGAGGCACTGCACAGTCAAGGCCAGGCCACGGAAGCTCGTACTCGGCAACCAAGCGAAAGATTATCTGCGCCGTACGACCCTTCAGCAGCTGCGCGATGGTTTCCATGACAGACGGCGGTCTTGCTTCCTCCCTCCTTTCTCCGACGGCAGATGATTCGTATTGCGAAAGGTGCGCAAGAGTGCGTTGGATGAGTTCGAGCGATTGATCAAGCTCTCCCTTCGAAGCGTGGTACACGGCCAAACCGAGGTAAAGGTTGAGGAAGTGAAATTTTTTATTATCCGGAACATCGTCGACGAATCGCCGTACGGGTACGGAGAATGATTCCAACACACTCGTTGCACAATTCGATAGTTTCTCCAGTGAGCCAAACATCCCTCCAGTATGCGTCGCCCAATTTGGAGTCCCTCTATGAGGTAAATGTTTCACTACTTCCTCCGTGTGTCGATGTTGTTCAAGCAAAAATCCCAGCGGAGCGCACTGGTCCAAGGGACGTTCTTTGCGGCGCTGGCTCACGAGCAGGAAATTCAGTAACTGTAGCTCCGCTGCCCGATGTGGATAATAGTTTAGCTGGAAATATCTGGCCGTGTTGTCCAGAATGGTAGCGATCTGGACAATTGACGGTAGCACCCAGAGCGATCGAAAGCCGTCTTCCGCCAGCGCCGCTATCATTTCGCCGTAGTGCTCCCGTACCGATTCAATGTGATCCATTACCTGTATATCACGATCGAGCTGATTCTCAATCAGCAGCCCATCGATTTTATAGTTTCGAAATTGCTCGGTCTTGAACGGCACCTCACGCATTCGTTTCAATGAAGCACGGCTTAACAAGCTGAACGAATGCCAGCTTGCAATTGCCATCGACGCCGACCGTTTGATGCGTTCCTGGATGCTTCTTGGCTCGTACTCAACCAAACATGCGCAGAGTTCATCCATCATTTCCGCCGGTATCTTTTCTGCATCGGAATCGCCAAGTCCGTACAATGCCATGCCAAATGTGAGACAGTTCTCGCGCAGACCGCCTAGTTTGTTCAACTCTAGGAAATACTCCCAGGGAGGGGAAGAAATGGACGTTTTGTATTTGGCCACTAGGGCCATCTCCTCTGCGAGTATAACGAACTGTTCACGGCGATTAGGCAAACAATCAAACTCAAATCCATGCCGATCGAAGGAAGGATCGTCGTACAGCTGGACCGTGTTGAGAGATCGAATTGGGGCATCGTCCGGTGCGTTTACCTGGTAGAACATGATCGATCGTATTATGGAGCTGATGGTTGCCATATGATCCTCTTCGCTCACGGTACCGGAACTTTCCCTTAGGGTGAGGATCAATTTTAACATACGGACGCTTACACTAGACCAGCAGGAGGCGCTCGCTTGAGCCGGAGTGCATACCGGAGTTTTGATGTAACAATTTTCCAGCAATCGAACCAGATGCAGATCGGATAGGAACTCGAACCGATGTCGATTTTGAATGGTGATCAATAGTTTTAATACTTCAAGAACTTTCGTCGCATCTTCTACGCCTGTTGGGTCATCTCGTAAAAGCGTTGGGGCGTATTTTAGCCATATTACGCTCTGCCGCACTGTGGTGTCCAGTAATGCACGCTTGCGTTCGCATCCGAGCTTCTCTAGCATGCTAACCTTCCCTTTGATCAGTTCACAAACTCTATCAACGGAGTACGAAAGGCTTTCCGGGACTCCAGTTGTTCTCTGTTCTGTCGCATCCTTCACCTGAAAGATGCTCAGCTGCACAGCGATGGTAAGCAACCGATCAGCCATGTGACGCCGAGCGCTGGTGCACTTCGGGCACAACTCCTGAACGGTTCCGGCGGGACAATGGGGAACGAAAGGCATTAGCGTTTGAAAAAGGTCTATTGCAGCCCCGGCAACATCCAGCGCTGCATCCTGGGGTAAACGGTTAAAGTAAGCGGCACCTTGGCAAGTAAGAAAGATGGCAACCTTCACTACCAACGCGTTAGTTAGAAATTCTCCCTTGAGCGTCCGCAACCGATCGGTGAGGGTTTTTATCTGCAGGACCGTCGGGTTCGTTTGCTGTTGGAGTTGTACCTGCTGGCGAAGGAGGTAGTAGCAGCTGGCGTACGGTTCGCGAGTGATGCTTTTGAATATGGTCAGAAATTTCACAAATTCGAGATACTCTCCATCACCGCCACCGAAGCTGAGAATGGATTCTACAAATCCAATACTGTCGTTCAGCAGGCTAACTAATTCCGTCTCGTCTGGCTGCACGACGGTTGATATAGTGTCCATGATGGTACGGAAAAACAGATGCGCTTTTGGTCGACTGATGGTGAAAAGTCGATACAGCACGGCCATACTGGTGTCGAACACTTCGCGAAACAAGATTAGCGCCATCGAACGCATTCCATCGGCCGAGCGCGGTTTGTCTGAAGCATGCACTAGTAGTTTGCGATACATCTCTATCACCAAATCTATACCTTCTTCTACCGCGTTAACACCACAATCGTTCGCCCAATCTTGTACGGTCTTCAACAAGACTCGTTTCATCCGATCGAACAAATCCGCTTGCTCATCTACAATAGGAAAGCGACTCATCAGACCGCAAATGCGCATCCTTAACAGCTGGCAGTTGGTTTTGTTATTAAGCCTAATAACCGCATTGTACAGTCGGACCACACAATAACTCCTAATCGCGTCCTGTGCCGAGTGACAAACGATCAAAAAACCCTCGAGTAGGGCTAGACAAGACCTGCCTGTATCCACTTCCAGGATGGTGTCTTGTTTTTGCGAAATCCAGTCCACCAGTTCCTTTCCAAGGTGAGCAACGCATATTTTGCGATTTGAGTCTTCTGTTATTCCATCAGCATAGGTTTGCATTTCCTGAAGCGTACGGAGTAGTATCTTTGCTTCGCCGGGTGTTTGCAAATCCCTGTGAAATTTTGTAAGCTGCTCCTTGAAGGACGATTCCGAAGGCATGTTGGTGTGATCGCGGTATTATTGTTGTGTGCCTCACTGTAGAGAAAAGGAAAGTTTAGCTTTTTGTTTCTTGCTTTCTTTTACCTAATCGTCACCATTCACAGCCTCAGCCGGCAAGTTACAATGAGCTAATAAAACGCACGCGTTTCTTTTTCAGCCGTTTCCTTCATTTACTTCTCGTCTCGGAGCTTCAAAGCACTATGTTCACTGTTGTTTCTTTCCCAAGTGTAAATTGGAAATAACTAGAACATTTCTTTTCGGCGCGGAATTGCAGTAGCAACGATTGTTGAATCAAGCTTCTCCTGCTTGTGCTTCCTTTTGTCAGTTACAAATCTTCTTTGAATGCTTCCCTCTCGTTTTGGCACAGTGCGTTACAGAGTTTCTGAAGATATTTTTGACACGGTCAATAGATGCTTGTGAATTCGTGAACAATCAGCATAAACTCGAATCGTATTGAAATAGGCACTGTAATGTTGCAGTAAAATATGAAAAAATCAATGTGATGCCCTTATGTTGAAAAAAACAGTAGCCGTAAGCTGTCCTTTATCACATTAACAATGCTTCGGAAATAACTTTGTAAAATTCATAGGCAACCACTGTCTAGTCGACAGGTTTAGAGTATAGTGACAGTTGCAGAGCTGGTTTGAAAGCGGGCAAAACGAACGTTTCATACTTTAATCAGTGATCACAACAAACCGGAGCTGTTGGAGATACAAGAAATTAGTTAAAACGGCCACTATTCATAGTGTTTTGTTTGTATTATAAATTGCGTTTGCATTACCAAAATGCATGGCTCAGCGAGAATATGAATTTCCAATGATTGTTCCTAGGCACCAGTGGCAGCAGGAAAGAAAAAGACGATCGGTTTTAGAACTCCTCCTAACCTCACAACGGGAGCGCTTCGTGTTCACAATTCTCCCTACTCTCCCTATCGGAGCCTACTCCGATAATTCATGGTGCTTGTGTTGTGTTGTGAATGTTTCAAATCAAATTCGATTAGTTGGATTTTCTTTTTCCTATTAGGAAATTTTTTTTTTATTTTCGGTTGGGCTTGTGAATGTGTATTTGTCATCACGGGTTGTGAGAAACTTCAGTTTATATGTGTATAGGCCTATCGTTAGGCCCATTGTGCAACATGTTTTAATGTGAACAAAAACAAAACTGATTCAGAACGGTCTGGATGCCTCAAACATATCCTTTTTAGAAGAAAATTCATCAACTATGAGATCACCACTTCCCGTGCCTGAATTTATTGAGGAAGATGACTTTTCCTTTTCGTTCAAGCAGGTGTGTGATCGCCATAGCATGCCACGTAGTTGATTCAGAAGGTAACCTTTTCTGTGCATCTTTCAGCCGCTTGGAAGTGCCGAAGCGTCTCATCGCCGGCGGCCACCAAAGCTGCAGCAGACTTTCAACCGCAGCATTAACGCGTCCATGGCGAACGCGATCTCCTTCCGCTTGGACAACACACGCACCAAACTTAGCACACTGTACGACACTTCCAGACCGGAAACGTACTACGAACAGTGTTTCGAGCAGGTTACGAAGGTGGGAGAAGGCTCGTTCGGGGAAGTGTTTAAGGTGCGCAGCCGCGTCGACGGTCGTCTGTATGCGGTGAAGAAATCGAAAACGTACTTCCGTAGCTCGCAATGCCGGCGGAACTGTCTGGAGGAGGTTCGCCGGTACGAGCAGTTCTCCGATCACGAAAACTGCGTCAAGTTGCACCAAGCCTGGGAGCAGGACGACCGGCTGTACATGCAGATGGAGCTGTGCAGGGAGAACCTTGAAGTGTATGCGCGCGAGCAGCAGCAACTTTCAGATGAGCGAATATGGTCCATACTGCTGGATCTACTGTTGGCCCTCAAGAGTCTTCACGATCGCAACCTGATCCACCTTGACATAAAGCTGGACAACATTCTGGTCATGGACGATGGAACCTGCAAGTTGGCAGACTTTGGGCTTGTTTTCGACCTTAGCAGAGGAAACACGAGGAACGCGAGGGAAGGTGATTCGCGATACCTAGCGCCGGAGCTAATGGCGGGTCGGTACACGAAAGCGGCTGATATTTTCAGTCTCGGAATAGCGACGCTTGAACTGGTCTGCAACCTAGAGCTGCCGCAGAATGGGCGCATGTGGCAGCGACTGCGCAACGGACAACCATTGCCCGATAATCTTGCGAGGAAAATTTCGTTGCCCCTGAGAAAGATTGTTGGCCGCATGATGCAATCCCAGCCAGAGGAACGGCCCACGGTCGATGCGTTGCTGTTGCATCCCATCGTCCAGAAGTTGCGTGCATCACGGCGGAAGAAGCGAATCTTGTGCAGCTTCAAATCATACTTCCACCGGAAGGTGACCAGCCTGTGGCGGTTTGTTGTAAACGCCGCTATGTGGATTACGGCGTTCCTACGATTACAGCATCGTAAGTTGGACTCTGCGAAGGTGGGGAACAATACAATCCGGAGCGCCAAGGAGCAGCAAAAAAGGAAACATAATGGTAGCAGCTGTTGTGAGAGCGCATCGAACATTTCGCTCGCTGGAAGCACGCGAAACGGGATGACTTTCGGAGCGTCACGTTCATTTCAGGATCAAGCCTCGAGATTGCTGGCGGAAGACGACGACCTGTTCGACGATTCGCTCACGTGCGACCGCAGCGCGTGTTGTAGGCCGAACCCTGGAGAGGGGCGAGAGCACGATTGCGATTGTTCGATTCGAGCAGGGGGACAGGCGGATAGCTACGACAATGATAAGGACAGCATGCAGATTACGCCAACATTGAACAACTCTATCCCTACGCACACTCCGACATTACGAATTGTCAACTCTACACCCTTAACTCATCACCATATGCATCCTGTGCACAAAAATCAGCTACAACAGCTCCAGCATAGTCGAAACGGTTCGCGACACGCCAGTCGACTATTTTATTCTCCTTTACGTCACCTATGGTATGTATCTTACAATTGGGGTTTTGTGGGTTTCAGACTTGAACATGGTTTGAATATGTAGTTTTTAAAACATTGTCTTCGTATGTCAGGCGATGTTCACGCAAACAATAAGAATGAATATTTATTTTAAACCATCAAACCCACATAGGTTCTTAAATTTCAACGTCTCGTGCATACATTTGATTCGTTCACCTATTTCGTAGGTTGGACGAAGATGTTGATGAACTCTTGCTGAGCCAACCGCTCAATTCCACAAGTCTCCAACAACTCTCCGGTCGGCTTAACGACAGCGATGGTGATATTCGCCCACTCGGGGCTTCTGCGCAACAGTTGAACGCATCTGTGCAGGACGACGAGGCAAGCGATAATTTTACACCGTCCACTAGCCATGAACTATCGATTTCCAGCACACCAAACTGTTCCTTACTCCATTCTTCGTCTACCGCTGCCGAAGGTGCATCAGCCACCGCAGGCTGTGACTTTCTGTCGTCCAGCTATTCTTCGTATCATATCAAAAAAAAGTTACGCTTCAATGAGCAGGATGATTCCGAATGATATAAAAGTTGGTCTATAGTGGTAGCAGAAGTGGTTCGTCCATAGTAATTTTGTTAAAAAAACGAAGTTGAAGATAGATGGAAGGTACGCTTGAGCACAAATGATGGACTCCTGGTTGTTTGGGCAGATTTACAACCGTTTCATTTTGTTTTAGAGTTCGTTTCTTCATGCAATATGGTTTTCATAAATGCGCAGTGTTAAAAGATTAAGATCTCATTGCAAAACCAACAATGGAACTGCTGTGCCGCAAAAGATACTCTCTCGGAAAGATGGAAGAAAAGTATTGTAAACAACAGACCAGCTGTGCTTTATCGAAAAGAAAAGTAAGAAAAATGTCAGCCTGGAGATGTGTCGTAACAATAAATAATAGAATATAAATTTAAATTCGAAGAATAACGAGGCAAAGAAAGCAATAGGGCTTAACAAGATTGTGATAACTTCCTTCAAACACATACAATTTTCCTCTATTTACACAATTTGCGATTCGATTCGAGGAATTACTGCAGCCTTGGTATCGATGTTGCAGCTAACAAGTCAGAGACAACCGCGGACGCTTATTCGTCTGTTCATTTGTAATGTTCCCGTTTTACGCTCTCTCTTATCTAGGCGTCGTGTAGTAGAATAATAAAAATTACATCAAATGTGTATAACGCTTGTATAAGATATTAAGTAGCGTAAATAGATGATCGATTTTGTACACATACTGAACACGATATCTAGTGAAGCGAAGAACATCGAAAAAAAAAACACTTGAAATATCTTCTATCGGTTAGAGATAATGTTAGTCAACTAAAACTAAACAACTAATGTGATCCTTTTCGAAAGAGGATCCCTATATCTGCAGGTGAACCTAAAAATGGTTGAAAAAAATACTACTTTTTATCGTAACAGACGAAGGGTAAAGGGCGCGCGCATACAGGTTTGTCTGTAAATAGTCACTAATAAATGCATTTATGTATTATTTATACATTATCTGGCCCTGTAGACTGTATGTTTTGTCTGCATCGTATTCATTTTATTTCTCCATGTAAATCAGATAATATATAAAACAGTTTTAAAACAAATAAATGTACAAAATGAAACTCCGGAAACTGGATTCTTCAGCTCTGGCTTATACATCTGCTGCTCGCGTTACGCTGATAATTCCTTTAGAACCGCGCCGGCTATAACGAGTCGCTGAATTTCGGACGTACCCTCATAGATTTCCGTAATCCTCGCATCACGATAATGCCGCTCGGCCGGCATATCCGAGACGTATCCCATGCCACCAAGTACTTGAATCGATTGATGCGCACAGTATGTGGCTGCTTCCGACGCAGCAAGCTTAGCTTGCGCCGCCTCCTTCGTAAAGGGTTTTTTATTGTCCTTGAGCCATGCCGCGCGCCAAGTGAGAAGCCGAGCCGATTCCAGCCGTGTAGCCATGTCAGCAATTTTTGTTTGAATTGCCTGGAGCTTCGCGATTGGCTTCCCGAATGCAATCCGCTTATGAGCATAATCCACGGCGCACTCCAGCGATGCCTGTGCAATGCCCAAAGCCTGACTTGCGATCCCGATCCTTCCAGCATCGAGCGTTTGCATCGCAATCTTAAAGCCAGATCCCGGCTTACCGAGCAGATTCTCTTTGGGAACTACGCAGTCTTCGAAGATCAGCGAGCACGTCGACGATCCCCGGATCCCCAATTTGTCCTCCTTCTTTCCGAGTGAAAACCCGGAGATACCTTTCGGAACAATAAATGCCGAAATGCCCTTGTGCTTGAGTGATTTATCGGTGGTGGCAAAGACAATGGCTGCGCCAGCCTCGAACCCGTTCGTAATCCAGCATTTCGTGCCGTTGAGGATCCATCGGTCTCCTTCCAGCGTTGCTGTGGTCGATGCCGCTCCCGCATCGGACCCATTTCCAGGTTCGGAAAGTGCAAAGCAACCCACCTTTGTTCCATCCGTGTAACCAACGACGTATTTTTGCAGCTGCTCCTCATTTCCAAACTGGGTCAGCGGACCGAGGTACAGGGAATTGTTCACCGACATAACGACTCCTGCCGAGGCACATCCGCGAGATATTTCCTCCATCGCAATCGCATAGGCAAGGTAATCCAATCCCGTCCCACCGTAATCCTCCTTCACAGACACTGCCATCAGACCTAGTTCGCCCATCTTTCGGATCTGTTCTCCTGGATAAAGGTGGTCGCGGTCGAATTTCGCCGCGTTCGGAACGAGCTCATTGTCTGCAAAATCACGACATGTTTTCTGCAGCATCTGGTGCGTCTCTGGAAGCGCAGCTAAGCTGGCAATCGAACGTGGTGCATAAGAACTTCTGAGGCGGTGTCCTAGAGGGAAAAAAGAATTTATGACGAAAGTGTCCAAAGTTCAAGGTTCAACATTTGTGTGCTACCACTACTACCACGGGCCCAGTTGTTTTGATTTCCAGACCGCCGCAGCATCCAAGTTTGGACGAGACTTTCACGCTATACTTACCTATCCTAACAGACGTGCGGAGGGCGAACATTTTAGAGGTAGTAATGGCCACAAGTATTTCCTGTTCTAGAGACAACAATACAGTATATGAGATTATAAATGCAAATTCACGATCAGTGGGACTTTGACCGAACCGGCTACAATGAAGATAGCGGGACAGTTTGATGTGTCGAGCGTTTGTTTTGTTTTCTTATTTCCACACTGGGTAACTCGCTATTCGAGTTCCTTAACTGCAGTAAAAGTGCCAGCTTCTGCTGTAATCTATGTACAAAAATGTGATTTTAAAGTTGGACAACATGTGGGTTCTGAATAGTCGGATTTGAGATGGTAAAATTTAATTTATGTACTCTTAATCATAATTTTCTATCAATATTGTTGTGCTTCTTTTGATGCGCTACTACTTTCGCGATTCGAGCACTGGCCAACGCTTTGGGCAATGAATTCAATCAGCGTGCGTGTTGGCCGTCCAGCCATACCACGGCGTATGTACGGAAAGTCGCCCCCCTTCGTCTTCATCACATTCAACGCGTCGATATGGATCCATGGGCCACAAGGAAGAAACTCACGAAGAAATGCAGCCGCTATGCAGCTATTGCCCCCCTCGCCAAGCCCAACATTCTGCACATCCACGTGCTCCGCAGAGCAAATTTGCTCCTTATAGTAATCCCATAGTGGTAACCGCCAAACACGATCGCCCGTGTGAATGCTGGCATTTTGCATCCGCTGCCAAAGATCTTCTGAGTTGGTGAACACAGCGCTGCAAACCTTACCGAAGCTTTCCAGCACCGATTTGGACATAGTAGATACATCCACTATGTACTTTGGACCAAAGTGTTCCGCATACAGCAGAGCATCCACTAGTGCCAGCGGTGCTTCATTGCTGGTCTTCACGATCTCGATGCTTTTGCCATTCTTGACCGTTACTACATCGCCCGGTTTCATCGCGTTGCATCCGATCATGTTTTCACACAGTGGAATCAATGCACGAATGTTCACGGGAAGTTTCAGGCCGGCAATCGCCCTGCAGGCTGCTACAACGCACGCAGCTCCCGTCATATCTGCCCGCATATCCGTCAGTGCTTCCAACGGTTTCAAGCAAAGACCACCGCTATCGAATGTGTTACCCTGCCCAATGAGCACTATCGGACGCTCCTTGGTGTCAGTGCCGTAGTAGCTAAGCTCCAGGAAAATCGGTGGTTCGCAGGATCCCTTAGCCACCATGAGGAAGGAAGTCATCTCCTGATTCTCAGCCCATCCTCGTACCTTCACTTCTACATTGACACCGGAATTACAGAGTATCTGAACGACATTCTGGGCGAATGTTGTTGGTGTCATAAGGTTCGAGGGCGTTTCTTGCAGCTGACGTGCGAGGTTTTGGGCTTCAGCCTTCGCCAGTCCTATACGCCACCCATTGGAGTCACATGGTAGCTCCGGCTCATAGTACAATTGAAGCTGTGGAACAAATTTTCGCTGGTCCACGCTGCGCAGTTCCTGATTGACCCACAGTCCCATATGGGAACCCTCGGCGGCGGATTCGGCGTGGCCGAAGTCTTCTACGTAAATACGACTCGTTTCTAGATTTTGTAGTTCTTGGCAGCCACGGGCAGCTGCGATGCGGATAGCTTCTTTCGAAACATCCATTTTTTCTACATCATCGTATCCGAGGCATTCACTTCCAAGTCCACAGACTGCGACGGCGGAATAGGTTGGTTCGAGATTGTACAAAACTCTTACCTCTCCCCGGTGGGGCATTGGACCGGCCAAACGAAGGAGCTCCAGCAATCTTCCGCTGGTGTATGACTAGCCAAGGTGAAGATAGAAAATCCCCATTTAAACCAGAAACTACATTCAATGCGTCGAAATTATAATACCTGGTTGTACTTCGCAGCCGTGGGCGTAAGCACCCCGATATCCAAGCGATCGTTTTCATCCGCATACACACCGAGCACCAAGCCTCGGGAAGCGGGATTCGAGCACTGTTCTGCAATTTTAACGTTATGTTGAATGCTTCGACTTGCCCGATACTGAACGGATTTTAACGATGGCCGCAAAATTTGTTTCAAAGCTCTAAACGACATATTGCAGTTGTTCATGTTAGTCCGAATTCAAAAAAATATTCTTAAAAAAAAGGTCCAAATGTATCCAATCTCTGCTAGTTGAAATACTAAATCCGAATGAGCGAACTCCAGTACGTTCGTTGGTTTCAGAGTCTACTACGATGGACTGTTCTGAATACTTGGATCATTGCTTAAGCTCCAAATATAGGAATTCGAATCAATTCGTTACCAGATACCTTTGACTGTGGAAATCACATATTCTTTTTTTTTTTCGTCATCACAATCTCCTGAAGATTTTTTTAAAGAAAGTTGGATTTTACTTTTATTGCATTGATGTAGGAATATATGGCGAGATATGTAATTTGAGTCCTCTACTTCAACAAAAACTCCCAGCATGCTTCGGACAGTTGCTGTCATTGCAGCTGTCATTTTGTTGGTGGGCCGCGGACTGAGTACCTTCCACCCACAAATGCAGCTCTTTGAACCTGGAGTTTTGACGGCGTACTCCATTGCAGATTGCCATTTTATACGCACTGTACTCGTGTAGGGTATTGTATCCAAAATTTCTTCGATCGCCAGACTTGCGAACGTTGTTTTTACACTACAAGAGTGCAGGTGGTACAAACAGGAAATGTTTTCGTGATGATGCTCAGTAGTGTGGAAGTGTGGTGTGCCGAAAATCGATAGACCTGTTTGTAAATACGTAGTGATAACGAAACTCTGTGTGTGTTGACAAAAATTTAGCTCCCCCGCATTTGTGATGTGTGTTTCGATGGTCGCAGAGTATTATCGTCAAGGCAAAACCAATTCCGCTTGAACTGTGTTTTCTGCAAAGTAAATCGACGGATGCTGACTGTTAAAAACTAATAAAATGTATTATCTATTGATAGAGAGGTGTACGAATAGTGTTGGGTGAAACCGTAATGAAGTGTAGTACAATTCGGCCCTGAGCAACAATCACATTCCGATGGACCTCGCGAAGTCGTAAATACCGTTTCGTGTGAAAATCGGACAAATTAGTTCGTGGTAGGTGGCGCACATACTATCCTGCATCGAATCAGTGTGGTTGGACTGCACTGGGGGTTTACCTTCACATGCTCCTGGCATAAGTTTCCCTTTGGTGTAAAGTAGTGAGTCTGAAAGTGCAAGCGCGCGTACAAAGGGAATCCATGCTAGAGTGTTGTGCCCCCGCGGATGTAGAAATAACATCGATACAATCGTCTTCCCGCTAGTAAAAATTGTCGCATTAATCCCAGGCTCTGCTAAAAACTGCTCTAGCTTTCGGAGTCTAGTAGACGACCCAGTGTTGCGTTTGGATCTTTATCGTTTCTTGGATGGTGTCGTATGTCGATGTTGGTGTTGTGCTGCTTCATATTCACATTCCCACTGTTTGCTGTCGACGTGTGTTTAGTTGGCTAAAGCTTTAGCAGCCCTTCGCGAGGAAAACTCAGTGGCGCGAGATGAGCTGATAAAGCACTCCTTGTTTGTCTATGATAATGTAAGTAAAAAGGCAAGTTTGTACAACCCTGTTTGAAAAATGTTATACAAAAAAGGGGTTGCATTGTTTTGTTTAGGTTAACAGCTGGGAAAAGGCCGGAAATGGAGGTCGAATGTGTTCACCATGGAGCGTTCCTTTCTACACGTCGCAACTGCGGTCAAATTTGAAAGCAAAAGCAATTCTTTCGCCTCGGTTCTGCACAGTACTGCATCGGAAACTCATACTCAACAACAGTAACCGATGTCATCGAGATGACATCACCTTATTTTAAATCGGAGTTAGCTGGCGTGCTACCTATTCATACCAAAATGGAAGCAAAGTTTGTTTGGAGGGAATTCTACCAACAAAACTAAACTACATACGCGCACAAAGTACGAGGCCTTTGCGTTTCAACATTCCTTATAATACGGCATCGCGCGGGAGAACGGAGCAAAATTCAATCGTGAAATCGTAAAAGCCTCTGCCCCCACACACCATCATGGCAGTGATGAACCGCGGAACACAGAGAGAGAGCGATCGATTTATTAGACGGACTGGCAGTTTCCATTCGTCTCGTGCCTGACCTGTGTGCGTTGGATAGTGCATAGTACAAACAATGAATATGAACACGAACTAGTTTGAAATTCTATAGTACCAAATGCAACCACCCTGCCCTGTCGGAACCTTGATCATTATCCACTCCCGACCCGAACGCAACCTGGAGTGACATGGTCTGCCCATGCCCCGAACGCTTTATGTCTTGTAGAGATGAAGCATCGGCGACATTTCATGAACAAATCTACATAAAGTGTGCAAAACAAAGCAAGAAAAAAATGACACTTCTTGTTGACTAGGATCACGTTCGCTTGGTCTTCCCCATCGATCGCTGGTGAAACGAGCAACAAGCAAAAATAGTTGTCTTTTGAAATTCCAGTCTGCATCATCCTTCCAAGTTGCTGTGTCTACTATCTACTATCCATCTCGAAATGGACAGTGCACTTCGCTAATAGCAGTTGAAGAGGAATGCCCTCGATAGGACGATCACGTCTGGAGAATAATATTGTCAATCCACTTCATAGCGAATGACTAACTCCTCAAAACTATCGTAATCTTTCCAATGGTTTTCCAATACAAAGTCACCGAGGTGTGCTGTTGGCTAAAACTGAAGGGTAACACCGGAGGCCGCCATGAATCATTCCCACCGCACACGATAGTGTCTGGCGACGGCAAGATAAGAAGTTTGTCAACGCTGCTGTGGTTGCTGCTCCCTTTCGTTTGCGTGATAATGAACGATAAAATTGCAGCGGCCCCTTTTCGGTCTTGCCGTCAGTTGCGGCAAATCTCGGACGGTTTCTTGTTTTGCTCTTTCATGCGCGTATCAGTTGGAGCTTCAGAAAACATTCTTTGTGGAATGTCCAAAATCAGATTTTGTGCCGTTTCTTTTGTGCTCGACCAATGAGTAGAAGTAGCAAAACATTATTAAACATTAGTTGAAGCAAACCAAATAATCGCTGCGTTTCTAGGCTAATACTGCTAGCAAAACTCAGTGGTGGAAACTGTATCAGCAAACAGAACGACTGTGCTCCCATTGATTAAAACCTTCGGATGCTGCATTTATATTCTTTCAATTAGAAACGGTTTACTCGATTAACTTCTTGCATCTGAACCTGCGCGTCAGTTTCGTTTAGTAAATGAAATTACCAACACCCGCGCACTCAAACCGATGGACGATCGCGATCGTACGGTGAGTTTTTTTGTGTGGTTACTTTGTGCGCGCGTGATTCCGCAATTCATACCGGACGCGTGCGATCGCATACAGGCGTACTATTTTCATGTATTACTTGTTGATGCTCGCGCAGTCGGTGGTGTTGTGGGCCTCGGGAAAGCCGACTCCGTGTGATTGCCGCCGTTGTGGAGGTCTTGTCTATCGCTACAAATATAGGGGAGGTCGGTTATGCTAATTTTACACGATTGACACCCCACATACATGTCTCCCGCCCCTCTACGAAGGGTGACTGTTTTCGCAAGCGTCGGTTTTGTTTGCGCAATCGGGAATTATTAGCACGTGGAATGGATTCTCGTGCGTATTTGGAAGTGTTTGCGTTCAGCACAGAGTACATGTCTGCATTTCGTTTATCAATACAATGCTCAGTGTTCAGTATTGATGCAATAGATAGAAAAAAAAACACGGTACTAGAAATCGATTTCCGGTAGGGTGACAACTACATTAATCTTCGCCTAAGATGTTTTACTCGCCAAAGCCGAAGCCGCCCAGATTCCACCCGAAAAGTGCCCGCACTTGAAATTTGCGCATCACTGCTCGAGACCGTTCGAGATCACACCATAGCACAATAGTGGACCAACGGGAGGGAAGGAGTGGAGCGTATTGGGGCGAAGCCACCCGTTACTTTGGGTGAACAATTAGGGCACAGCATGAACTCAGCGGTGTGTTAAATCGACTGTGAGCAACATACTATTGCACGTTCCGACAGTAGGTGCCCGATTGGGCACACGTTGCAGACTACTCGGGCAACAAACAAACATCGATTAGTGCTGCATTTTGGGATCTACAACTATTTTGTAGTGAAACCAAAACTAGCCAGCTGAAATGTACTTTCAATTGAGATTAAAATATCACGATCTTCAGAGTATCATACTTCAAGAATATATCAAAATGTCGAAAGCATGCTAGTATTTGTTTTAGCCGCTTTGACTTACTTAATTATTGTTCAGCTAGTTCCACTGGCATTTAGGCAAGGGTAAAACACTATTGTGCAAACTTGTTGCGATGGTCTATTTCGGGAATGATTTTCTCAACTCTATCTCTTTTACTTGCTAAATGATGTGATCTTCGCGTATGTAGGCGTAAATGTTCAATGTTGATCCAGTTATCCAGATCCTCTGGTATCTACGGAACTAATGAGCATTACTGCCTTTGGACGTTTTCTATCCTGCTCAAGCATAAGCTTATGTGGTTTTTTTTCATAACTGCCATACATTGCTTCTCAAGTGACCGCTGAACCAATCAACGGATTTTACAGGGCACGCTGGGTTCCTCAGGTTGTTCTCTTTTCCGCCTTGTTTTAGACCTCCCGTTCGTTGAAGATCAATTTTAATGGCGTGCTGTGGCTCCTTCTGGCAACTGGTTAGTTTCAATTGAAATAAATGAATGTTGTACGCTAGAAGAGGAGACGGACCTTTACTGTTTTGCTGGAGAATGTATTTTAACTTCCCTTCGGAGTTAAATGTACAACGAAACATGTCCATGTCAGGCATTTAGATTCCAGCGCACTTGAAGTTTTAATAATGCTGTTCCTGCTATTTTTCTAACATGCGTGAGTGGCAAACTCTAGCGCAATAACAGAACCTTTTGCCAAGTACCAGAAATAATAAACGTTTTCTTTGGAGGTTACGTTTTCATTTCTTCCCTTCTACAGCAAGTCAACAAATCATCCTAAAACTGTGTGGATGTCTTTTTGGAAGTCTGTTTGATACTGGTAGTTGCGGCT
Source organism: Anopheles plumbeus (assembly GCA_034621735.1). Lineage (NCBI taxonomy): Eukaryota > Metazoa > Arthropoda > Insecta > Diptera > Culicidae > Anopheles > Anopheles plumbeus. The sequence goes on from JAOEFI010000003.1 coordinate 11,244,561, forward strand.
CGACTCTTCGGCTGTACTGGTTTATATTTAGACACCCCGACCAAACAGATCGGTACTGCCTGTTCTCATTCCATTGCTAGCTAGTTTCGCCAACTACGATCGAACAGTTTCGGCAGTACGATGATTGCTGATACATTATGCAGTTGGGGCATGTGAACATCATCCAACGGTTGGAAATGGGACTCTCCCTGCGGCCACCGTACACCGCCGAACAAGACGAGTTCCGTCTGTCCCTAAATCAACCACAACCTACCACAAGCAATCGGAATTCGGACAAAAATAAACCGTTGGCTTCGAATTACACAGGAAGAGATCTTCTCACTAGGGGATGAAGGTTCCATTCCATCTTATATGGGCGTTCGACAGATCGTCGAGCCGTCGTTGAAAGATGTTTTTGGATGCTGAGCGCGGAAAAGACATGCTCGCTTTTCTTTTGACATGTCCCAGTAGAACGCGTTAGTTTGCAGTGAACATTGGATCTTTCTATCTCCAAAGGAGTTTTCAGTAGCCAAGAGGCTGTGCTAGACGTCCAGGAGCATCCAGCGGAAGCAGATGGCGGCGATGTAAAATTCGTGTAAATATGCGTCAGATCTACATTATTATCTGGTATGTAGGCGCCCCACAGCCTACCATGCTTGAAAACTTTCTCTTCAAACGCACAACAGAATAAATGCATAGCAATCGTGAGAATGTTGCTGTTGCTATCGGAATGTCTCAGTAATGTTGTGATTGTGTTGCCAAAATGACCAATGGAAAACGAAAACGCCGAAAAAGAAATGTTGCTTTCCCCGGTGCTGTCCATGAAACGAGCTGCTGGCTATTAAGTCAACTGCTAAGTGATGTTTGATGGGAAGAAATTAGTGAAGTTAACTGCAATCGAATGCACGTTTTCGTTGCGTTGAATTGTTCTCAATTTCATCTCTCCAACAGATAGCGTTTTAAGTTATCGTATCTCAACATATCAAATTCCAAAGTGGGATTTCAACGGAAAGCAACGCAGTTATCAGTCTGACCGACGGTGTGGCATGGCAACGATCACCATGGCAACGTCACCAACGTCCACGAGCAGCGTCTCGGCTACCTCCGTGTCGCTGCATAGACAGTCGAGCAAAAATGCCGACACCGTTTCGCTCAGCTCGACGGCCAGTGCCTTCTCGCAGTGCCCGGACCGGCACGGCTTCTACGGTGGCAACCAGTTCTCGGAGAAGCCGAAAAAGGAAACACTGACGCGCGAACAGATCCTCGCCAGAGAGAAAAAGTGGATCCACATGACGACGCACTGGGCGGAGTACATGAATACGAATTACAAAAAGGTACGGCCAGCAGCAGCCCTAGGCCACAGATAGGCAATTTTTTAGGACTTTAACAGCATTTTGTTCCGTTTACCCGCAGGTCCGAGAGCGCTGCCGCAAAGGCATCCCGGGTGCCCTCCGGCAGAAGGCGTGGTTCCTGCTAACCGGCGCGAACCATCTGATGGAAAAATTCCCCAGCTGGTACCAGCAGCTGTTGGAGCAGCCCGGTAACCCTCAGATCATCGATGAGATACGCAAGGACCAGCACCGGCAGTTTCCGCACCATGAAATGTTCATCGACGACGACAAACCGGGCCAGAAGGAGCTGTTCAACGTGTTGAAGGCGTACTCGGTGTACAATCCGAACGTGGGTTACTGTCAGGCGCAGGCCCCAATTGCGGCCTTCCTGCTGATGCAGCTGCCTGCCGAGCAGGCTTTCTGGTGCTTCGTCGCTATCTGCGATAAGTAAGTTTACTTTCCTGTTTTTCTACTCTTTAGAATTCACTGGTGACGCTTACTTTAGATACATATCAGAAAACTAGCAAACTGCTAATATTACTTCAACAGCTAGTATACTCTGCTCTCTACTAGGTCCTTTTACTTCACGAAATTAAATATTTTTCGTCTCCGGCATCCTTGCATTCAGATATCTCGAAAACTACTTCACACCTGGCCTCGAGATGCTGCAGCGGGACGCAGGCATGCTCAACCGGTTGCTCAAGAAGACGTCACCGTCCGCATACCGGCACCTGCAGAAGCATAACGTCGATCCGCTGCTGTACATGACCGACTGGTTCCTGTGCGCCATGACGCGCACCCTGCCCTGGGACACGCTGATGCGCGTGTGGGACTGCTTCCTGTGCGAGGGCGTCCGGATATTCTTCAAGGTGGCGCTCGTCATCGTCGGTGCGACGCTAGGCCCGCAGAAGGTTCGCTCGCAGTGCAACGGCCTGTGCGAGACGCTGGCCGTGCTCCGGTCCCCTCCGAAGAAGTTTCTCGAGGAGGACTTCATCATGCACCACATCTTCCGGCTGAATATTACTATCGAAGATTTCCACCGAGAGCACAAAAAGCAGGAAATGCTCCACCGGAAGGCGAAGCTGGAACAGCAGAAAAACGGATCCGCTAATGGGACCGGAAGTAGCAATCTCCCGGGCAGGAGCACGTAGTGCAGGTGACGTGGCACCTACGGGTTTGACAGGAGAGCTAGTCGAGGGATAGAATTAGTTCCGTATCATCAACTGGTGCATAGAGCGTGTTACAAAAAAACAGATGTGACACCAACCAACATTTTCTCCTTTCATTTTAAACAAAAGATGTCGAGTGAAAACACTTTACCATACATTGTTTACCGAATTCTTTCGATGTTCTGAGTTTGAGAAAAGTAAAAATAATAAATGTTAGCTACTTTGGCCGCAGTAGTATCAAATCGAAAGTTCAACTAGAGAAATCATTAGTTAAATAAATGAGAGGAACATCGGACGAACTCATAAGATCGTTGTTAGTAAAATTAATGATTAGAAAATATGGCACGGGTTAGCGCTCAATGAGAGACATGCAATTCCGCTGTTACAAGAAAACAAAGCACGCATAAAGGTCGTTCTTATTACGACACTGCGTTACGTTTATAGTACAATGTTGCATCTATTTAAAAGAAACATAAACAAAGAATCAATCGTCCGACCGTAGGGAGAAGATAATTAAAGACCAGCGCAACAAGGTCGGAAATTCCATTCGAGCCCATGTTTTATTTTCTCTATTACATTCATTTCTCCATCGAATCTACTCGACGCTACCGTGTGATAGATATATAGAAAACATACACTCGTTCAAATTATTGCTGAAATGCGAATTTGAAAGTAGCTGAGGGAATTATCTGCTTTAGAGACACAAAAAGATGGAGAATCTGCTGCACACGCCCCGCATGCATGATTCCTACTAAGAAGAGTCTAATTATATTATTCTATTCATTCCATAAAGCAAAACAAAGTTTAAAAAAAACCGAACACGAAATCGCTTTCGATCGTAAATTTTGCACAGAAGATTCATACTACTCCATTAGCGAAGCCCAGTCTACAAACGAGTCCGTCGACGATACGTTTTAATTCGAGTGAATGTGAAAATACCGATGTTTATGCAGTTTATACGTATACAAACACTTTTATATTATCTACATCATATACTATTTCTGTTTCGATAAATGAATTTTCTTTATAGATAGATGAAGTAGAACCATAGCGATGAAACGCCAGGAAGTAGTTTGCAAGATGTTTGTCGTTATCGTACCCTGTACTTCGATGTAGATTTTTTGCGAGTTGTGCGGAAATCGTGCTGGAAAAAATCGCAAATCGCAAAAACTGTAATACGACAGAAAATTCGTCAGCATAGTGATAGGGAAACTTATCAGAAACTCGAGAACAAGTGAACAATTTCAATGGTGCCTTTCTTTCTCGAGAATCATCCTTTCCTTTGAGGTTGTGCTGGTGCATGTTGTCCTCGATCGAAGGGGCATCTCAGAGCAAAGTAGTTTGTCTTTACAATTAAACATAAGCACTAGTTATTGTTTCCTTTCGAGCATATAACATGTAGGTGTGGGGTGACATCCTACGTCGTATGGTAAACAAATTGAATTAGGAGCAAGCAATTTACAAATGAGAAATTTATTAACTTATCTAAGACATACAACCACCACAAAATTATTGAATCGATGTGCAATCGTCGGGCAAGTTAGAAAAGCGAGGAAAATGGGTATCGTAAACTAGATAATTGGGAGTTTTACAATCTTCCTCCTTCACAGTGCCCCTCTTATTTATTACAAATACTTATAACAAGTAGTAGCAGCAGCTAATAGCGCACTCGAAACGCAGGAAGCATCTTGTGTGCACGTTTACATTTTTCGTGTAAAAATTGTGTGTTAAGAAGATAATAAAGTCAAATTATTGAATATGTGAACTCTTCATCTGTATTTTGATTGTTTCATCAGTTTCATCTACCGTTGGCCACAGATGCTGAGAAAACTTATTCTCTTGTTTATATTCCTCAAATTACGGGCCCAATAGCTTACTTACCCAATAACGGCGTCACAGGCGGACAATTTATTCTGAAATTCGTTCCTCGTATTGCATTGAATTTTTTATTTTAACTCAAAGAAAACATAATCAGCTAAGAAGGTGGATACCAGAAGGAAGAAAAAGCCAATTGTCAGGGGGATTTACCGCAGTACCCAATTTTTAATACGTTTTGTAACTAAATCGGACAACGGAGAAGACACTGGCCTTTTCCCTCTAGGCAACGAGGGAGGAGAGCTACATACTACTGGCGTTGCGACACATGATGTTCGAGGGAGATGCAGTGATATTTAACAAGATTCCAAAACAGCTGTACTGGGATCCGAGAGGTGGTGAACGTCTCACTAATTGCAAAAATTGCGCTTGACAAAACTTCAAACTAGTTCCTTTTGATTCATTAAATTGCTTTGCTCATCAGCTTCAACTTGTCCTTCAACAGCTTGCGGAGTTCCTTCATTTCGGATACGGCGTTTTCAGCTATAGTCGACTGCACGGTCATTGTACATTTGGGGTTCAGCGACATCCGCTCGATGGCGGCCGACAGTGAGTCTTCGATGACCGGTGGTCTCCAGGAGGCTGTTGAAAATTTAATAACATTCACAATCAGCATTTTAAGTGTTCAAAGTGTGCATTACGCACAACGAATGGGGTTTGGGTAGTTTTGAATCAAGCTCGATATCATGTGAACTAGGACGTTCGTATTGGTACACGGCTTCATACCTAATAGCTGATCCGCCTCGTTGATCCTTTGCTTCAGTTCTCGGAGCACCTTCGTCACGAGTGTGAGGCGATCCTTTTCGGGCACAGCGGTGGGAGGAGTAGATGGCGATGGTACGGAGGCACCATTGGTGGCAGCGTTGGTCGACGGCGATGGGTTGCTGTTGGGATCGCTGTTTCTTTGTTTCTTCGATCTCTTGCCAGTAGGCACAACTGTTGGTGAGGCGGAAGCGTGCACATACTTATCGTAACAGACCGCCAGTAAGAACACCATCAGTGAGAGCATCTGAAGGAAGAATGGGATAGACAATTACTAGAGACGATTCCTTTAAAGTGTATGCTACCAAACCGTTCCAAAATGCGGCTCGTATTTATATTCTGATGGCTGTTCGATTGTTTCGGACCCTCCTACTAACCTCAGTGCAGCCATTGACGAGCTCGTGGGTCGCCTTCCAGTGCCAGAGCAGATCAACCGAATCGTGGTACGTTTCGATGGCCCTTTTCATCGTCTCGAACGTTTTCGTCACATCGTTCACGCACAGTTCCGCCTCTTCCGTGAGGGCATCGAGGCTAGATCTACCACTACTGCCGCTACTGTAGCCCCTCCAAAGGGAAAGCACAAAGTCGGCCACGTGTGTAAACACGGCCTCGTACGGTAGGCGCAGGTACAAATGCAACCGCGAGGGCAGCAGGTTGACTAGATAACGCCCACTGGAAGGAGCGTGTTGTTTGCGTCGAATTTCCTTCGTGAGCGATACCCAATGCCCTCGGAGCTTTTCTGCCACGGCGAATTCCTGCGAACCCGTCGGGGCGTCTTCATCCACCGACACCGGGCGAACGAGGCAGAGTTCGACCAGTGAAAAAATCATCCTTTGCAGACCGGATCGCAACCGGAGTAGATCGTAGTCCTGCTCGTAGCTAACCTTTCGGAGTGTTTCCCGACGCTCCTCTAGGGTCGCACCGACCGGCTTTGAGTCCACTGGGGTTTTCGGCTCTTCGCTCTCGTTGCCATTGTCGAGCCTTTGTATCTTCGGTTCCTCGCCCTCCTCATCGCCCGGTGGATCCCAGCATACGAATATCGTGAGATCACGATTGTCGGCCAGCTTGTCCCACCGAATGCGATCCTCATCCGGTTTGGGGCGCATATGTCGGTACAGCGACAGCAGCTGGGAAAGAATCCCCCCGAAACCCACCACCATCAACAAAAGCGCCTCGACCGACACCAGTGTGTAATGAAAACTGTTCGCGAGTCTATTCCGGAAGTCAATAATTTCCACCAGCTTCGAAAAGGTGCCGAAGTTGTACAACGCCTTTGGGAACTCTGCCGTCGCTTCGTTATCGTTTTCAAAGAAGTTTAGCGTGCGGTCGTAGATGGTTTTAGCCAGCACCGGAAAGCCTCCGTTCGCAAGGTGCGAGCAATGAAGGTAGCCAAGCGAGTCGAGTTGGATGTGCTTGATGTCCAGCGCATCGTATGCTTCCTGGGCCGCTTGCGTAAGCCCTAGCCGATGATACAGCTGCAGCAGGAGCAACTTGGCGTGGAAGTTGTTCACACTGTTCGACAGCAGGTGATTCAACAGACAAAGGGCTTCGATGGCCGGTTCCGAGCGTTGGAGGCGCCAGGAGCGTTCATACATAATTTGAGCTGTAAGTCAAATGCGAAAGATGGTTAGGAGGTGATAGAATAAAAATTCTCGTGGGGCCACATACCCGCTAGAATCGCGTAGGCATCCGACGGTCCCATATCTGTCACGAGTAGACCCTGCCCGTAAGCATTGTATCCGTGCTCATAGTGAAGGCTCAACGAGGTGTAGATGGCGTGCAGCAGTTCCTCGCTAACTACGGCATGCGCCCCACTATATCGTGCGATCTGTAGCGTGCAGATGTGCCGTTGCATTTGCTCTTTCTAGAAGATTGGGGTAGAGGAATCATTTTTGAAAAAAACAGTCATATTACAACACCATACTTCGCCCCGTACAGTACTCACACTCGCTGGCAAAGTAGCAGAACTCAGCCCCAGACCGTTCATGAGCTTCGTGGCAAGCACCCGTCGCTCGGATACCGGCCGGACGTACTCGAAGAAAAGCTTCATATCAAGCGCACAGCAAGGCTTATCGCCAAACAGTTCGAAGTACTCAGCCAGCATGTCGGACATCTTTCCGAACAGCTGCTCCTCAAAGTACCGCTGCTCCAGCATCCGTCTGTTCAGCTCCAGCCGGGCTAGGTACGGGCCGCGACATTTCTTTGCTTGTGCTTCAATAACCTGGAATTTGGAAGCGAAACAATTCGGGAACATCTCTTATTTGCCCCTGAACAATATTAGCTACAAAGCAGGCATCATAAAAATAGGCATTGCGATGTGAAACTCTTCCTGAGGCTTCATTCGTAGGATCAACAAGTTTCCCCCTGCACACTTACATCGCATAAGAACTCGTGACACATCTCCACCGTGTGATCAGCTCCTTCGGGCTTTTCGCCGCATTTTATCAACTCGAAGGTTGAATGGATGTAATCCTGATAGTAATCCCAACGATCTTGTCTGGCAAAGTCCAAATGAGCAATGAAAACATGCTTAGTTCGATTAAACAATAATCATTCGAAAGTTGGCCCCATAGATCCTACTTACTCTTGCAGCAGCAGCTCCTTCAGCAGCCGATTCAATTCACCCCATTTGTTCAATTTCTTAAGCAGATCTATTTTGCCGTACACCGGCGCACCCGGATACAGCTTCTGGCATAAGGCACCCTTTAAAAACTCGTACGCCTCGCCGTACTTGTGCTGCTCCTGTAGTATCTGAAGATATAGCTGCGCCTCCTGCGCACCCTCCAGTTTGTTCTCCATGATGAATTTGTCCACCATGCGTTGGGCCAGGGCCAACAGCAACTGCACTTTCTGTGTGTTATCTGCATCGGGACCGCGCAAGGCCTGCAGGACAACGCTCATCACCGCCCAAAAGTAGTACGAATTGCGAGGCCGCAGCTTGTACAGCTGCAACGCGACAGATTGTTGGCCCTTGAAGTCGTCTACGCGCATGTAGGCGATAAAGAGCTGCGATAGTAGCTCCTCGCTGCCCGGCACCTGCCGGACGGCATTACTGAACAGCGTACAGATCTTGTCCAGCCGGTGGGTTTCCTTGTAGCACAGCGTGAGGGCATGCAGTGTAGGTGCCTCAATCGGTTGCTCCTGCTCTAGGGCAGCAATAAGACCATTGCATTCCTCCTCCCGGCCAAGCCGCAGATACGCCCACGCTTTCAGTGCCCGTGCGCATTGTATTTTCGGCTTCTTCTTCAACACTTTCTCGACATCTTGCAGGGCTTTTTTGTAGTTACCGATTTCGATAGATTCTAAAAATATGGAAACAAACATACACCAGGTGAAAAGTGGTAAAATAGAACTGCCCTATGAAGCCGGCCGGCCAGTTTGTAACCGGTTTTCTTATAAAAGATCGACACCTAAAACAGATAACTTCGCCACTATTCCGTTTGCACGTATTCCACCATCGCCAGGAAACCACAATTGAACCACAATCCAGCCCACGTCTGGGTCTGTACAAACTTGTCAATATCGCCGTCATTTGGCTCCTAGATGGAGATTAAACCGAAACAGTTCCACAAAACTGCACTATCCATTGATGTTTATGTAGCAATATGCGAAACTAAACTTGTACCACAGTGCAAATTCCACACCTACCCCATATCGGCCGCAGTTTACGCTCATTCATCGAATCGTCGTGCTGCATCGTGTTTTCGACCTGCGAATTCGGCGGCTCGTCGGTAGTGTGATGATGATGCTTTCCGTCTCTAGCACTTGCCAACTTTATTTCACCAACTCAATCCTTTCTGCAGCACGTTGCAGACCGAGTTTCGCAAACTTTCAAAGGTAACTCCGTGTGCTAGCATCCGTCAGTGGAGCAGAAATCTGATCAACTCGACCCCCCAACACCGTTGCCCTACTTTTCTTCCTTCCCTTTGGCCAAATCCACTGAATTGTCAAACTCGTACTATATGCGCTGCTGACAGATAGCGCATGCATCGATTGAACTGTCAGAAACGAGGGGTTTTCTACTCTGCCTCGCTTTTAGAGCAGCGTGAAGTCGAAAAAAGAACAAAATAGAAACAGCCGTTGCATCTGTCAATCGTTCAGAAATCTGTCGTGCAGTTGGCGAGAAAAACAAAAGGTAAACAACACGCACCAGAAGGTAAAAAAGTTAGCAACCATTAAAACGATACTATATTGAGAACGTCCTGGCATGCTATTTTTGTTACACACTCCGTTCCACCCAGCAGGTCATCCGAAAAAGGAGTAAAGAGTTTATGGTGCCCTTTTTTCGCTTGGCAAATTAATTATCCATCTGCATCGTGGAAGGACAAAGGAAGAGTCCAAGTGCAGGAATCCAAATTTGCTGATTTACTCTATTCGTGCTATCGGTGCCGATCCTTTGGAACAAGGGGAACCAGCGGAAGCTCATGCAGAAACATTTCTCAGCGTTGTCGGAGCATTTGTGACAAGATCGTCCATGTGAAGTGATGATGAAATGATTCAATCTTCACCAGTCGACGCGAACGGCAGTGAAGCGATTATTTCCAACGCCCGTTCTGAAGAGTTTTATAAACCTTCATCGGCTTCAACACTGTCAGCATTATTTCACCAGGAGCATATAGAGGGACGGCAGCAAAAAGTGGAGCAGTCAAATCAAGGAGCCTACTCAGACGCTTTTTATAACTTCGTGGTACATTACCTACACGAAACCCTGGATCACATCGTTCTTGTGCTGTTGGCCTACAGCATACTATGCATAATACTGTACAAGTTGCTCTTTCACCGGGTAGGTCCCGGATACGGGCGATGGCTGGTTCGCAAGAGTCACCTTCCACCGTGCTCCCGAGCACTGCTCGTGACCGCACATCCCGATGACGAAGTGATGTTTTTCGGCCCCACGATACTGGAACTGCGTCGCCGCCAGTGTCGCGTGTTTGTCCTTTGTCTCTCGGAAGGTAACCACGGCAGCCAGGGACCAATCCGACGGCAAGAGCTGTGGGATGCATGCGAAAGCCTTGGCATCCGGCAAGAGGATATAACGCTGGTGAATGCCACGCACCTGCAGGATGATCCGACGCTCGAGTGGAAAACAGTTACTATCGCGAATCAACTACTGCGGCAGCTCGAATCGCTCGATGCAGAACTGCTAATTACGTTCGACAAGGATGGAGTCAGTGGACACCCGAACCATTGTGCAATCTACTATGCCACCGCATCATTATGTCTTTCCGGAATGATCCCGAGTAGTATGCATAATCTATTTTAAACTAAAAGTCATACAAACTTCAACAATTTAATTCGTTGTTTTTCAATGCAGATTGTAAAGTATTAACGTTAGAAACGGTCAACCTATGCCGAAAGTATCTGTCGATATTTGATCTCCCGGTAACCTTGCTGCTATCTACAAATTGGTAAGTTTCCACTAAATATTTTGTATTTCAGACAAATTTAGAATAATTATACTAAACGGTAAAAAATCTTTCGAGTAATAGCAGACAAACTAAATTAAGTTGTGGGAATATTGGTGGATTTGTTGAAACCTAATACATACCTCACAAGTCTACACCACAAGGTAATATCAATTACATGGGAAGTTCATAAACAAATGTTGCACATAGCAGAATCGAATCCTGCAATATGAAATTTTCCTTGACCAACAGGAGCAAATTTTAAAACTATTGAAATTAAAATCTTTGTCAAGGTTAGCGGTGATTCAAAAAAGTTTATTTATGAAATGGTATTTATGGAGCGACAATAGCGGCGTCAATTTCGATACAGGTAACCGGAGTACCGTCGGCGGCGGTCAGACCAACCTCAACCTGCACGGTGATTCCCGTGAGCGGGAGTTCCATGCTGTGGTCGAGCGTGTAGTCGAAGGTTTGTCCAGCAGCAATTGGGCAGGAAGCTCCGCTGATGCCAACGGCACAGGCGTCACGCAGCTCGTCCGGGATTTCAAAGCCAACGTCCAATCCGAGCAAACGGGCGGTAAGGTGGGCTTCAAGGGTAGGGGTCGAAACTGGAGACACGATTCCAATGCCATGAGCAACCAGTCGGCCACCAGAGACGATAGTGCACGGCAGCGCAGTGCATCCCTCAACGTTGACCGAGGCCGGAGTTGGTCTTCCACCGGAGCCTAGGCAGAGAATGATCCAAGTTCTTGTTAACTTTCGCCCCGTAGTTCGATCGCACTTGAGAGTAGAAATACTTACATGGTCTGAAGGGGGTTTGGCCGAAGACAATAGCCGGCAGAAGGGCAGCAATCAGCACGAACTTGAACATGACGACTGACGGTTTAGGTTTTTGCGTGGTATTGGGAAGGCGTCGAAGGTCTGACTGACTTGTCCCAATTCAATAACGACCTTAAATACCTAGATCCCGAAGGTCGCCATGGCTAGGGCTGCGATCTAACTCTTTAGAGCGGTTCAAGATACAAGATTAGCCAAAATCTTTGATCGGGCTTTCTTATCACTGACGTCAATAAAATGGGACGAAAAGGCACGACTATTTACGGTATCTTCGTATTGGAAAAACGGTGTCGAAAAAATACAATGGTTAAAGAACCACCCCGCTTTTCTTATGGCCCGTGCCTCATGAATAAAAAATATGCTAGATGGGATGATAGATATTCGACATATTCGACACCATTATGGTTTCCAGGTCAATCTTCAGCAGTCCAATCTAAAGCTAATACAAAACTTTAGCTGATGATGCATTTGAATTAAAATACTGCTTCGTTTTATGAGAGCAAAGGTGAACGTTTAAACACCATTATTTGTTTTTTATTATGGTTCTTTTTTATCGTTTAGTGCAAAGTTCAAAGTTGTTTGCTTGTTTATAATACATTTTTATTGCTCTTAGAGCCAAGTAACACTGATAATGTTTCCCTCCATGTTTTAAATTTTTTGCATTAAATCTTAAATGTTGCTTTTATTTTGTTTTGTTAAATGTGTGATGTAAGTCGACAAGTCTCCCACGGTAAACGGATTTCCCAACAAATCAATCGTTTTCAATAATCTTTGACGTGCAACAAATGTATAATCCACTTCTTTATGGTTTCCCGAATTCCACTTCACGGGTTACCCGTTTCTACCGAAGTTTATCAGCTGGATGAGATTACCAATCGGTACGGAATGGGGGATAAGTTACCAACACCTGAAATCCATCCGGCTGTCGTATTACGAACAAACAAACCAAGTCTTTTTCTAGCGTTCGTTTTTTCTAGAAAGAAAGGACTCACTCGGGGGGGTCAATTGTAAGTGGAACCCTTGTGGTGGTCAATTAATAAAAAAGGTCGTTAATCGCTAGATAAGATTTATAAAGTAAACAAAAAAAAATGTATGAGTTTTACGTCAAGCTAATGGGAACCACGTTTTGTATCACGAATTGGATTTGTTATCGGAAAAGCATTGTGTAATACGAAATAGGTGTGTTAAAAGTGAGAACGTTCGCCTCTGCGGTAGCTGATATAAGCATTGTTCGAACATTATTTGTAATTTATATGGTTTAGCATATGATTCCTTTATTTTCCCTGGTAGGGCTATTGAATCTAGCGTCCCAGAACCTCACGGGCATGTTTCAGACAGGACACTCTGTGAAAGGCCCTGCTACATTTCGGTCGGTTTCGGTTAGAACTTTCACCCGCGGCGTCCACTGTTTTTGCAGGGTTGCGTCTGGTTTTGTGTGAGGTTTTTTGTCCATGAGGTATGAGTATGGTACGTTATTTGTCTATGAGTGGTCAGACGATAGCATGTACCAAGTATGTCGAACATGCGGTCTACACAGTACATATGAATGGAAAATTTAAATCAAATATGATACAAAACAAACCGCCGAATTCAAATATTAAAACATAATTGAATTTTAAGTTTGGTTTAATGGGTTTTTGTTAAATTGTAAACAGTTAGGATCAATACAATTTTGCTATGAGGCCAGCACAAATCTAATAATTTTCCGCTTCTTTCTGCCAATGAAATGGGTTAGACATCTTTG
>JAOEFI010000003.1:11273082-11294525 GCA_034621735.1 Anopheles plumbeus
CCCGAAGGTATGCGGAGTGACGAAGCGCCTCGGCGGAAGCCGTACTGGGCCGAAAATGGAGTCGAGAGAGATTAAGACGCTCAGAAGCTTTGGACTAGGAAATATTAAAAAGTTGGCTTTTCGTCGATGGAAATATAACGAAACTATGCGAACAGTTTCCTAAACAAACTGATTGCTGTTTAATAATACAAATATCGCTAACGTTTTCTTTCCAACCTTTCCCTCCCTGTAGTACCAAGTAGCACAACTGTACTGCGTGGCGGAGGTATCAAAAAATGAAACCGGTGGCGGTGAAGGTATTGAGGTGCTGAAAAATGAACCATTCGACAACTATCCACTGCTCGGTAAGAAGGACGAACAAATAAAACGAGAGAGAAAGAAAGAAACCTTGATGATTGAACCTTGTTTCCCCTTTTTTTTTATTTCTATCTGCTGCGAATCCTGCATCCTTCCGATCCGGTCTGGCGTTCGCTCCGGCAACTGAAAACCGCCACCGTTTACCGCTGATCGCATCCGCAGGTGGCAAGTACAACTCCGGTCAGTATACGTACAAAATTTATCATCTGGCCTCGAAGGTTCCGGCCTTCATCCGGCTGCTCGCACCCAAGGGATCGCTGGAAGTACACGAGGAAGCCTGGAACGCGTATCCGTACTGCCGGACAGTCATAACCGTAAGTCCGATCGCCGTTCGCCGCTCGCCCACATCGTCCGGTCGGTCCGGTCTTCGGTCGTTTCCTTCCGGGAAGCGGGAAAGAAAGTCAAACAAAACACCACAATGTGTGCCGTCCGGGGTCGCGCTTCAATGTTCGGCTGGGAGGGAACAGAACACAACTGCCCAACTCGCCGCTTGTTTAACGTAAACTTTAAAAACGTATCCATAACGTCAAAAAGCTAACAGTAGTATTGCTACTTTCGCCCATAATGGGTCATTTGTCTTCGAATTGAATAGTCGTAATCTGATAGTCGTAATCGAATATCATTTACCGCCAACTGTAGTGTCATTTCGTAGACCGGTGTGTTCCTCTTCAATTTTTGATGCCACCCACGCCTGTTCAAAAGAGCATCATGCTTCGTGATTATGATGATGATGATGATGATGCCCCATGTCGACACATGAAAGGTCGACGTCCTTTTTATTGTGTCCACTTCGGGGACGGTGCGCCGGAAATTGATCCAATGTGTACGTTTCGATCCGATTTCGATTTGGAAGGAGCAGCTTTGCGCGCTAACCGTGCGACCCTGTCCCGTCGTTCGTATCGCCATCGTTATCCTGCTTCAGTATTCATCGCCGGGTCCTTTTTCCTATCCACCTACTATGGGAAGGAAAACGTTTCTGGTCAACCCGGTTCTATTTTTAATCCGTACCACGCACCGAACTCGAAAGACTAAAACAGACGTTTTAAAAATGACTTCCTTAAACTTTTTGTCTACCGGCCCTGCTGTAACGTAACCCTGTTTCGTGAAAGGGGAGGGTTACACCATTATCCTTATCCTTCGTCGATCATTGGAGCGCTTGATGGACTTAAATGATGTATAATCAAACTATCCCTACCCGTAGAACCCGAATTGGATGAAGGAAAAGATGACCATCACGATCGACACGTACAGTATCGATGGTGACGAAGAGATCGAGAACGTAAGTGGCGAGGATATGGTGTGAACTAATGTATGTTTGTTTCGTTTTTTCTCTGCTCTTTTTCTCTATCTTTTCCCCTATTCCCTGTACACCTCTCACGCGCTCTTTCCTGCTAAATTGTGGATATGTTTTCGATTGTTTGATTGTGGTTTGTTTCTTATAATTCGTTTTTTTTTGGTTTGCGATCTGCTTTGGTCAATTTTTCCCCCAAATTCCCTGTTTGTTTTGTTTTGTTTTCGTTGATTTATCTCTTTCCATGCTGCTCTCTCGCTGGCCTGCCCTGGAACGGCCTAATTGATGGAAAACTACCTCCTTCGAATTATAACATCCCCAAACAATCAACCGAACGCACGAATGGAACAACATATTCTTGAAATATACTTCGATTCCCAACACAATGCAAACATTCGTCGGCATCGTCTCGCTCGGGAAACAAACGGGTTGCTGCATACTGTCACTCCTTGAAAAAACCATCCGCTTCTTCGTCGATGGTCATCTGTAAATAAAAAAAAAAACTTGATGTACATGTCCTGTATATGTCCGGGGAATCGTTATTGGACGCTACGCCAACACCGTGGATATGGAACCCCTTCCTGGAACATGTGATCCCTTTTTTGTTCGGCTATTACCGTCGTTGGTAAAACTATGTACAACCCTCTCTCCCTCACTGCAATGGACAATTGCGGTCCGATACTGATGCGCCCCACTTTACTACTCCCGCACACACCAACGCACAATCCTTGGCGAGATACGCTTTAAACACCCACAAAACCCACGTTACGCGCGCTTTCCTTCCACTCTGCGGGAAAATTGACTGCACGTCCACGCCGGAAATGGTTCCCACAAACCCACAAATGTACTGTTTGTATACGCCTCCTTGATCCTCCCGCATCCCTATCCCCACCGTCTCTCTGCTCTTCCCGAACATCACCAACCCACATGCCACCACGGGTGGGGAAATATGTATGGCCGCCATAATCGCTACCACACCGCCGCTGTCCTTGGCTGCAGAATCCCGGCTACATGAAGGATAATTTCATCATCTGCATCGAATCATTACACGTCGCCGACGCCGGCGATCAGCCTAATGTGAGTGTTGCCCCCGCATGGTTTTCCCACCCGAAAAACGCCCAACCCACACACGATTCCAGTTCCACGGAACGGGAAGGAAAACGCTTCTGCTACACTATATCACCCTGTCCATGTATCTTGTAGCTCTATATAAGGTGGCGAGGTTGTTCCCCGTTGTTAGATAATATAATATTTATATTGATTTGTTGCGCACTACGACAATGCACACAGCTATGAGTTCTAAGCTTTCCTTGTTAAAAAAAAAACTGTTATGTTAAGTATGAATGTATATCATAACTGACTTTCCAGTCAATTCCAATTTTATTACCACGGGAACTCCAACCTTCAGTAGTGTAGCAATATCTTTTCGATTTTCTTTGACAGGCAGACAAAAATAGGATTAATTTGTAAATAATTTTGATTGATTTATTAAATTTATATTAAATATTAGTGACTTGCTAGCCTCCCCAGTTAGCGATGGAATGTGGAGCTGGAAGAATCTCTACCCCTTGTTTTTCATATCTCACCAGCTGCAAGAGCTTTTCCATTAATAACGTTTTACCTTTTCCATGTGCGCTATTTCGTCCCCGTTCGTGTGTTGTGCTACAAAAAACCGAACACACACACCATCCCTGTAAACTTGCTCGTATCCTGCTGTTCCGTTCGTGAAATAACCGCCATCGTTGCGCGAACGACAACCACCCACCCGTCTGCTAACAACAACCCGCCACCAAACGATCGTTATTTTCGAAAAACAAAACCAAAGGCTCACGAGTTGACCCCGGAGAAGCTAAAGACGCGCGACGTGGTTCACATCGACATCGCCAACGATCCTGTCACGCAGACGGACTACAAAGAGACGGAGGATCCTACCAAGTATGTCGGTTGGGGCTTCGTCCCCCGTTGCCGGGACTTCGTGGAGTAGCAGATCCTAACAGTACTCTTTCATTGCTCCATCTACTCCATCTACTCTGGCTAGGTTCAAGTCGAAGAAAACCGGTCGCGGCCCGCTGGTCGGCCCGGAGTGGAAGAAGAAGGTGTCGCCGGTCATGACCTGCTACAAGCTGGTCACCTGTGAGTTCAAATGGTTCGGGCTGCAGTCGAGAATAGAAAACTTCATCCAGAAGTCGGAGCGAAGGCTGTTCACCATTTTCCACCGGTAAGGAGGATTAGGAATGGAGGTTGATTGGTGGCATGTGAATGTTTGTTCGAACTGTATTACATCGTCCAAAACCCAAGCACAGCATTCCGCTGCAATTCCGTCGCTTTTTTCGCAATTAGTTCGCAATAATTATATTTATCTTGGCATTTCAGACAAGTTTTTTGCTGGATGGATAGCTGGCATGGGCTAACAATGCAGGACATCCGTGAGCTGGAGGACAAAACCAAAGAGGAGCTGGACAAGCAGCGCCACGTCGGCGAGGTGCGCGGAATGCGCGCCGAAACCGACTAAGCTTAAGCCGGTGGTGGTGCGAGCACTGTATCAAGTGACGAGCTGTGAGAAAGGAGCCAGCGGACGTACGTGGGTGGTGTAGCTAGCGACGGGGTTGGCGAGGCATGAGTGGACTTCCGCAACATACCCACTCGTTCTTATTACGCCCCTCGAGCGCGGTCTGGAGGAATTCCGATGTCTCCAAAAGGGGAAGCCGGGAGGAGTTGGTGTATTTTTATTTTTTTGGTTTTCCTCATAGGTTTTTTTTTCCTCTAAAGGCGGGTACAATGCAAACGAAAAGATGGACTAGAAGGGCCGGTGAATGGGGGTGGGGGTTGATGTAGTTGTGTGAAACAACAAAAACTAATAGACGGAATAGAAAAGAGAGAGGGGGAAGAAGTAAGACGAGACAAAGAAAATCGAAGGAAGGCCAGCCAGTGCAGAACAAGTTGTATTAACAAATAAGCTGAAATGTAGAAAAAATGAAACGTGTGTACCCCGTGAAAAGGGAGAAGATAACATTCGCAATAGCAATGGCAAAACTAACAAAAGAATTATGAAAAAATTGCAATAACCAATAAAAACAGTGTCCAAACATGGAGTAAACAAAGGGCATAATGTGATGTTTGAATATTTGAAGTTGATCAGTAAGTTGACCACAGCAGTACCAACTAACGAATACAATATGCGGTTAATGGACGGCAGAAGTCAGTCGTAGTAGGTAACACTCGTAACAAGAGCGTGCCAGGGCTTTAGTGCATGACTGCAAGGCGCATGAGCTTCTCCAACTGGAAAAACAGTAGACGGTGACGGTCCTTGGCTGAGTGCGTGGTGTAATGATAAAAAACATGGTTGAAGAAGGGAAAAAATAATCCTGCTTGAACGCCAACAGTGTGGTAACCTGGGGAAGAGCGGCTAGAATTTGCTAAACTTGTGTTTTGTTTACTTTGAATTGCCTGAAAATATAACCTCGGAAATGCCAGCCGTGAGTTTTAGAACAGATGAATGCGGGAAGAGTAAGAGAAAGCGAGACATAGAGCGAGAGATTAGTACAATAAAACACCACCTGCTTTTTCTTTTCACAAGCCTGCATGAGAAAGCATACCAGAAGAACATTCTCAATCGATTGCGGTAAACCCGCCATTGCTGGAAAGAAAAAGGGCATGCAGCGTCGCTGTTCAAACGATAATTTTAAGCAGGATCGTATTACCCCTGACGTGAAGCAATCTTCGGCACCAAGTACAACCCAATTCGGCGCACGGAGGCAAGTGGATTCCCAGTAAAACCACAGAAGCGCAAGCTTAACAAAACAGTGGTTCGTAATTTTCACGCTGCAACGATTATGGCCAGTGTTGGTTTTCTCACTCGCCAGAAACGATCTTTCAATGATCCTTAAGATCTGATCAATAAACGATCAATGCACCAAGCATACACCCGTCGCCATTAGAAGCATCTAAAATAATAGCATAAGCAAGCATAGAAGCAATAGAAAAGAACCAGTAATAGAAAAACTGTTTTGTTCTTTTGTCTCCACGATCGTTTCTCCTCAAACTTACGTTTCAAAATGTGCCTCCTATAACACAATACGCGAATAACATTATGTAGTGGGTCTATCTATCGGTTCGGTTGATCTGGAAATGCTCCCACTCTGGTCGTTCAGCAATGTTGTTCTGTATTTCAAATTCTATGTTTGCCTTGTACAAAAAAAGAAATTGACCATTCGTGTTCCCAGTTTACGGGTAGGGAAAACATGTGGTAAGTTTTATTCTCCTTGGGTGTTTATAATTTCGCTATTCTATTTCACTTTCTAGACTTCGGACATTTGTCACATGAGGTGCAAGGAAAACATACCGGGTTTAATTTGATCTACAAAATGTCCAATTGCGTTGCGGTTCCTTCACCGGTTCCTAAATTTACATGGAATACTGTACATTTAAATTAATGTGCTTTTTTGTATTTTTACCAATTGGACGACCGACGTAAAAGCTGTTGCGAGAAGTGGTCCGACCACGTGTATCACGATGTACATTTATAAGAAATTAAAGTGTTTCAAGAGCAATTAAAGATGTAGTGGTGTTCATTGTGAGGTCGAGTGCAGATGAGTTTCACGAAACCAAACCAAACAACAAATTTGCAATTTCCGCGCGAGGCGTTACACTTTAAGTGCAGAAGTGTGCCACCTCGAATGGCAAGCGTGGTCAGATATTGGACACAATCTAACTACCCGCGCCACCTAGATTCATGCACAACTTCTACACAGGAGCGGCGGACGGAAGCAAAATTCGGGTTAAAATATATTTAAATGTCTATAGGCCAAGCAACAAACGGTTGAAGACAATATTTACAAGAAGAGTAGGAAAATGGGACATTAAATCACCGATCCATGCACTGAAAACTACAATAGAACTAAAGGGTATAACCTACACAAATTAAGATCCCCGATGCTGTTTCCAGGTGCATTCGAAGGCTCCTCGGTTTACTTGCCAAATAATCTATTCCTGTCCTTACCGCTAATTGTTTTACGGTGAATAAGTCTGGTGTTTATTGGTCCTACACAATACAGTAGGGAAATGGAACCCACTCACGCGTACCTTGGTTCAATCCGGTCTTCATCCCATTGCCGAAGCCGTCCTTTGTAGCGATGTATAAACGTTTACTTCATCGGTTGCTTACACCATTTCCATTTCCATCCGCTAGGACCACCTCGAATTGGTTTTCAGTCGTTTGGCTTATTGAAGAACAACAACCACCAACCCAAGAGGAAATACAACAGTTCACTTAAAGTAGCGCTAGTAGAGGGGAACACACATTACGCAGCAGCTGCACAAACAACGTCTAGGTAGAATAGAGCGCAACAGGAGCGTAGTATGACGAGCAACAGAAAGCATGTATACACATGTACACCCTATATATGAAAAATATATTTACTCAACTTTCAACTCGACTACACCGCCGTGCAGCTGAAATAGCGGAAGGGAAGGGAATACTAAAGATGTGCAACACATAAGCAAACGAACATTAAACACTATATCCAACTCAAAACCTTGGGCTATTCGCAAAAGTCCGCCAATGTGTAAACACTGGAACCGACGAAGTGATAAGAATTAGGCAACGGGAGAGAATAACAAACGTTACATTGTAATGATATTAATCGATAAGGATTGGAGAAAAAGGTTGTTCGCGATCGCGAAGAAAAGGCGCAAACATTTCGAAAATGTCGACCACAGTCGTCCACAAACACGTGTGAAACCGTTGTTTTTTTATCAATTCTACGTCTATCACAATGTGATACACAGTTAGCAGGGACCCATTGAAGCAATCCCCTCAAAAGACTACAGATTTCCTAAGCTCTAAATGTTTGTTCGAAAATATTGCAATATATTGAACGGCGTATTGGAAAACATCGAATCTTCTCTCTTCAAATATGTAAACTCTCTTATTGCAGTCGTTTTGCAAATGGCTCTTGGGAACCTAAAAATGGTAATAAATACAATACGCCTACGAAGGCAAACTTATCTCACGCGAAGATCAGAAGCAAATTCAAGTGAAAAGAAGGGGAAGCAAGTCGCAAATTGTAAACGTTCCGGAAACGAAGCAAAAGGTGCAATGCTATACAAATTAGAAAACAAGTGATTCGGAAGGTAGATGGCATTCGCCGCAAGAAAAGACAAATTACCGACAAACGACTCAAAAGGATGAAT
The DNA here is from genome assembly GCA_034621735.1 of Anopheles plumbeus. Classification (NCBI taxonomy): domain Eukaryota; kingdom Metazoa; phylum Arthropoda; class Insecta; order Diptera; family Culicidae; genus Anopheles; species Anopheles plumbeus. Next base: position 11,280,923 of record JAOEFI010000003.1, read on the forward strand.
GAAACTAAACTCATATAGCAAAACTTGGTAGCGGAGAGGTAACTCGTACTATTGAATCTTGTCGCAATTGCAGGTGAAACAAAACAAACAAAAAGCAGTGGAAACGTGTGCATTGAAAAGCGACCAGGGCAGGGTTGTTCCTTCGCAGGGTTAGAAGGAAACGTGTACACGAAAACGAACGAAATAACAATTCGAAACGAACGAGGAAGAAACGCTCCGGGAAAAAATTCAATGCGGAATCAATAGCAATTGACTAAGCAAACACTGATGTTCTTGTTCAGTATGTGTGTACAATATTTAAAAGAAACCAAACAAATGAAAACAAACATAAGACAAAAAAAAACATTCAATTCAAAAAACGAAAACCCACCATCCATCCAAGTGTTTTGATCGTTCGTGAAGGAGCCTTCTTGTGTTTTGTAGTGAATACTATAATTTCCTAAGTTTTGATATTTTATTACGTTTATTCACTATTCTTTTTAGCAATTATACATTCATGTAAAAAAAGGAATGCAACCAAGCTGGTTGGTTGGTTGCACACTTCTAGCAGATCATCACTAAACATATATCACTATAAACATGAACGAAAGCTACTCAAACACGCTCATACACATTGATATTCTGCAAACGAGACGTAGGATGGAAATGAGATTCTTCTGTCCACTTGCCATTCGTTTGCCTTTTCCCATTCCACACACCTGACAACAACTTTTCGAAGAAGGATAACCAATAAATCCAGAAAGAAACATTAAGAATGCTTCCGCCTTCAGAGCGGGTAAGGAATGCACGCAATTCAAATCGTCTGTGACTCTCCATTCTTGGCGCACATTTTCAAAGGCATCAGATGGCCTGCAGCTGGTCCTGATTGGAGGAGTACAAACTTTTCCATGTTATTTCCTGACGATCGTCGTCGTATCTTTTCCCGGTTTTTACACTGTATGATCCTTAAGCGTCCGCGACGACATCGTCCGACAGCCAGAAGAACTGCCGGATCTCGTCGATATCGGACGGACGGCAGTGTGGGGGCGTCGAGCCACCGTCGCCTAACAGTTTCTCTCGCAGCGCGGCCATGGCGTGCGCATTTCGCTTAGTCGCCACGGTCAGATCCAGGATTGGAGCTGGATAGTGCTCGCCGATGACGCATTTGTATTCGAGCTGCTGCTCCCGCGTGGCCTTCCATGGTTCATGTCTGGAAAAAGAGAATTCCATAACAGTACAGTCAGGTTAGTTAACTGTAAACCCTAACGAAAGCCTGGAAACCTACACCAGCTGGGCCGGGAAGTTGGCCAATTCCGGCAGGTAACGCTTCACGTAGTCTCCATTTGGGTCGAGCCGACGGCCGAGGGCGATCGGGCAGGTGCACTTGGACGAGTCTAGCAGCCGTTCGAAAGCGGACGAGGAGACCCACATCCAGTTGCCGGCACAGACAGACCAGTCCGCGTCGAGCAGATACTTTAGAAAGTGCTGCAGGCCCGCTTCCCAGCTGATCCAGAGACCCCCTCTGGTGAGAAAACTAAGAGGGAAAGAGAGAGAGAGCGAAAAGAAAAAGGTAAGTCCGGGCGGTAAGTTAAAGTTTTCATTAATAAACATCTACAATCCATCCCTACCTACACCGAAACATGTCGCGATATTTTAAAATCTTGTTCGTTGGCTTTGATCTGTCGAGCATTCTTGTTCTTTCTTTCATCCTTTCTCTAGTTTTAAAAAATATTTTGATTTTGATGTATTTTGGATTTACATCGGTTGAAAAGAACTAAACTTGACCAAACTAAACTAACGTAAAAAAACGAGTTAATTTTATAAAACTAATCCCAGGAGTCGAGGCTTGACTGGCCTCTGGGTTGCTTCTAACGATCAAGGTTTACAGGGACCCGGGTACCCACCCTAAATATTTTATACTTTTTTCAATTGATCAAAATAAAATTGGTTTACCATCAACTGATTCACTAAAAAACATGATATCATGGTGCAGTGAACTTTTATTCACCTATACTTACGTCGCGGTAATGTTGCGCAATATGTGATGCAGCCAGCCCTCAGCTAGCAGCTGGCGCATGGCAGCATCGATCATCGGGAAGCCGGTACGGCCCTCCTTCCAGCGGGCCAACGAATCGTCCAGCGGCTCGTACCAGGGAATGTTCAGACAGATCGGATTGCGCTCCATTTCGCCGTAGTGCGGATTCTGCACCGACATGGTGTAGAAATACTCACGCCAGATCAGCTGCCCAGTGATGTGGTGGCCGCCCGGGAATTTGAATTGACTGTCCGACTGCACCTTCGCGAACAGATCGTGCACGCCCCAGTAGAACATGCGCACCGAAAGGCAGCCGAATCGAAGAGCCGCGCTCATCGACGTGGCGGGCCCCAATATTTCCGGGTTCGCCTGTGTCGGCATGTAGTAACCTTCGCGGAACGCTCCTTCCTCCTGTTTAAGACGGGCGCCGAGGGCCGCGAGTGCACGCGTTTCACCGCCCACCCATTTTTGGAATGCTACGTCCGCGTTCCCATCGTAGCGAATGCCAAACTCCTCCGGGTAGGGCATCTGCTCGAACAGTTTCAATTCTGATGCCAGTATGGCCGGTATGCGACCGAACTCAATGAATTCGAAATTGGGGGCGCCCACGGGACGCGGTGGTTCTCCGATTATATTTACTGTGTGCTGCGCATAGGGAGAGCGTGGATCAGGACAGGAAGGACTTTAAATACAGGAATTAGGGGATAAACTTACCAAAAACATCTGATACGTCAACGGTGGAATATCGCCATTAGTTTGTATCACCTCTAGCGGATTCCAGAGGGTATGTGAGACCCGCTCAACGCATCGAACGTTCATTGTTTGGCATAGCTTCGCCACTCGGTCGTCCCGATCCTTCCAGATCGGTTCGCAATCCTGCTCGAAGCATAGCTTCTTGACGTTCAATTCCTCGAACAATCGGCGAAGGACGCTCACACTGTCTCCACGAAACACAAGCAGTTGGCCGCCAAGTTCGCGGAACTGTCGGTCGAGGTCAGCCAGCGATTCCAGCAAAAATTTCATTCGATTGTAGCCCACAATTTTGGTACCTTTTATTTTATGCGGGCGAAAAGGATAGCGGTGAAGCAACAAACGAAAATGGCGTATGTAATTTAAAGTGGAAACTGTCCGGGTTTAGAGAACATACCAGCGCTTTCTCCGTCGAAAATGAACACGGGAAACAGTCTCACCGTGTCGCTGGAGTTACTGACGCAGTCATTTTTCAGCGCCTCCAGAAGGCTCGGATTGTCGTGAAATCGGAGGCCGTGGCGGAACCATAGTATATTATTGATCGTCATATTTTGAAAAAATAAGATTCGGGTGCACACTTAAAAACCGCCAAGCACGGACAACTTTGCAAACCAGCAAGAATCACACAAAAATCCTTTCGTGTTTCACTATTGAATCACTTCTCATGTAAATTTTCAATTTATTGTAGTATTTTTGCTATCACGCGCTCTGAAATCGATGTATCAGATGAAATTACAAAGTGTTTTATCACCGAGCATTTATGAATGCTAAACTTTCACACATGATTCGGTGTTTGAGGGTTTTGTTATTGTTTTAGCAAACTAGCTGATAAGCGGGGGGGATCTCTACTAAACAAAATAAAGATACCGCTGTCATGCTACTATTGACACCTGATAACAGGCACACAGCAAAGCACGGCAGAGGTCGCCATGGAGTCTCGTAGTACCTGTTGCTTGAAAAAAAGTCGTTAACTTTCTACTATCGATTTTCTTAGTACATACTTGGATAAACGATGGAAAAGTAAATAAAAATGAATTTACAAATGTTTTGGCATTCATGAAAAAGTTTCTATGAATGAACTATTTGTAAAACTGTGTTTTGTAACAACGACAAACTAGGCAGTTTGAACTAGTTTTATCATTTTCCCATAACATAGTGACCGTCGGTATACAGGTTATGCGTTAGCTAAAGAAACCTAGCAGCAGCTTGTTACATGACGCACGTTATCACGCTTGCATAACTTCGTCCCCTTTGTTAACCGCAGGGGTGGAATGGCGGAAGTGCAACGAACTTCGTAATGGGTGTGCGATGGGAAGCTTTATAGAAGCTGTGCCTTTTCCATATATTTTCCATTGCTCTTCAACGAACCTGAAACTGCGTCATATTACGGAAATATGTTTAACACCAGAGGGTGGGAAGGCACCCTAAGGTAATTTTAAACATAATCCATCGTGCACGTGCCCACGTGGACCAACTGATTATTTATCACACCTATTACTATAAAAAACAGTTGGGGTTAGATGGAATGGATTGAAAATCACAGTGGAAAAATATGCCTTTGACGTCCAAACTTCTTCCACACACTTCGCTTCTTTTTCTGTGGCGCACTTATTGTTCTCTATTGTTATACCGCGAGCACTTGTAGGGATTCTTCGTTTTCCTTATGGACCTTCGTCGTACCGAGGTCCTACGGATGCGAGATCAGAAGCAAAACTGAACAGAAGTAGCTGCTGCAAACATTCGGTCAAATAGCGGCTTCTGTTTGGAGCACATGCGCATGAAAAGGATCTTTATTTTATCAATGTTCTGTTTATTCTGTACAATATTCGGTACATTAATGTTTTGGAAACATTGTTTTATGCAAGTTCAATGTAAATTTATTTTTTTACAAATAGAAAGAATTCAACAGTTGAAGACGAAAAGAGGAAGAATTAATTTACTCTCCATTGATAAAGGATTCTCCATTAACTGGAGTCAGTCCACAAGACAAACCGTTCCGGGATTCTGTTGTAAGTGGTTATCGTTCGTTAGTAAGTGCAAATGATGCGACAATCATTTGGAAATATTGTTCAATTCAGAACCGAAAATAAACGATTCCGAATGAGATTCAAAATGAACGTGCTAGAGCGATCGCAGCGGTAAACTATGGAACTTTTCGCTCTTGTCTTATTTCGCCTCATTCGCTGTCAGTGCCGCAGTGTTTGCCCGCGAGCAAGGGGGTTCACGCCTCAACCACAACGTGAGACACAAGCAATTTGATGTCCAACTTTGGCTCTCCAAACTTAACCCAGTAATCTTCCTGGAAATGCTGAATGAATAAATCCAAATTTCACCAAAACTAAAATTTTGCAATAGATTCTCTTTATTTGCTTTATTTGCGACGAAAACCGTTTATGTTTTTCAATTTTCCTCTAATATTTATGGCCAACTGGCCGAGTTGTCACAACAAATTTTGGTTGCAGAGATCACTGGCCGAGATATGACAATACCAGGATCTGTATCTCACGATATGGTTAAGGTGTGTACCGAGTTTATTGAGTATACGCCATATTATTTGCCATCGCAGTTGTGCAGGAAAACCCGTACGGTTTCGTCGTCTGCTCATAGCCTCGTCGAAAGTCCGTTTCTCTGTCGCCGTACTACACTTCCATTTGGCAAAACTCTTGCCCGGGAAGTTAATTTCAGGCCAGCTGTTCTTTTGTGTCTGCGAATTCGTAAGAAAATTTGATTCCGTGTGATTCACAGGGAAAATCACCCGTGCATTGGTCCAGTGAGTTGCAGGGTCTTCCCGAAAAAAAGAAAAAGGGTGTCGTTAGCAGTAGCACACTGCGTCACTGTAATTATTTGCTCCTGCACCATTTCATCTACCGAATAGGCAGCCGACAGCAACTTGAACTAGTAATGCAAGTGATAGAAAACACGGACGAAAAGTTGAAGCGTTTCATCGCATCGGCGAGCAGTACCTTCCACTTTCATCTATTATGAACACTCCTCCTGTTGTAATTCGTCTCCGCATTGGCTGTCGCGTATCATGAAGATAGCGATGGCCTCCCGCATGGTACCATGGAGGATACTACGGTAGCGTTACGGAAGAACGGACAGTGAAACCCCGACAAGAAGTCCCAATTCATTGCCTCACTTTCGTTCCGTATATTTTCCGTGTGATTTTTTTCCTCCTAAATACTGGCGTTGCTCCTCCGGGGGCATCGAAGCACCACGGCCCCGTTCATCCGCGGCAGTGTATGTGCAAAAGCGTGAAAAAGCAAAGGGCTATCAACCCGCTAGAACACATACACTTGTATATTTCGCGTTGGGGATACTTGTCATTATTGCCAATCGGAATCAAGAATACCGGATTGAACAGAATAGCTTGCTGTTGGATTACCCGAATGTGGCTCCAATATTTAAAAAATATATACATGCCCCAAATGTGAGCGAGATTTACTTACCGCCACTACTCCCATTCAAATATGTCAGATGCCAGTTTGTCCTGTTTTCTTCCCGTTTTGACTTCGATTTTCCAGCGCGTGAGATTCATAACAAAATCATTCATCTGATTTTTCATGATGGATTGCTTTGATGATTACGAGATTCTTCGTAGGTGTGGTGGTAGTTGTGGAACCTGCGAGAACAGGTTAGCTACAGAAAAGTTTAGCAAATTTTCAGCAGAATAGAAGTGCCAGCACCAATGGTGGACGGGCTGTGACGAAAAAGTGTCCTGCGAAGTGTGAATGCTGTTGGGGAAAATATCTCACAACCTGCCGTGCATTTACTAGTGATCCTCAGTTCGTCGCAGTTAAATAAAAAGTAGAACGAAACAAAGTAATACAAGTAGTTCGTGCGGAATGAGTTGTTTGGAGTGAAACGAGCTGCGCGAAACCCGGAAAAGAAATTATTCGACAGGGGATCTTTAATCGTGAACTGTTCGATCTGTTTCGGTGCCGAGTCGCCAAACTTCGGTGCTCTGTGTCCAGGATTCGTGTCCTTGATTGTCCGGGGTTCGTATAGGCTCGCCAGCACTTGTAAAGCAATTATTATACAGAAAAGAAAACCAACCCTCTTTCGTTTCGTGTTTGTTGCAACAAAACAAAAGAATTATTGTTGCTCATTATGGTCCGATGTTTCCGAGACAGTGTGTGTATGTTATCATAGTATATGTTTCGTTTAATAAGTGGTCGCTCAATACCGTGCCTTTTGTAAACCAATAGTTATCAATCGATTATAAACATACTGTTACTCTATATTACCACGACACAACTTGATTATTTGTCGCCAAAGTAGTGTGTATGGATGTTTGAGACTTTTTCAACAAAACAGCACCTCGTGATTGGTGCACGGAGGCTGTTGGTGGTGTAACTTTGCGCGAGAAGAAAGCGAAAAGGCTCGTATTAAGGGGAAAAGTGCTGAGACGCGTAATGTGTTGTGTGTCGGGTTGGGCGCCGTCGCCCTTACAGAGGTGTGCGTTGACTAATGCGCCCCTAGGTGTAGCAGGTTCATCGAATGTGTTTTTAAAGCAGTACGCAAGTGTATTCGCAATCAAATACAATAAAACGCTGTTGTATGTTTTATTCCATAATAGGCTGCATCAAAATCACAATTGTTTGTGTAGTGTATAGAGGAAACAAAACAAAAACATATTCGGCGCTTATATTTTCAGGACACTTCCCACCCTATATCTATAGCGAATTTTCTTTATCTTTTCTTTTGTGTCCTGCTGCTTCGTGTCCTGGATTTGCCATGGATCCTTGTGTGTTCTAGTTGGTTTTGCATGTTGGAGGCATAAACAAAAACACAATAGCAGCAGTAGGCCGTAGGTGCGCACGAAGGCAGCCAAACGTCATTCGCTGCTCTGTGTATTTCGTTGTTCTCTGCGTCGCTGCCGAGTGTATGTTTGTTTATGTGTGTGTGTGACAAGCGACCTGCCTCGGAATAGGTAGATGTGTGGTAATTGACGGACGGATCTGTCAAAGCTCAGCCCAGCAGATTATCTTCGTTTCACGGGGAAAATTTCGTCTTGCGGTTAACAATTGTGATTTCGAAAAGGCAAACGAAAAGCTAGTGCTAAGTGTTGTGGAAGTGTACAGCAAGTGAAAGTCCCCTATAATCGAACGCGTCAGAAGGATTAGGCGTTGATTGCAGCAATCCATCCCGTTCGATTCGACAAACATAGGCAGTGGCGCAAGTGTGGTGAATCCAGACGGAATCCCGCAGCGGAACCGAACCAGGCGCAGGAAAACGCTGCATCCTTTCACTTCCATTCAAGCCCGTCCCTCGCCTACGCACTACCACTCTCGCCACCGTCGTGTGCCCCTCTCCCTCCGTGCAGGTGTGGTGAGGAGGCCCTGCAGCATAGTCCGGCGTGATGGCGTGCCTCAATACGCTCAAGCTGGAAATCAAAACGCTCGAACAGGTCTTCCCGAAGAACCATGAACGATTCCAGATCCTTAATGCCACGGTGGACGAACTGTGCTGCCGTTTTATCGGGCGCAACGGCAAACAATACGTAATCCACGCCAACATAACGGTAAGTATCCAGTTAAGGTCATTTCAATTTTTCCAAATGGACGAGCAGAGTATGTTAGCCCTTTTTCTTGTTTCGTTCCCTTCGTTCATGTCATAAATATGTACAATATGCGAATATAAGTGCTGAGGACGGTATTCCGAAAGATTTTCTTTGAAAACACATCAGATTCATGGATTGCTCATTGTGGTTGAGACGTCTATTGAAATGCGTAAGGTTTGCATCATTGTTCTACTCTTTAATGTTATTGCAATAAGGTGGATAGGACGATGCCATGTTCTTGCAACAGGGGTTGTCTATCTTTCGTTTATTTAGTCCAACTATTGAGGCGTAGATCATAGAATCCCTCAATCTGATTGGAGTTTGGTTTTACCGAGCCTATCAAAAGATTAATTTCTGCCTATGTCCGTGTTTTTCGCATGGCGGCAAAGGTCAAGAAGTTGAAAAACAGAAAGCAGAGCCAGATTCTATGAGCAACTTTCCATTGCAACGAAGGTCAAGGAAATTCCATGGCTCGCCATAACAGACAGCTGTCTAGTTGAAAATATGCTGCGAATAAGTACTGATGAGGAGATACATTTGATAAAATGGGACCTATACAAGACCAAAACTACCCCATTATCATTACGCTAACATGTAGACTAACTAAAATTTCGTTTAATCGATTTTTCAGTTTCTATATCCACATATTCCAATTTGTTGACTGAAATGTTGCGATTCTTGGGTTGCACTTCTGCGTCGTGTGTTTCGTAAAGAATTAGTTGTATGAGAAAGGCTTTCTGTGCCACGAACTCGAGTATATTTCAACGGAATGAATTCGTGCTCGAGAGCCAACAACGAACAGGTGTGCTGCAGTTGCACTCCAAGGTCTTCTACGTCCTCGGTCCCAGTGTGTGAGGATTTCGATTGATTTGCCACTGCTTGTATAGTGTTCTTCTGTTTCATCATCCCTACAAAGCAAAGCAAAGGGAAACATTTTGTGCATTCATTGTGCTTTTGTCTGATGCGCCAACATTCGGAGGATATTTGGTTTAGTGCAGAGGTTCTCAACGGAGTAGGAGGTTGGCTTCCCTCTAGCTTCGACAGCAGTTCGACACGTCACTTACGGTGTAATTATTACGATGCCGGCGCCATCGATGATGATATTGTCACTACGAGAAGTTTGTCGCCATGGTTGGCTAGTCTTGCATTTGCAAATAAACCAAACAGAAACGTTCTTATTGAAACTACAATTGAGTATCCGTTTGATACTTTGACGAACACACAATCAATCTCTTTGGCATCGGCTTCGATCAACTAATATTTCCTCGCAAAATTTCAATGGATAGCTGATTAGGCACGGCGGCTTGAGTCTCTTCGACAAAGTTATTCTAAATAAATCTTCCTCTACACGGCTTCAGTACATTGCCTGCAAACTAAAATAAGACTAGATGTGGGTGGGCATGAAGTGAAGGCGGTGATGTGTCCTCTTCCTTTGTATTGGATGGACTAACTGATGTCAGTAGGACGAGTTAAGCTTCTTTACCATGATTGAAGAAAGAAACGAGGAAAACTGTCATCAGCAAGAGAAGACAGTGGACAGTATAGAAGCATTGAGAAGAAGAGATCAGAAATCGCATATTAACTTTATTCTTTGCTATTTTCCGCTTTTTTATAGGAAACTTACCCATCCACTCCGCCAGTATGGTTCGCCGAAAGTGAAGATACGAGCATAAGCAACGCCGTGCAAATACTTACAAACACGAACGGTCTAGATAATCATGTTATAAATCAGGTGAGTAAAACCCGATATGGCATGCCTCGCAGCGAAGGTTTTAGTGTACGGTCAAACGTGCATAAAAGAGAATCGACACCGGTCATTTACCAGCAATGCAAGTTCTGCAGTTGGCTCTCCTTAATTTCGGAGTCTACTTTGTCCAGGCTTGGCTGTATTGTAAATAGATTCTCACCTGTTTTTATCTATTTGTACTCAATACTATGTCCTTTTCGCTTCAGGTCCATATACTGCTTCGCGAGCTCTGCCGGCAGCACACGGTTCCGCTACCTCCCGATCTGGAAACGCTCAAGAAGGCATTCCAGCCGAACGGTGGTGCCGCCGGCATCCACCAGCATCAGGTCGCCCACCCGCAACAGCACGGCATGGGACCTCAGCAGCTGCTTCCGGCACACCAACAGCAGCAGCACCAGCAGCTCCAGCTGCAGCAACAGGCGATCGACGAGATCGACTCCGACTGTGATGATATCGAGGACGCCGTGGGCGAGAGTGACCAGGAGAGCGAAGGCGAGGAGGACCTCCCTCTAGAGATGGACGACGGGCGCAGCACAGCAAAGGTATGGCAAACGAAGGAAGTGCATTCTTGGAAGGGACAGTAACGGGACCAACTGAACTGAAGTGAAAATTGGGATGAATGTGCCTAAACTTATGTACATACTAGCCGTGTGGCTAGTGGTAACCGTGACAGTACGAGCACTTGGATCAGATGGCGCATTCGTCAAGGATGTCGTCGACGTGAAATCATCGATCTCGAGCAGGGTCGATAGTTTCCCTCCAGTCAACGACAGGAACTTAATGTTGATATGAGTGGTACCTTCACAACACACACGAAAACAAAATCTATTTCGCAAGGCCGGAAAAACCATCGCATTGTTGCTAAAAAACATTGTTGCTGATGATTCATTCGGATGTAAAGGAACACTGGCTGGGAAATATGTTGCTTCCATATAATCGGAGCTGTTGGTGAACTGCTGTTCCCTGTGCTTTTCTTCACCTCATTAGGACAGTGGTGCTTGCATCCATTCAGTGCCGTTGTAGCTGCGTGTTCGACCGCCCGATTCTTATCACAACGACCCACATAACTGTTCCACCTTTTCCAGTGCAAACGGAACGCGAACGGCAGATGCAGATGTTTCCTTTGCGTTCAGTTCTTTACGCTTTCTTCTCTTTCTTCGACCAATGGCGAGCGCTACGCGCCGCCGTAGGCTCACCGTATTCTGGTTGGTGTGTTAATGCTACGGACGCACCTTCTCTTTCCGTTCCACTTGCACTTTTACACCGCGCCGACGTCGGGATGAAGTGCGATTTATCGTGAGGTTAATGAACATCGATCGCCGAGCACTCCGGGTGTCACGTGCTAAAAACGATTACGGTTACATTATTTGCGCGTAATGTTTTTTACGCGTGTTCTACGCGCGGGCCTACGAAGGTCTGTTAGCGTTTAGTCTATCCTGAAGAAGAGATAACGAACATTTCACGGAAGCCGATCACCCGAAAGCATCCGTTTGTCGCACACCAGAAAACGTTTCATAGTTCTCGCGTTTTAATAAAACACATGTGTGATGTTATGTTAGTTTTTCATCGGGAACATGTGCAGAGAGAGCTTAACCTGTTTCGAGCTGGACTCTAGTATTTTGCTTAGCCTGATCACTTACCTTATCAGTTACTCATCTGCAATGCCGATGTACGTTCAATTGTCTCGTCGCATTTTTAATACGTTCGAATGTATTGTTTGGCATTTGCAGAAGGACGAAATGGAGGTAGAGCACTTAGCCACACTGGAAAGATTAAGACAAACGCAAAGGCAGGACTATTTGAAGGTAGGTATCGTATCCGACCAGTCCTCCCGGATAGTGTTCTCAACAAGAAAATTTTGTAACTGCCATTGCAGGGATCCGTGTCCGGCTCGGTACAAGCGACCGATAGGTTGATGAAGGAGCTGCGCGATATCTACCGGTCGGACTCGTTCAAGAACCACATGTACTCGATAGAGCTGGTGAACGACTCCATCTACGAGTGGAACATACGGCTGATGTCAGTTGACCCGGACAGCCCGCTGCACAACGATCTGGTCCTGTTAAAGGAGCGCGAGGGCAAGGACAGCATACTGCTGAACATCATGTTCAAGGAGACGTATCCTTTCGAGCCACCGTTCGTGCGTGTCGTACATCCGATAATTTCCGGTACGAAATCCTTCTCCGGTTAGGGTTTTCATGTTCACACCAATCTTTTGACCATATACCGTCGTTTTCCCACAGGCGGCTACGTGCTGGTGGGTGGTGCAATCTGCATGGAACTGCTCACGAAACAGGGCTGGAGCTCGGCTTACACGGTGGAAGCCGTCATCATGCAAATAGCGGCAACACTAGTCAAGGGCAAGGCGCGAATACAGTTTGGCCCGACGAAGGTGAGGATATGAAATTAGTATGGATTTTCGTCCGGAGGAGGACAGGACAAAGCGAGCGGGATAATGAACCTACCGGCGGTAGCTTTCGCGCACTTTGCGGGAGCGCAAGGTGAAGGAAACGTTCATCAGTTTTCAATTTTCTCTCTCCCTCTCGCTAAAATCTTGCCGCCCCGGTCGCTCGCACTTTCTTAGCTAACGAAACCTAACAAAGCGCAAACTAATCGAGGTTCAGTCTGTTTCGCAGGGCCAGTACAGCTTAGCTAGAGCGCAGCAAAGTTTCAAATCGCTCGTCCAAATCCACGAAAAGAATGGCTGGTTTACGCCGCCGAAGGAGGATGGTTAAGGCACAGCGACCGCGTGCGCTCGCCTGGTGCTGCTGCTCTGGGGCTGCCGTCGCCGTTTCGCATACGAAGAAGACAAAAGGCCGATGAGGAGGAAATAGTATTCAGTGGCAGCTCTCCTCATCGTCCGATGGGCATGCTTAGGGACGAAGAAGCCGATGATGGAGCTCGTGCCACGGCAAGCGCAGCAGCATCAATGTTTGCGATCAGCAGTATCAGCAGCATAGCATCAGCAGCAAACTGTAACAACTCTCCATATAACATTAGCTCTTTTTAATCACTTAAGTTCCTAGATGTAAGTGTACGAGAGAGACCGAATGCATGAGAATGCCTCGCGCGCGTGAGAATCACAAGTCTGCAGGGTGTGAATGTGTGAATAATCGTGGCGTGTGAATGATATCAAGTCTCTCGAAGTTGTGAAACAGCAGCAGTAGCAGCAGATGGTGAAAAGCAGGATCGGCCGGTTAGCATAAGCGATTATAGCTAGTAGGAATGAAATGCGAAATTCACCCGTTTGATGATTCGTGAATGTCGTTTTGCACACTGTAACGGTAGCGGTGGTATATGCCGCTCTCCGAAATCTTCTCTCCAACGCGCACGAAAGAGTTTTGCGAGTAGAAAGACGATTCAGAACCAGCAGAGTATGACAAGGTTCGACGCCAGAGCCAATATGGGCCTGGCTTGATTGAATGCAACATTATAGTACGCACCTATTTGGAATTTATTCGTTACTTTCCTTCGTATCATCCATAGCCCCTCACAGTTGATTTAAGAACGATTATTGTACCAACAAAAC
>JAOEFI010000003.1:11303113-11322082 GCA_034621735.1 Anopheles plumbeus
TCTCTCTCTCTCTCTCTCTCTCTGTGTCTCTCTCTCTTCACCTTTCAGTCACTGCAATCGTATTTAATATGGAAACAATCAAATTGGCTTTTATCTTTCAACAATCGTCCTTCCAGAAGCCCTCTCGCCAGCGTTGCCTGTTTGAGTCTCGTATATCGCAGCGTTCATATGAGTATCGATTCCGCTGTCATTATTAGTACTATTCCTATGACGCTCAGCAATGTTGGAATCACTGGTACCAGTGGCCAATTCGGTTCCATTCCGGTTGGAGGTTGAGTTCGGTAAGCGCAATTGTTCTTGTTGGCCAACAGTATTGTGGCTCGCGGCACGATGTTGATTGTTGTTCAGCGTAGCCGAATAACGTTCTTCGACATCGTCGTCAGAATCGTGTTCGTTGTCAATTTCATCGTCGATCCCATCGTCAGCAGCGTTGGTGGCCTGTAACATACCGTCTTCCAGTATGACTACGTTCGGTTGAAGAGGGATAATTTCGCTGCAGTTGGAGTTACCGTCTTCCAAATCACTAGGAGCGACACTACCAGTACCGTCATCGCATAACCCTCCTGCCTGCCTAGAATGGTCGTTCGAATCCGGTTTGTCCAGGTCTTCGTTGTCGCTAAAGTCGTACCCCATCTGCTGCTCACTGTTCTGCTGCGATTCCGGTGTATTTGGAATCTGAATGTCATCAACATCTACATCGGCTATCGGTTCCTCCCGGGACGGTAGTTTTCGTTTCTTCGCGGTCGACACTAAAATTTGTACCACGTTTTCGACACTGTCACGGGAAGAAACTATTCCGGTTGCTGTTGAAAGGGAACTGGGAGCGGAGGAAGAAGGAAGAGATGTCGTGGGAGGGGGACCATCGTCGATCGTACCTGCTTCTGCTACAGTTGTTTGATCTGCTGCCACCAGAACAACCGTCGTGGCGCACGGTAGCATATCCGAGGGTGAGGGAACCGTTGTCGCTATGGTCGTGATGGGAAACAGAGGAGGATTCAATCTGCTGCTCGTGGTGGTTGTCTTTGCTATCGCCGGATTTGTAACCGTGATCGGCAGCTCGAGCGACGTAGGTACGTGCGGATTACTCGTTACGTGGCCGATCACTGTTGCGAGCGATTCGTCGAGATTCGTCGTTCCGCTGAGGAACGCTGCAGATGACGATCTTAACGGTGGGCTTCCCACTTCTCCTACCGCCCTGGAGGAAGACGAAACGCACAGTCCTTTCCGGTCCGTGCGACCAGCCCTGACGATTGACGCATGCTCGCGGCCATTTTTGCTCGGCACCTCTACCGTCGACATGATCGGAGGTTTCGTTAGAACGGCGTTCGTTTCTATAGTCGTATTCGGGTTAACTTGAATTATATCCGCTGGCAAAAGAACGGGATGCTCTGGAAATCGAATAGCATATTATCAGTTTCTCGCCATGCCTTCAAATGGACGATCATTCGGAAGATCATCCACTACATTGGTTGAACGCAATACTCACCTTGCATCTCGATCAGCCCGGCGTGCTCGTGCGCCACGATGATCTGAGTGCCTTCAGGCGTCACAAGAGTACTGAGCGTTCCGCTGCCAGGTTGCTGCTGAACCACCTGCTGATTTGTGGACAACGCGGCCAGCCACTCTTGTGCCGTTTCTACAGGATGGATTTGGAACAAGAAAAAACGACAGAGAAAGAGAACGAATAGAGCCAATGACCTCCGTTGAGGATGAAGTCTAACATAGAACACCCTTCCCCATTTTCAAGAACTTCTCCCCGATTTGAAAAATTCAAGGACTTTTTACCCATTGCAAAGAAAACATTCGTGCAAAAGCAAACAAACCAAACCAAAGAAAACCAAACACGATGTTTTAATTGTTTCATCCTTCGTTAAATATTGTGTTGCACGTGGGTTTCTTACATTTAAAATATCCACATTGAAAACAAGAACGTTAGATTTTGCAGCAAAACCTCAACTTTCTCCTAACACCTTATTCTGAAGTGAACTACTAAACAAGATCGTTTACAAATATGATTTCTTCTTACTACACTAGTTTTTGCTGTTCTCAAGGTTATATCCAGACTATTATTCGCTTACGTGAACGCCGCAATTCACTTTCCATATTCTATTTTTTAATGTTCTTTTTAATACAACTATGTACAGTGGATTTCCCCACGCTCGATCATTCTATTTGTCTTTCCAGAGCCAGTACTACATATTTTTGCCTCTCATCCCCGACCTCTCCTTCCGTCGATCGATTCCGTCAATGTTGGTCAAACCGGAGATTCCACTGTACAGCGAAGTAAGTCTCTACGCACCTACGACAAACACACACTATTTATTGATGGCGGAAAACGTATTAATATTCACGTGTACGAGTATATTCCTCCGTTTTGCGGCTTTAAAAAGGACCAATGCGGTTCAGCTGCAAGACAACTTTTCGGCTTTTGTCTTTCAGTGACAAAAGCATACGATCGCGGCAACATTCTTACTATTTAAATTTAACGACGACGTCAATCCTTTTTTAATAAAACCCTAATTCGTGTGCAGAACGTTGGTGCTTTGTTGTATTGAGGGTAAATATAAGTATTCAAGAAGAGAGGTTTTGAGTACAATGTAATGTATTTGTTTCGAATTATTGTTGCTGATACATGTGTATTAGTGAACACACACGTGAAAGTATGAATGCGCTTTGTTAGTTGTGTCTTTCATGCGCGTATGCTAATGGAGTTTTTCTGATTATTCTAAGGCTGGGCTATGACTGAAGAAGATGTAATGACCATCTTTGATACATAACTTAAGATGGAATCAATTAATTCGTAGTTTCTGCTGAAAATTTTCTCACGAATGTGGTGACATCAATAATTTTTTAACGTTAGGGAATTGTATCCATTCCCATTGTCTGTTCGATTAAAAGAAGAGACGATATTCAGTTCACTCGTAAAACAATTTATAAATATAGAAACTAGGAGAAAATTGTATTTTGGAAATGCTCAACACAAACGTGAACGGATGCTACATTCACACGTTCACTTGATGGAAGTGTCTTAACCATTAGACGATACTTTTATATTCCTCATCTATCCACGAAGAGTATGTAAGCATAGAACACCCTTTGAAACCGAATTGTGAAGAACGCAAGCAGTTAATTTGATAAAAGGTCTCTTATTATATCATAGTAATAACAAAACTAGCTAGCTAAGCAAAAAGGCTTAGTCGCGGAGTACTGGTGTTTGCAGTGTGTGGCTGTATGTTACAGGAAATAATCCGTTCGGGAGTGACCGTGGTAAAGCTTCACAAGAGATGATGAAATGCGGTCTGCGCAGAGTGACATCTTGTCATGCTTGGGATCCATAGTTGACGATGGTGTAGCAGTTTTTGTAGTGGTGTTGCAGGTGGCAATGGTGACGGAGTAGCAGCAAGAGATATCAGTAGTAATGGTAGTTTGTATTACAGCGCGTGTGTTTCGAATTAGGAATAAAATGTAGGCTCCTACCAGAGTTTTGAATTGCATATCATTCCTTACTCCTGAAATAAACTACTATCTTACTCACTAGAATGCTTCCACATTTTTCAACTGTTGTTGCATTAATAGTTTTCATTATTTCCTGCTTCTGGCTTTCTCGCGCATTTATTCTTTCACTGTAGTTCCCACTCGCGCAGTTCGGACTCGGGATTCAAACATATTCGGGATCATCGACCGATACGGAACTGGTGAATAGGCTACCTACAGGAAAAAACAGAAACGTGAAAGTATGGATGGAAGTTTTTGTCTCTTTTCATAGAGGAATTTGAAAAACAAGGATCATACTAAAAATGCATCCAAGCCCACCAAACAAATTAACAAACAAACGCTAGCCAATGGCGCCTAATGATAAGGACGAGATACCATCGGCTGGCTGTTTGTACCAATTGGGGTTTGTTCTGGGCACTGAAACATTAGTACTATTATTTCTAGCGTTACAGTTGTGAAATGGACCGAAAAGGTCAGCAGGAGCCATGATCAAACTCCGATGTGCAGAGAAGAAAACCTAAACTAACACGAGCGAGCCGAATCATGTACATTGTAATAAAAAAAATAGCGTGTACATGATCCCAACCACTAAGGCGAATGCGGTTTGACTAATTTATATGTTTGTTCCCTCCTGGCTCTAACCAGGTCTAAAACACTAGCAGCAGGATGCGAGAGGTGTTAACAGGATTAGTGTTCTGTTGAATATCGAAAATCGAAGAAAATAGATGTACTTTAATGATGCTTTAGAGATGTTATGCACGACAATGTTCACCTTAACATTCAATCATACTAAATCATGTTGAAATATATTAAACCTGTATGATGCAACGACAACGTGTAGGTGCATGAAATGATGTCTGTGTAAATTTGAATATAGTTTTGATAGCCTCCGAATAGACGATAGCAATAGCAATGTGGTCGTAAAGCGCCTGGTTCAAATGCTGCAATATCAGCTGCAAACGACTTGTACTGCATAGTAATGCCCAATCATACCGTATCGTCTTTTCGTAGTGGTATATAATACGTACGAGTTAGGTTTGTGGCACAAAACAACTTGTAGCAAATGAAATATTAATATGTTTGTAAGTGGTATGTTTTGCATTTCTATAAAGTAAGGGAATGCTTTCGTAACAAAATTATATATTTTCATATACAAACATTCTATCGTGCCCCGCAACTGAATTCGTTGAGTCTTCTACTTTCAACATGAGTGAGGCAGGTTCAAACCCCGCGGACCCCATCCAGAAATCGGCTTCTCAATAGCCTTTGCCTAAACACGCAGAGATGCTGTAAAAATATGTGAACAGTCCTCGTCTTGAGGTTGTATACGGCCAGGGCGTCAGTAAAACCAGAAACAATAAATAATAGTATACAAACTTTCTCTGCACGTTCGAATCACACGTATGAATCAATTTGTTACGTTCGTTCATCAAAGTTCTACCAGACACAATACAAATTTTACACACACAAAATTATCAACGATAGATAATTCGCACGTTGAATATTTCAAACAAATCACGCAGTGGGAGTAAATGTGTATATTCAATGTGACGTCAGGTTATATAAGGGAAATCGCATTGCAGCATACAATACGAACAACGTTTAAAACATATGTTTGGATCATCTTTTGATTATAGGTGAGTGAACATATCATGCGTTATGAATAGGTATGATTAAAATAATAGCAGAAAAATCAGAGCAGCGCATGACAAACATAAATTTGATAAATGTATAAATGCATATATAACTGTTATATGCAAATAGATCCTCCTTGAAGCCATCATGAAATAGTTAAAAAAAACCATCGAGAACAACAAATAGAGAAAGTGAAAGAGAGAGGCAGGCATAAGCAAAGGCACACATTTACGTACCTTGCAGCAGTATCTGCTGCCCGTCCGCAGTAAGAAGCTGCGGGCTGTCACCGGCCGCCAGTGCCATCAGGCTCTGCTGGTCGAGGATGATCTGTTGGCCATCCTGCGTGTCCAGCAGAAAGCTCTGCGGTGTCCCGTCAGCCAATGCGCCGTCGCAGCCAGCTGCGGCCGCCAGGGTAGTGCCCACGGTGAGCGCATTAGGGCCTACTTCGACCACATTGCTTCCGGTGGGTATGATCACTTCCCCAGCTTGTCCGGCCTGGTGTTGCGCCGAATGCTGTTGCTGTTGTTGTTCGGGCAGGGCAACGAGTTGGTTCGACGAGTCCAGATAGAGCAGCTCGTTGTTCACGGGAACTAGACTTTCCTCCCGCACCGAGCACAAATAGAACAGGTTCGGTGGGCCTCCGAAGTTCTCTGCTGGCACTGCGATTAGCTGGGATGGTTCTTGAACACCGCCAGCACTAGCGCCGCTGCCATTACTACTGCTCGCCTCGGTCGTGCCAAGAACCACCTCCGTGGCGCTGCTGATTGGGGAACTTTCAACCGCTGCTCCTAATGAAGCTGCTGGAGTATCCACGGCCGACCCTTCCAAACTATTGTCTGCTTTCGTTTCCATGTCCCCTGTATCATCTTGCTCGACATTGCTTGTCTCGGTCTCATCCTCATCGGCAATGAGGGTATGGTGTTTTTTCACTGCCTGTCCAACGAACTCTTGCACGGAGGAGTCAGCCGCTGCCGCAACTACCACGTTACCGGACGAGGCAACTTCCGGTACCGATTCCCTGACGGTACTACTGGAGGTAGGCCCTCCGCTAGTAGCTACAGCATTATGCGACATGGGTTTCGCCGCTTGTGTTGATTTCGATCTCTTCTTTACTTCCTTTTCTTCCTGTTGCTGCTGAATTTCCTGTTTGAACTTGCGCATTCCGCTTGGCGTCAGGACTTTGCCCTTTCCGCGATCTTCGATATATCCTAGACGGCTGAACTCCTTCATCTTTTGGGGAGTAACTTTCAGCACCCGTGTGTTCTTCTTTCCGGTTTCGCTGATAGTGCAACCGGCAGCAGATGTGCCTGCGGACGACGACGACGAAACGGAAGACGACGCTCCATCGCCCGAGGGTCGACGTTCATTGCTAGTCTCATTTTGCTTGCTGCTGCCAGCGCCGCTGCTGCTACTACTAGTCGAGCTGGACATTGTAGTGTCACCGTGAAGCAATTTTTTTGTGATGATTTTCTTTGGTGCAGTAGAGTGCGAAGCGGAGGAGGACGAGGGCGCCGCGGTTAGCACTTTTTTCGTCGCTGATGAGCTTCCTCCTTCGGCTAGCCTCGGCAGTGCTGCCTGCTGGAATTGACCGTTGGTGGATGACGATGCCAGCGATGATAATTCCGGCTGCTCTAATAGATTGCTTCGCCGAGAAACCAGTGACGTGGTCGTCGCACTCATATTGCCCGCGTTGCGCCCTCCAGAGCCGATCGTAATGGCGCTCGTTACAGTCACCGTTGACTTCGAAGACAGCTTCGAGTTGACGGTAACGTTTGGCGACGAGGTGGTCAGTACCGTTCCCTTGCTTGTTATCACAATTAGCTCCTGTGCCGTGCTGCCTCCCTTCATCGTGGTCACCATCGTGGGTCGCTTTTCCTTCGGCATCTTCGTAAGCAGGCCGTCGATCGTAGTGTCACTTCCGTTTGTGTTCTTACCCACGGTGTTGGTGCTGGGCATAAGATGCTGCTGCTGTTGAGACGGTAGGGAAACTGGACTGGCGTCGACCAATGGTTTCGGTTGCTCCACTTCTATAACCTCGTTCACGAGCAGCCCATTATCGCTCATCACGATAGGCATATTGTCAATGTCAAACTTTTCATCGGCAGCCAGTGCTGTTGCCGATTGCTGCTGTAGCTCCTTGGTTGCCGAATCACGTTTCTTTTTTTGTGGAATGGATGGATGATGTTCTACTAGCCCCACCGTTGCTGTACCTGCGGCACGGGGACCGGAAGCCACGTCGGAGGAAGTTCTGACGGTGCCAATTTTCGGTTCTTGATTCTGCGTGCTGACAGCTTCTGACGAAGCAAGCCCCGTGCGAATATGTCGCTTTCGTGGATTAATACTCTTCGACGCAACGTTCACGGCGGTGCTCTGTGCAGCTTCTACCACTACCACCGCTGCCGGTGCTGCTGGAACCGATACAAGGGTGGCTACGTCACATCCATCCTCGACGATCATCGATTCACTTCGTCCGCTCTTAGCCACATCCTCCGTTGCGATCGCCGCAGAAACTAACTTGCCACAGTCATTAGTCATTCCCACTTCGTCGGCAGAGGAAGGTTCCTTTCTTTTTCTTCCCTTCTTTCTCTCGAAAGATGGCGCTTGCTGCGTTTCACTCCCACCGCTACTATCAGGGAGGTAAGGCTCGCTGGATTTCCGCTTCTTCTTCGGGGAAACCTCGGCCACCTCGGCCACCTCTTCAACATCGTGCTTTGATGTCTTGTATTGTTGTTCTTTATCCCATTTATTTCCCTTGTCCTGTCCGCTGGCTACTTGAGTCTTCGCAGGAAGTTGTGCATCTACCGGCGCCGGGACGGAAGTGGATTTTTTCTTTCCTCGTCGTCCCTTCGCACTGCTACTTTTGAGAAGTAGCGAACTAGAGTTTGCAAGCCCAGCATCAGTCGTACTAACCGCCGCCAATTCATCGATTCGTTCTTCGTTCATAGTTTCGTTTACTTCCTCCGTAAGTGTTTCTGAGGAGGTAACTGATGGAATTTGGTTGCGAGTTTTAAATATTCGCTTACCCCTCTCCTTGGGTGGAAGTCGGATCTTGTCGGAGGGTACAGAGTCGTCGACTGGTTCCACTAGCTCGTTCAAACACTCCGGCAACTTCGGTAATTTCGTCTCGCACAACAGCGAATCAATCTCCTGACTTAGCTGGGCATCCCGGTCAATGGCTTCTTCCTTTTCCGTTTCAGACAACTTCCCGGAAGAAGTCTTCTCCTGCGCGCTGGCAAGCGCATCGTCTAGGACGGACGTCTTGCGTCCACTTTCGCGCCGTTTTCGATCCAACACGGGCCCCGAGCGACGCGAGGGCGGTGTGATGGAACTGAACTGAGTCGTTTGTTGTTCGACGTCGTCGTCATTGAAATCGAAACAGGATGCTTCTTCGCCCGCCTTTTTCGATTCGCTCTCCCGTTGAGATTCCCGTTCCTCTTTCGAGGAATCGTTGGCCACTTTCGTCTCCGCCGATGGGCAACACGCATCGTTGCTCAGAGGCGTTTCATCACCACTAAGTGATTTGCTCGATCCCCGAGTGGCACGGTTCAGTATCAGTTGCTTGGCACTGATCGGACGCTCGGATGCGTCTCGGATTTGGACGGTGGACGAATGGGCCGTTCCTGCTCCATTTCCCTGGGATTCGTTAGATCCCGTCGTCGTCGTCGATGAAGTGCTCGCAGTGCTGCCTTCTCGTGATGTCACGGTAGACACATCGTCGTTGGTGACTTCGATGAACTCCCGTTTCTGCTTTTTCGGAATATTGCGGTACTTGATGGTCGTGCAAGATGATATAACTGGTTGCACGGCCGTGAATGAAGCGACGGCAGCAGTCGGAACTGACGAAACGACCACAAGTGTGCTAGGATCATGTGCACTTTCCTTCTGTGAATTGCTAACGGTAATGATTTTGTCCTCGCAAACTGCGACTTTGTCGCTTCCTAAATCAGAGTTGGAAGTTCTTTCCTGCACCAACGGTTCCTTGGTTGGCTTCTCCGTTTCATCTCTTGGATATTTGCTGATGGTGGTCGCTTCTTGATGACCGACTTCTTCGTCATTCGACTCTAGAACAGTATCCTTTGGTGAACAACTTGGCTCTGTCGATACAACAGAATCTTCTGTTTGATCGACTTCGTGTACGTCGCCCTCACCCTCATCTTCCTGCTCACCATCGCTCCAGTCCGCTAGAATTATTTTCTTAAGCTTCACATCGGTTTTGCTTTTCTTTCCCGTTGCTTCCGCTTCAATGATTTCGTCCTCGAGTTTACTCGGCGAGTTTTCATCCGCGTCCATCCTTTGCAGTTCAACATCGTCCGCTTCTGGTTCACCTCCGATTTCCACAAACGAACCGGCATCGGTATCGTCCAGAAATAGCTCCTCGATATCATTATTCGGTGTCCGGAAACGTATATTTCTTCGATAACCGGTTGTAGTTGTTTTCTTCTGTGTTTGAACGATACGAATTCTCGCTTGCTTTGGTGTCCGACCGACACGGATATCCAACTTGCGTTGCTTAACCGCGATTGACGTTCGCTTCGATCGGCCAGCGCTGATATTGACCTTCTGCTCGGCTCCTTCCGCTTCGGATGAATTGTGCGGGTCATCCGGTTCTAGGACTGGTGGGATTTTCCGAGCTACCACGAGGAAAAAGGATAAATGTTACACGGTTTTTTTTTTTATATCAACGAAACATACCATTTGACCTTGGCGGAGGAGGTGTGGATGTTGCTGGTGCTTGTGTTCCTCTCTCCGCAACACCGCTGGCTCGACAATGTTTCATATGTAATACGATCAAATTCTGACGGTTGGCACTGTAGTTGCACTTGTAGCAATGATACAATTGTGCCGACGGAGAAGACAATGGTGACTGAGCACTTGACAAAAGCGTAGAGCTTTCCGTGAGAGAAGCATTCGATGCCTCGCCACCTTCGCTGTCCTTCAATGATTTTGTACAGGTCGATCCCGACGACTGCGGTAGGAAGCGAACTTCGTGGGCAGGTTTACGAATTATGACTGGTACAGTTGGAGTGGTGTTGGTTGCTATCACTGTTTTTTCTGGGCAAATAAAACGGATGAAAAATAAACAGTTCAGTTAGCATTTCTTGTCCGATTTCACTTTCTAGCCTTACCTTTTTGATTGCTCTTTCCTTTGACAGTAGGGGAACATGGTTCCTGGAATAACCCCGAGTAGCGTTCCTTTTTCTGTGGCAGAAAATCTGTCGAATTCACAATGTCCGGATCACCGCCAGTCATTCGCTCAGCGTGCATGACATCCGCCGGAAATGTTTCCATGTGCTTCTTTTTGGCCCGCCATTGCTCTGCATTGTTGTAATTATAACGAAAAGTATTAAAGAGTCGACGATTAGCTATAACCGACGTTCCACCAACACTTACCTAAGCCTTTACGTAGAAACTCGCTCTTTCTCGGGCAGTTGTATTTGAATATAAAACTTGGATTTTTCACGTACTCGCTGGATGAACACGAGAAAAGTAGAATTAACAAAATGTTCATGCATCAAAGCATCATAGCTAAAACTTACTACGTGTCTTCCTGAAAAAATTTTACCACCGCCAGTGGCCTCTTCCGGAGTGAGGATAAAAATTCTTCCGACAATCGTTCCTCGCCCATCACTTCGCCCGGCCACCAACTATTGCTCAACTTCACCCATACGATTTCTCCATCGGCGAGAGCCTCCATCGTCAACTTGTAATTTCCGACCTGCTTAGTTCAGCTTAGTGTTTCTATGTTGTCAGTTTTACTTTGCTGAAACAGACAACGAAACATCGAATCAGAATTTATAGTTACGTTAACGTATCACTTCCTCGCGTTGTTGTGGGTTAACATCACCATGATGATGAATGAATGATATGGACTTTAAAGTGTTGGGCTAATGTAGACGACGTATCTATACGAAACATCAGGTTACCACTGAACACATTGTCCGTTTTTCGTTACAGGCCGAAACATAAAATAGCTTTCCTAGCCTTCCTTTGATTGCGTCCCAGCAGAGGAAGAAGTTCATCATTGGCTCAACCCGATGCAACCATCGTTTCCGTCGTCTTCGCTGTCTACGGTTGTACCACCGTTGGCGTGTTGAAGGGACGCGGTTGTCCCAGCTAATGGTGATTGCGTTTCTAACTCTGTGTGAAGTTGTGCTAGCCACAGCGTTGGAAACGCACCACTCGTATACTAAACAAAATCATAACAGGTTAATGCAACGTTTTCATCGCAACTTACCTTTTCTTTTTGTCTTCAACACAGCACTTTGTTGATCAAACTTAACCAGAAGTTAATTTTCTGTCTTGCACTGCCATTTTGACGGCGGGTGGGTATTGTCATGTTACACCTACCTCATCGCAGTTATATTCACTATTGAACATCACAGTTATACGGCCTCTCACCGTCACAGTTATATCGATTTTTGCTGCATCGGTTTAGGTCCTTTTTTTATTTCGCTCTGAAATACCCGTGAGTTTTTCTTCTCACTCTAAATAATGTTGTGGATATTTCTATTTTACGAAGATTTTGCCATGAACGGCAGTTATTCTCGTAAATGTTTCCGTCAGTTTTCTTTATGTATTTAAATTCACTTTTTTTCTTTCTAAGCAATTGTTCTGCAAAGCAGATGTCACTAGTATCAAATATTCGAAGCGTAGCCTATATTTTGACAATCGATAAAACAGCAGTAGTTCTTGGCGGTGCCTCGCGAAGATCAAAAGCTTTCACCAGATGTCCTGCAATTATGCGGAGGGCCTTTCAAAATACGAAAATAAAGGAATTCTTGGCGTCCCGGAAGTATTCCTACTCAGACTGGCATCTTGTTTTGCTCAACTAATAAACTAATTTGATTTTTCCAGATATTCGACTCATCCGAGTTGATCGAAACGAAATGTGAAGAACTAGCCAACATGATTCTCGCGTCTAGCCACACCGTTGTTCACACCGGCGCGGGCATAAGTACTAGCGCAGGAATACCCGATTTCCGTGGACCCCAAGGAGTGTGGACGCTAGAGAAAAAAGGCGACAAGCCTACGGTTAATGTGTCGTTTGACGAAGCTATTCCCACAAAGACTCATATGGCGCTGAAAGCGCTTACCGCCGCTGGGCATGTTCAGTACATCGTCAGCCAAAACATCGATGGTTTGCATTTAAGGTCGGGACTTTCGAGAGAATATCTATCTGAGCTGCATGGCAACATGTTCGTGGAGGTTTGCACCAAATGCCGGAGGCAGTATATAAGAAACACGCCTGCGCCCACGGTTGGTAAAAAGCTGACTGGCAATGTTTGTCGAGGCTCGGCTAAGGATCGTGCTTGCCGCGGGGGAAATCTTATTGACAACGTCTTGGACTGGGAACATGATCTTCCCGAAAATGATCTCCAACTAGCATTCGTTCATTCTGCCATGGCGGAACTGAACATATGCCTTGGAACGACTTTACAAATCGTCCCAAGTGGGGATTTACCACTGAAAAACAAAAAGTATGGAGGACAACTTGTTATTTGCAACCTACAACCAACCAAACATGTGAGTAACACAAATTCGATCCACTTTTAAGAAAATTTAAAAAATTTCTTTTTTTTTTGTTCAGGATAAAAAATCAGACTTGAAAATTTCCACATTCGTCGACACAGTGTTGGAAAAGGTTGTGAAACGTTTGGGCGTTGAAATACCGGAGTATCAAGCAGCAGATGATCCCACCAAATGTATTCCATATACCGTTCAATGGGGCATTCCTGATAGGGCAGTTAAGAGGATGGATAAACTGTACGAGAATATGGTAAAAGAAAAAGGTAAACTAAACAAACGCCCACCCTCGAGCATAGGCGATGCAGAAAAAGATCGAGTGAAAAGGATCGCCAAAAAGTGTAAAACGGAGGACGCCTTAGAAGAAAAAAATAAAGAAACGATCAATGTTCCTGTATAAGAAAAACAAAAGACAGATAAACATAATTTTGGTGATAACTTTTATCTAAACATTTCGACTCATGCTGCATATACAAAGTTTCTAACCAATTGCTGCGAAACGCTTCTGTGACTAGTTTGAAAAATCGAAACGTAGAGGAATTTACTCCCAACATTTTGACAACCGATAAAGCGGAAACTCCTCGCCTGTTGAACTGTCAAAACGCTGGAAGTCTTTCTTTCCGGCATCTGGCAAGGTTCGTGACGGAGCGCATTGAATTTGTTATCGCTAGAAATAGTGAATATTTCATAGTCTCTGACCAAAAACACATCGGTGTCGGTAGGATATCAATCGGAAAAGTGTACACTAATGGGATGTGCTGAATTTGTCGAGGAATTTTCTTTAAAAAGAAAAACGAATTGCAGTTGGCTGCGTGGAAGCAACATCAACATTGACAGTCTCACAAGCAATGAAGTGTGGTGCTGTCACGGATAACCATTTACGAGTGGCTGTAGAAAACATGTTCAGGGTGATAAGTTTTCCGATAGATATCCTGCAGATCGTGTTATCTAGTACTATTTTCAATGGTCCAATGATCTGTGCGTAATTTTTCATTGTGGGTCGTTTTCTCTTTCGCAGACTTCGGATCGAGATGGGTCGTTACGCCAAGGAACCTGATAATGCGTCCAAATCCTGCAAATCTCGCGGGTCAAACCTTCGAGTACATTTCAAGGTATGTACTGCTTGTAGCGTGTATCGAAGGCAGAAAGCGTTCAGCAGTGTGATTTTAAACACGAATCTTTCCTTCGTTTACAGAACACGCGCGAAACAGCACTAGCCATCAAGCGTATGCCCCTTCGTCGCGCTCAACGCTTCTTGAAAAACGTTGTGGACAAGAAGGAGTGCGTTCCGTTCCGTCGGTTCAACGGCGGCGTTGGCCGCTGCGCCCAAGCGAAGCACTGGGGTACGTCGGTCGGTCGCTGGCCGAAGAAGTCCGCCGAGTTCCTGCTGCAGTTGTTGAAAAACGCCGAAGCTAATGCTGACTACAAGGGTTTGGACGTGGACCGCCTAGTGATCGATCACATCCAGGTGAACCGCGCGCCGTGTCTGCGTCGCCGCACGTATCGTGCGCACGGTCGTATCAATCCGTACATGTCGTCTCCGTGCCACATCGAACTATCGCTCACGGAGAAGGAGGATGTCGTGACCAAGGCCGCCGACAACGGAGAGCCAGCTAAGAAGAAGCTGTCCAAGAAGAAGATGCAGAGGCAAAAAGAAAAAATGATGCGCAACGAGTAATATTGTGCGAATTCTTTTTTTAAGGTGGTGAATAAAACCGTCATACAAACAAAAATCCCCAAGGAAAGTGAAGCGAGTGGTGAGAAAAAAAGCAAATTTGTGTTCTATGTTTCCATTACACTCGCGGTTAAAACGACTGCGCCAAAGCGACAGGGATCACTAAGCATTTCCATATCGATTTCATACAGGCTACAATAATAACACTATTTTTATCGTGGAATGTTTATTCCGCATTCGGCATCAATATTACTTGATTGCTTTTGGTATAGCAGTGTTCTCCTGTTAGCTCACACGTTGTTCGGTACTTATCTATTTTGATATGCATGTAATATTTTTAACAGTATCCACATATTTATACTTTATCAATCGATACTAGCCACGAGCCGATATTTGCTAGGAATTGCTGTCTATTATGGCACGTCTAACATACTTATATTTACAACCTACATTTTCGAGCGAACCTACTGAATTAAAATGCTTATTAATTCTTTTTAAAGAGGATGTATGATTATCGTCACTCTACTCTTCGGTTCAAATTTACATTGTTTTCTCTTTCGTCATATGCATGCACTCTCGTGGATTTGGAGAGTCATATGTCTCACTTCTATTCCATACACATCCGCGAAAAAGGATAGTGCGAAAAGTAAGCAATATTCTGCAAGCTGTACATCGGCTGAAATTTATTTATGCACCACCGTCGAGAGCATTTGAAAATCTACTACGTCTCTCAATGATGGAAAGGATTCTCTCACGCGAATGGGGGAAAACTCAAATCCCCATTTCATTCTGGGTGCTATCGAAAAAATTGAGCAACCTCATTTCCCACGAACTCTGTCGGGTGGTGCTATAGTAAGTACTGGAGTTGAACGGGAGACGTTGTCGCCAGCTGACATACGCGGAGAGAGCTGATAAGGTCGTGGAATCGTACCGTTTGCCAGAGGGACCGATTGCAAGGACACTTTACAATTTGCGGATAAGATAAAAAGACAAGTTCTTTACAAGCGTGGAAATAGTGCATTTTGAAGGAATATATACGTGCACCTGAACAAAAAGGTAAAGTTGCGTGTGTCCACAGTGGACGGTTATTGAATGGAGCGAATGCAAACATTTCCAATTATTCCTAAAAATCCTTTTGCTGTGTCCTCACGAAAACCTTTTTTCCGTCCGTTTTGTTGCTCTTTAATAAGTGTATTCAATAGACGCCATGTACTTAAACGATCCTTTCGTTTGGGTTAACATTCCACGTCCAAACTACAGCAAGTACAACTCGGGTTTAATACTAGAAAATGATGAAAGTTACTTACTGCACAGCTTTCGTGTCCTAATGTTAATCGACCGAGTTTGGAGAAGCTTCAAAACAACGCATGCCGCTACGAGAGCGAAATATTGCGAAAACCTGAGCTAGTGTGTGCGGTGGACCAATAAGAAAACGGATTTGTAGATACTTTCTTCTTTTGCTCTTCGACACTGCTACTGGTCCTTCTTGTTTTCGCGCGATTTTATCGATAGTCGATAAAGAATGTCTGCGCCATTCAAACACTTCAAACATAAACGAAACTAAGCTAACTATGATTTTTTATGCTGCTACGAGTTCGTTGTCCGTATCTCTATGGTTAACTGGAAATAGGTTCATGTTTGTTAAAGCCGATTAGTTTTTTTATCCTTCAGCAATTTTTAAAGTAAACTTCATCGACGGATGAACGCTATATATTCGCTATCTCGTTTCGGTCGAAAGACTAGCTAAAGTTTTGTTTGGAATAGTTTTGGTTTCATGAAATATTTTAGCTCATTCCTGAAATTGAAAACTTTGCCGTCGCAAATTCCAAAGCTTATCACGCTACGTAATTGCTATCAATACAGTAATAAATCATAAAATTTACGTGTGCTCATCGTGCGTCTTCGCTCGACAGTCGACATTGTTGGAGTGATACCCGAATCGTTTTGTTTAGTAATTTGAGCATGTTTTTTCTTTATCTTCATAGGTTCTGGAATGTCTAACTTTCCGTTACATTAAAGGAACGTGTGATACAGAATGCTGACTATCAACAACTGTAATTTCCATCCCATGACACGCCAAGCTGAATGATACATTTGCTTCCTCTCTTTGTAAACTATGACTTGATGAGCAAATCAGTTAAAGCAACCTTTTCGGAACACATCAAAATCAAGATACGTTGGTAAATGTTGTATATGCTTATGTAAACCGTTTAAAAACATTTACAAATGTAACCTAGATGCAGTTTTAGATGTACTCTACCTTGTAGATAGTATTGCGTAGAATGTTTAAACCAATTCAGCAATTTCGAAACCTTTGTTGACCACTCGCATGGTTGTCCTTGAGACCGTGTCTGTCGTCTTTCGTGGCTAATGTCCATCTACTTTATAGCAGACAACTAAGAAGTAGGTTTAAGACTTGTTTATTCCAAATTCTCCAACGGTAATGTAGAGCATTATGTTTCTCTGGACAAACCTAAGGCTTCGACTGAGCCTAAAGTCCTTATAATTTTTCCGATCTTTCGGTACTACTTCGGTGAAGTCATAGTGCACTATCTTTTTCATGATATTGTGGGTTAAAAAAATGCTAAGAACCGTCAATTCAAAGGTGCCGTTTGATTTTTCGAAACGTCATTACGCAGTTGTCGCTTGTAAACATCTGATTAGAGACCAGACTTATGGCAGCGAATGATCCGTTCCAGATACTCTAAACCGCGTTCCACTCGGAGCAAAACTGTAGATATAGGGTTATGGTCTGGAGTGAAGAAATTGGGTAGCGAGAGAACATGCAATTAAAAGTCTGTATATACAGTATACAGTATATACAGTATGTATATTATAATAATGGATATGAATCACGGGACGTACATTTCTCGTGGACGTGGATACGGATCGAATCGAATTGGGTCAATATGAACTGCCCGGACCCACTAGGTGACATCACTAGTGCACTTCGGGATCTGTTCGGCTGCTAGAAACGGCCTGCTAGAAACCGCCCCAATTTTGCTCATGTTTGCTCGAGGCAGCCCGCTTGTACAGCAGTCAGAGTACGGAAAGCAGCGGTGCGAGCAGTAAAAGCGGAATCTTGCGTACGTGCGATCTCGTGTTTCCACCAAACAGCGGTGATATTCATCTGCATAGTCACAACGGAGTACAAAAAGCAGACGGTGAGCATATTTTTACTGTCGTGTGCGGGTTATCCCGGTCGATCCCCGAAAAGGGCGCCAAATTACGGGAAACTGTGTGGGAAACGAGAACAACAGCTTGATATGTTGGGAAAATCGCATCTTGCCGGGAGGAATCGTGCGTCGATGCTGTGCTTTAGAACAAATTTCGTGCAACACGAAGGTTCAGTAGAGGATTTTTAGGAATTGAAACGAGAAAACCAAATCGTGTGCAAGTGTGTGTGCGCATTTAGCAGTGTAACTCGAAAGGAAACAGTGTTTCAGCATTTTTCCATCGTTAACTGGTGACGTTCAAAGCCTCGTTCGGAAGTAAAAAATCACCGTTAACCAATGTGCTAGTCCGCAGGATTCTGGTTTTTCTCATTTGTGAAAAGTTCATAATGTTAACGTATTTCAGTCCGAGAAAAAAGCCGGCTAATTCGGACACTGCCATAGATTCGCTGAAGGACGTGATCTGTCTGTAAATGGCAAACCGACGGTGCCGGTGAGAGCAGAGTGGGCGATAGAGGGAGCGCGGCGGTGCTGTGTGCGTGTACTGGAGATGATGGACTTTCCTGTGCGGCCATCTCCGGCATCTCGCGACGATGGCTACTGCAGCTAGCCCAACGGTGTGGCCGGAAGCGGATATTGAGTTTTGGGCAACGTATTGGGCTAGAAGCAACGCTCGGGACAGAAAGACCGTGACAGAGCGAAAGCGAGTGGCGGCACGCGTGACAGTTGACATTTTCCATCGCCCATCGCGTCCCGGATACCCTGAAGTGCCGGAAGATCTGTGGCCGAGTCTAGCAAGTGAGCCAGGATAATCAGAAAACCCTTTGGACGCACGCAAAATGGAACACTGTGCGTCAAGCGCAACTCGTCCCACGGGGAGAGAATTTCTATCGAACCTACCAGAAGCTTCGTGTGCCAAGAAAAACGTCAATGCCGCCGCGCGCGCGTTTCGTTCGAGCTGCGCACGTTTGTGCTCGTGTGTTATTCCGTTCCCTCGCAACCGCGGCGAAAAACGAGAGCAGCTGCTGTCGTGCAGCGCGGAAAGAGGATGGAAGCTCTCACCTACTTCTACGGACGGGGGAGAAAGAAGTTGCTTTTTTCATGTTCGTTTTTTTTGTCGTCGGATGTTTTCGCCACCCAGGATGCCGCGTTCAGGACCCTTGCGGGCCCGAGCCGAGCCGTCTTGGGAGGTATCGTCGACTGAAAGTACTTTTATGACGTTCCACTCCCGTGTGCACAGGAACGCGTCCATACATGCGCATACTGTGTAATTTGTGCACGTGCAACATCGCAAAGAGATGAAAAATATAGACCAGAAAAAATACACCGACACTCGTTAAACATATCCTTTTTCAGAGGCGAATTTAGTCACAAGACCGCTGGTATGTGGTTCAACCAACCAACAACCAACAGTACGGTAATTTGTGAGTTGTGTGCAGCCTTTCCAGGAACTAGAAAGGTGGAGCT
>JAOEFI010000003.1:11322182-11333615 GCA_034621735.1 Anopheles plumbeus
TTCAACCAACCAACAACCAACAGTACGGTAATTTGTGAGTTGTGTGCAGCCTTTCCAGGAACTAGAAAGGTGGAGCTGAACCCCGTTCCACGTTTGTTTGATTTTCACGCTGAAATTGTTTGCAAAGCGTACACGGATCACAGGATATCCAGGATTCTAGCTTCCTCTCAATAGTTTAGCGGTAGCCATTCTAGCTTGGATAAGGGACGGGCAAAGATGCAAAATTGAGACGCAGACTAAGAGCGAAAGAGAACAGAAGACTGGATGCAGGCACTAACATTAAAATTGTCCTTTGCTGGAGCACGTTAAGGCCGTTGCATTTCCTCTCCTGGGCCATAGTCTCATTGTGCTTCTCGCCCCCGCCTTTAGTCACCATTCAAGGTCACTCCCTGGTTTTGGCCTGGTTTGATTGTGTGAGCCGTAGCTGGGGTGGGCTATGGCCTTGGTCTCCAATTTTTATGTTGCTCTTGGAGGGGAACGAACGCATAATAAATTATGTGCTTGCGCTACTTATGCATCGCGACACCTTCCACTCTGAGCTTGTATTTAGATGTTTTTCCATCTTCGAGATACGTGCTCACGATGGTGGGCATGCCTGGCACAGTGAGGGAATTTCCCACGCGATGTTTGGTTTGCAAATTGAAAATTTGTTAAGTTCGTCGGTCTGCTCAGGATCGCCCTTTTCGGGTTGGCGATAGCGAGACAGTGTGATCGTACCCTTCACACCATTCTACGGCTTTCTTTTTACTTTAGGAATCTTCGAAGAATGCAGGAGTCCCCTCGTTGGGTTCCATCCGCGTGCCATCGCGTATGCTGGGTTTCGGATATGAAACCGATGGTCTGCGGGCTGATTTCAACACTCTCGTAATTGTACGCGAACATGCAAAACATCGACCGCCAAGCCGCGCTTGTTTGCGATATTATCGATAGTGATGGTATTTAGTTGAACGGTTATTGTAAAACTGAGAGTAAAAAGAGTGAGCGCATGCTTTACTGCTAGTCTGCAGTTTCGAGGGAAAGTGGGCTTTTCTTTTCAACAACAATCAATCGACCTGTGTTCGGTCGCTGTGCAGTTGGTTTTCCGTGACGATATTGTTCACTCGTACGACTGTACGTGCGAGATTTTCTTAGTAGGCCAAATAATTTCTTTGCTTAAGTTCGCACTTTTCTTCTGGTTGACAAGTTTTTATCGGCACATCAGTGTAGGCTTGCATATCTTCTTGCATCTACGAAGAGGAGGAAAAGTTTTCCACTCAAATCGTAGCAAACATCAAGGAGTGTTGCGAATCCAGACTGAAACAAGTTCCAAAGGAGCTACCATTTGTTTCACTTCCCGTGCAAACTTTGCTGAAATCCACGCGACGGTGCACACTGCGAACCAACACACCGAAACGAAGACGCGAAGGTCACGGAGAAATAAAATTCATCAAACTTGTGCGCCACTGTCGACGAACTCCTCCCACGTCAGTATCGGAGGCTGCACCGAAAAAAAAAGGTTAGGAGGTGACGGTGAAACCGTTGAGAGCAATCTGTCGCCGGGAGTTCGCTGTTGCAGCGTGGGAGAGTGAAAGGTTTTCCCCTGCTGGGGGAAGAAAAACCGGAGCGAGCGCCACCGGGAAACGACGGTGCTCGTGGTGTGCCAAATGCGTTTCAACAATTGCACGATACTGTAGGATTGGTCGTCGAAAAGGGCAACTATATGCTGCTCGAATGATACCATTTCCCCCGACCCCCGACATAACTCAGTAGCGCACGCTGGTTTTGCGATGTTTGACACTGTATTTTGGGAATGTTACAATTGCAACCAGCTGGCGATGGTGATAGGTGTGTCGGGTTGTTTTTTTTTCTAATTGTTCCAATACCTTTCTTTCGACATCGACAGGTCTTCGTCTTCGTCACCTTCTTCGCCATCCCGAACTAACAGAACCAATAGCGCTAGAAAAATGAGCGACCGCAAAGCCGTCATCAAGAATGCCGATATGGGCGAGGAAATGCAGCAGGACGCAGTCGACTGTGCAACACAGGCGCTGGAAAAGTATAACATAGAAAAGGTAGGTGCGCGGTCCCTCCGGACGGAGGGGGGGGGGGGGGGAGCAGGCTGGGGTGTCCGTTTTTCTATCTCGCCAGCTAGTTGGAGAAACCCGGGGATGCAAAAGCGCCACTACAAGGACAGACAGACACACAAACAGGGGCCAATGCAGTCAAGGGCGGCCTGCGTGCTAGGCCCATTTGGGGATGCACGAGGCGCGAGGGCACTCGATAACTGGGGTAGCTCGTGTTGTGAAGTGCCATAGAATGGAACGGATAGAACAGCCGGCTGTCGTTTGGTTAACGTCGCTCGCAGCAGCACCGCTGGCAGTGGATTTCCCACTGGACGAGCAATCCTTGGCCCGGCTGCTAATTGTGTAGCACATGTTCGAGGCAAGCGACTCCCGAAGGATTAGCTCATACTATCATAGCCCGAACCAACCTCAACATAAGTTTCGCAGACGGCACGGCGGCTGATGACGATAATTCGCCGTTCGGGGTTGATAGTGAAAATAAGGTTCCGTTCAAGCTTTTCCATCTCCTTCCTTCATTCTTCTTCATGATCAATGGAAGTTTTGTCTACTAAACTTGTTCCGTAAGTTTAGCATTCCGGCGACTCCCGTCACTGCTGCTTCGGGGATCTGTGGGACGTTTTTGAGTGAACGTGGTGCTGCTTCTTCAACGGCGCGCACTTCCCCTTTCTGTTTTTGCCCCTCTCCACCATTTCTGACCCTGACCGCTTTCGCTCCGGTGCAGCGGAATGTGATTAACAGCGTCTGGTGATGTCACCAACCAACAGCAGGAGATTTCCCTCCGGGAGAAGAGGCGCACCCTTCGAGGGCGATCCAAAGCATATGAACCAGCTGTTTTGCTACCGGCCACTCGCACAGGGATCTCCGAGTACAGGGTCTGCGACCACCTCTGCGGTTTGAAAACCATGTTGCCTGGGGTAGGTAATTGCGGTTTTCCATTTCCGCACAACTCCCGGGCTGCGTTGTAGTTTGTTGACTTTCCGCCCTCCCACCCGGTGCTAAGACTGGGGTATGCAAAAAAAAAAAAAATGTCGGACGAGTTGCGCTTGTAATAAATTAACATTATTTTTAGCTCGCATCCATGTTTCGCTTGCACTTTTGCGCTGTGCAGTTTGATAGGAGGAGTAGGGGCAAGGGCAGAAGAAAGAACAAACCTTGGGAAACTGCTTAGGGAAAACGCCCAAACGCCGACAGAAGCGGCTGCGGCCTGTGTGTGTGTGTGTGTGTGTGTGTGTGTTGGATACACGGCATCAGTCAGGAGCAAGCATACAGTTCTTGGCAATCCAACTTGGGTGATGTGAGGCTGAGCATGGTTCACCGAAGTTTATTGAGGTATCCGTTACTTGGCGGACGACACATCGTTAGTGCGTAGCTCCATGCTGTTTTGACATTCATAATGTTAGTAACGTTGGTGAAGGTTAAGTTTAAGTTCGGCAAAACTATAACTTCCGACTGTGGCTCTTCCTGTGTGCGGTTCAACGTTTTACTGCGAACCACTAGGTTACTGCACGGTTCTGTACTGTATATGTGTCTTGCATATGGGGTTTGCATTCTTCCTACGACTAAGTGGAATCTATTGAAATCGAATATAGACCCACACACCCGGTGCGGTAGACACATACGGTTGGTTTATTTAAGGACTCTTTAAGAAGCAAGTCCGGCTTTGCTGACGTATGTATGGCTGGAGTGAAAATGGATCAAGGATCCAACCGAGCACAGCACCGCAGCACCGAGTCCGATTGAAATACGGTTTGGGTAAGGACGCGCATACTAATCGTAAAAATAAACACAGAAAATCAATATGCTGCAGCAGAACCCGAGAGCTGTGTTGTGAAGCAGTACGGCGGAACTGGAATGGTAACGAAAGGGAATAGGGGGGAAGTGGAGAAAAGCCTTCTCTCGTTCTCGCGATACCATTAGCAAGCTTTTTATCCACATTCGGCACCCTGCTGCCGCGTAAGGGAGGGTTCGCTACCCTTACTTGCCACGCTTACCGGCGTGATGTCCCATGTTCGGGAAGCGTTTCGTGCCAGGAAAAGTTTGGCGAAATTCTGGCGTTACGTTACGTTTACGGTTCTCTCGCGTGAGTGTACTAAACGCATCATTTTCTTTTTAGGTTACCAAAAAAGCTCGTTCAAAAAAAAGGATCGGTGTTCTGTAGGTCTGGAGCCACTGCTTCAACTGCAAGCGATGCCGGAAATGGGGAAATGCGTACACGATACGACATTACTCACCCAATCAGCCCGGGAGAATAATGTTTCCTCCATTTTGAGCAATGGAAGTATATTCACTTCGCTTCCGGAGTGTTGGAGCCACATTTCCGTATGCGTCATCCGTTCGGCATTGAATGATGAATCCTGCTGATGAAACGAATGAATTGAAACGTTTCTTCTACAGCAATCAACCAAGGGCAGGAGTACTAATGCATGATGTGACGATGAAACTGCAATGTTAGAAGGCGAAGTGGTTCTGCAGGTTCAGCCGTTTCTTCGCCTGCGTCGGGAACCTGCGCTTGCCTGGCCTTGGTTCGGTGTTCAAAGGATGAGCGAAGATGCAAGGAGAAACAGGAGCAGTATCGATTCGCGTGTATCGTGTCATCGTTTAGTTTCGTTTTCAATTCCTCACTTGTGATCACACCAGTGTGCTACGTTCTGGCATATTCGCGTCCATGTCCAGGCAACGTCGCGGGAACTGCAAGATGGCATCTGGCAGCAGGAAACGATGAATTACTCCTGCACTCTTTTTGCTTTTCGCTGTGGATGGAGTGGTGCAAAACCACCACTCTTGCGCCAGTGATTTATGTCAAGAGCAAAGGCGACGGCCAAGGCAGCCCACCACCGTCGGTCGAATAGAATTATCGCTTTTCCTTCGATCCACTCTTGCGTTTTCCCGTACTCTACTAACAGTCGAATGTAAACGTTTCCGCGGTTGGTGGAGAGAGAAGAACGCCATTCTTTCGTGCTTTTGATATTTGGTTTTGCGCAGAAGAAAAACGCGTAAGCCGCGCCACCCCGACACAAACGACCGAGAGACGTCGTCGTGAAGTAAGACACCCCCTCCTGTGGTCATGAAAATTGGCATAACGTCATAACTCGTGGTAAGGCAAGCGGATGAGCCTGACGATTGATTGTAGGCGACGCTTCACGAGCAGGTGAAATAAGCAAACACGCGAGCGCCAAAGGAAGTGGGAAAAAATACAGGGATAGTTTTCGGCAATAATATTCGGAATTTATATATTCAGATCGAAGCGCCTTTTTGTGGCACAATTTTTCATGACCTGGAGATCTCTCCCCCCCGGTTGGTACCATGTATATATTATACCTTTTTTTCGATCGAAGGTGTACTTTAATACAAAAAAGGGCAGTTTCTTCATCGCGAATAAAGTTTGCACGATA
Source organism: Anopheles plumbeus (assembly GCA_034621735.1). Classification (NCBI taxonomy): domain Eukaryota; kingdom Metazoa; phylum Arthropoda; class Insecta; order Diptera; family Culicidae; genus Anopheles; species Anopheles plumbeus. Next base: position 11,327,638 of record JAOEFI010000003.1, read on the forward strand.
GACAAACTCATATTGCTCCGATTGATGTATCGAAGGTCCTTGTTGGTAGTCGTTTTATCTTCTAATGCCATGTGAAACTCGTGCTGTAGACGAGGAAGGCTGATGTAGTTTACCAATTCCCTTCGGTATTTAATGTTTCTTTACCCTGAAATCATTGCTCTTTGGTATTGGCAACGTTTCATTGGCTGTCTGCCTCGAACCGTTTCGCTTCGGGTTGAACATTTCTCATGCTCTTATAGACATGTTTTCCTTTGAAAGAAAAAACAAAAAAAAATTGTATGTTGCGAAGGCCTCGTCTGCCGGGAAATCCTTCGGTCAAACCACATGTGTCCGTTGTCCGTGATGGGCATGGAATTCGTTTTATCTGGAGACAGGCCAATGGGTCAAACGATTCCGTATTACTCCACACATGAGCAGACTATTGGCCTATCTATCCGTCCCCAACGAAGTGGAAGTAGCTCGGGTCCATCTTCCCATGTCCCCGGTGCGTGCCTATTTTCGAATCCGAAGCCAACGTGTCCCTTTGAGCATTCATATTTATCGCAAAAGATAACCATTCTGTGCACGGTTTGCCCTAGTGGGAACCTCTCGTATGGCTGACCGGTACTGCAATGCCAACTCAGAAGAATTGTGTAAAATTGCAGAGGGAAGCCCATACTTATTGGTAGTCTCAGTTGAATACATTTGAAGGAAAAGAATATTCTCTATTATATGTTGCTCCGTGTAATCGCAGGAATGTGTGATACTTGACACAAGTGTTCTCTTTTATAGCAAAGCGACACGGAGTGTATACGGCTATAACACTAAATTCATTACATATCATACATACAAGAGACGGGGAGAAAGGTCTACCTCCAGATGGGTCGGCATTTGGTGAAGCAGAACGGACGAACACCGACCACATTCTTCTCCATCCTCCATCCTCCAGAAGGGATAAGCATTCACGTAGCAGAAACATCGCCGAAAGAAGGCCGGAATTTGCTTAAATCTGTCCTGCAATCACTAAAAGGAGGAGGTCCTTTTGCTTTTCTTTGCCACTAACGTCGAGCATCCAGAAGTCGTTCTTGCACACTGTCAAAGGAGACAATGTTGTGTTGCGCCATCCTTATATCCCTGTATCCCTCATGCGTCGGCCGAATACGGGCAAAGGCGATAACAAGCCGGGTGGACATGAGCCTAGTCGGGCGTGGTACAAAGGGCTGTTTGAAGAACCGGTGCTTGCTGCCCTGGAGCCCTTGACGAATGCCAAAGCCACTGAAACGTTTCTTCCTCTCGTGTCGTTCCTGAAAGTGGGGAAGGATATCCGCCGAGGAACACCACCACACCACACTCTCCGCCTCTCGACGACTATGTATCTTTTCGGAGGCACCTTAGTGGGAGATCATCCATCCGGGAGCTGATGCTGCTGCTACCCGTGGACCTTTTTAGGAGGATTCTTTTAGTATCTATTCTTCCGCATGGAAGCAAATGCCCTTCTCGCGAGTGGTGCGGTCGGCGGTGGTGTGGTTGGTGACATTCTAGGAATTACACACAATGACGCACTGAGCCTCTGAGGCCAACGAGAGTGTGTATGCGCGAACTCTGTGGCAACCGCGTACATGTCGTAATCGTCTTATCATTGGAGCGGTTACAAAACCCCACTATTTCTTGACGGTGTTTTTCGGGCCGAATGTTTACCCATTTTCACCTACCGTCCTACTAGTCGGCCGGGCGTCCCGGTTAGACCTGTTCTGTTCGGTGGGAAGAGTGTAAAGTGTGAAAGTGACCGCCGTTCCCCCGTTCCCTTCTTCGTTAACAACAAAAAACAAATTGCTCGGTGGAGGCGCTCAAGTGGAATAATTGCGAGGATATGAATCTTGTCATATTTGATCGTTTGCTGTAAACACGGGCGCCGGGACTTGGACGTGTGTCGAGGCATGATTACCATCATGGCCTGTGCACGGTCTGTGTATGACGCAGTCACCCTACATTGCTACATGTCCTACACCAACTCCGATTCAGGTTATGTTTGCCGCTCTATTGCCAAGATGTCACTTGTGGCGGGGTAGAGTTGCGGTTAGGATCAGTGGTGTTTGGCGCATCAGATAGACAACTCCAGTGAAGTTTGGCCAACAAATTTCAACGGAAAGTTACCACGGAATAATTACTGTCTCAATCCATTAACCAGCAAATGTTAAGGTGTCATTCGACAGTAAAGACAGGGACGGTTTATAGTACAACGGTTCCACATGTAGTCGATAATGCTCAGCTAGGAACTGGTTATTTTCCGATACTCGCTGCTGTCGTTCTGATGAAACGAGGACACATCGAGGAAAAATTTGAAAAACCCGGCGCTCGCTGCTTCGGTTTTGTGTCGGTTTCGATCGCACCTGCCTCATACGGGAACCAGGACGATGTGTTTCGTTTCGTTTTGGGGGTAAAGCTTCGGATTTTGGAAGGTAACCATAAAACATAAATCTAGCTCAGTACTAAACTTTGTTGGAAGTTTATTCGGAACCGAATCGGAGCGACGACACTGCCCCGTTCGTTGTTGTGTTCACACCCCCCAACAACCCCATCCAAGATTATATCCTTCTCTTTCTATCCTTTTCCGCAACCCCCCGACCAACCGATTGAGCGAGTTATATTGGGGAAATTAAATTTGCCCCAGTTAAGGATGGATGTGTTTTAGGTTAGGTCGCGACGTATCGCGGACGGCGAGCTGCTACTGCTCCGGTTCTCCGGCTGACGAGGCAGTTGGTTTTCCCTTTTGTTTTTTTTTTTTACATCGACGTTTGCTGTCGGCTGGCGACTGACGATGGCGACGGGAAATGGGATGATAGTGCGCCTAATTCAGCATTTCCCTTTTTTATACTTAGAAGTTCGCCCAACGTTTTCCCAACGTTCGTGCGCACGGATGTATGACGCGGTAGCACGGAGAGGGCAAACGGGGCGACAGTATGAAGACGGTCTGCCCTACTTTTATTGTATCCTGCAAAAAGGCTGCGACTACGCTTTCCGTAAATGGCAGGATGTAGGCAAAGTGGACTCCCACCACACACTATCCATAAAGGCATGCAGTCGGCGGGGAAAAGCGAACAGAGTCCGAGCAGCTAGAGAGTACGCTGGTGGGCTCCAGAGAGAATGGACCCTATATCGATCCAACGCGGAAAGGTGGGGCGGGCGCCGCTGGTGCCCAATGAGTTTTTGTTTCACCAGCACGGCCAAGGGCTCACGTTTGTGGTGTCCTCTGATGATGACCGGGCAGCAGCAGCTAGAACTGTATCACCTATGCAGCGGTCCATAATGGTGGATGGTGGCCAAGTGTGGCGAGCGAGCCAGCCAGCCAGCTCCCCTCACCGTACATGCGCCTCATCTTCCCCCGGGGGGCGGTGGTGAGTGTGTCGCAAATTGATTTATCGACCAGCAGCAACAAGAGGTTCGAGAACATTGGCTGGCGGGGGCGCCCTTGGGCTAGTCCGAAGTCGTCCAGCGGCCATCGGAAGGTGATGTTTGATGCATGACATGGTTCGAGCAGTCACGGCCGTAGCTCTCTACCTGTTCAATGGTGGCGGTGGCCAGTTTGTGTCAGGTGTGGATCGCTGAAACACATGCCAACAACTGCGAAAGTTTGGCCTGGCAGGGTGTCAAAACAGTTAGCGTTTACTCTACTCTTTGCGATGATCCCCCACAGATTCCCTGGAGGACGTTTTGTGATCCCCAAGGAAGGTGTCTAGTTCTAACCAAGGGTTGGTTTAATCTCCCCCCCCCCCCCACGCCCTTTTCCATACCTTGTTGCGTTGACTCTTACCCTCGGGAAGAGGAAACACGTGGCTAGGTAGTGAAAAGATTCGGTAACTCGATGTTGTAAGTGTCGACTCGCGGTCTTTCTCATGCTTTTTAGGTTCTCTTGGTATGAGGTTTTTCGAATCCGGTAGCATTTTTTTAAAAAGATTAAACATTTAAAAATACTTTTATCTTTACTAGTATCTCATTTTGGGTACATTCGGATACAGACAACAGCATCTTTGTACCTTCGCGTCCTTCAGCGGGAAATTATCAACTGTTGACCAATCATAAACGGTTCCGTCTGTTCATTCCGTCTTCGTTGAATGGTATTGCAAGATTAATATTTGTCTCCCGAGGAAGCTCTTTATGATAATCTAACTCCGAATGCGAAGTTAGCATTTGTTCTGTGTTCGTGTTTTTTTTTATTATTTCGAAATAAGAAAAATGTTCATTTCTGAACTGAACGTCGGTCGTTCGGTCTCATTCGGACCGGGGGGAGACATTTTGAATTGATGAGGTACCTCATCACGCCGCGTGTTGTGGCCTACTTTGCCACGTTGGATGCCACTTCAAAATTCTTTGATGTCGGTAAATTTCCCCACGACCCCCGGGGGGTGTACAGGAGAACGGGCAGAAGCGCAACGTAGAAGGAAAGGTCCTGCCGTATGACCTAAAAGCAACAGAAAAAGAAAAAAATAGGAACAAACTATAAAAGGAAAGCAAAAGTAGTAGACACGCGCGTCGTGCTTTTGCGTGTTAAGCGACGTGTCACTGAGAAAATAGTTAGTGCTTGGAAGCTACGAGTGAAGTGAAGTGAAGGGATGGCGATGAAGAGGGCGAGGGCTCCCGAATGTTAGGTAAAATGCAAATGATCCTCCCAATGTATTAGTGCCACCGATGCAAGGGGTTGAAAGGGAAAAGATGATGCGGGAGGGAATGGCCACGAAGGGGATGAGGTGGTGGGTAGTATACTGTGGTGGGGAAGAAATTGGATTACGTGGCATGTGCGCGGCAGAAGTCACACAAACACAGGACTGGGAGGAAGTTGGATCGCTCGGTGTGCGCCGTATCTATCGTATAATATTTCAAAAAGGATGCTCCTGGCTCCTATCAGTGCTCCCGGTTCGCTCCCTGCGTTCCGATGGGTGGTGAAAGTGACATGCTTTGAAGCATTGAAGGGCGCGCGGGTGGGGGTGGTGGGGAAGGTGGAATGTATTATCATCACGTTAAGTAAGAGTAGCCAGAGGCGGGGGAGCTCGTCTTAGTAACGGTCGGGGGGAGCATCCTTTACGCTTCGGATAGTTTTTGCTGTTGCTGACACAAATTCGCCCGGAAGGGCAGATAGGGCATAGTGTGTGGCTCCAGGTTGGACATACATGCTTTACCGTACATCAACCCTCCCACGCGTTTGCCAATTTATTGCCACCCCTCTAACGGTAGTGGTAAGCGTAGGCTGCCTCGTGAACTTTGAAGCGTGTATCGTCATTTGCAGCTCGTTCGAGCGCTTTAATCGATGCTTATCGTTTAGAAGTAATTTTCCTTCCATTTTCCGTCCATTAGTTAGGCCGATTGGCGCCAAGCCGGGCCCGAGGTGGGCCGATGTGATTGAAGGGGGGGGGGGGGGGTATGTGATATGCTGCTTGTTGGAATTACAGTCAACCGAGAAACGGTTTGACTCGGCAGCGAAAGAAAAAAAAAACGCGAACGTCATTGTGTTGTGTTACAAAACGGTGGATGAATGCATTTGAAACAAAACAAAAGACGTGTTGATAAAAAGTGTTGATTTATGATTCGTTCGTCTTCTCTTGGCCGAGTTGCGTACGATAACGAGCCCGCGCGACCTTGTTGCGGCAGTCTCCTGCCCTTCCCCCCTGGGTGTCCAGGACGTCTTAGAAGTCAACAGCTACGACGCAGTGTGGGTGGATGAAGACGTACTCTGGGGCGTCTTGAATCATATTTCACTCAGATTGTTGTGGGGACAGAGTACGGTGTAGTTCGCAACGGTGCTAACAAACCAACCCTTGGGCGGTGCGCGGAGCGGGGATGAAAAGGAGACGCTTTTTTCATACTGGTGAAGTTTTTGCCCACCTCCCCATCGGTTGGCTTAAATGTTTGCGAGAAACGAATCCAATTCCCATATTCTCATTTATCATCCCCTAATTGAATGACGTTCCTCGCGAATTGTTCGGAAAAATGTGCCCTGTTGTTAC
>JAOEFI010000003.1:11335346-11354762 GCA_034621735.1 Anopheles plumbeus
TCTCGAAGACTGTTTTCGCTCGATGTACTGTGTGCAGCAGCACGCTGTTGCGCGCCTCTGGCTGGGCCAGGGAAGCAAAACGGCATTTGGAAAGTGTTTAGCGAGTAAATTGACCATCCTTGAACGACTTAATAAGTTTAAGGCGAAGACGTCGCCGTCGGCACCCGGCGAGGGGCGCTATGATGACATGACATTCTTCGTTAGACACTGGCTCCTGAAAATCGTATTATGTAGCAGGTGAACTAGCTTTGTAGTGTCTCCTTTTTTCCCCCCCGAACAATGGCCCGCGGGAGGGATACTTTCGGTTGAACGGAGACCGATTTGTTGATTGATTTTGTTTTAACGCAATCAAATGGGTTAATATACAGGGCACTTCCCACGCATGGCGTGGTGACGATAATGATGAGGTGCCAAGATCGTTGAAAAAACAAACATAAATCGACAAAGGGGTCTTTGTAAACACGCCGTGTACCTCGTGGCGCGGTATCAGGTGTATCTGGATAAGATGATCCAAGCATTAGTGAAATTATCACGCCAGCCCCATTTTCCCACCGCGTTTCCACACTATTGCGGGGGTTGTTGCGCATGCCATTGAAACACTGGAAAGCGGGACGAATCTTTTCCTCCGGTGTGTGTGGGTGTTTTTTCTTTTCCTACAATGAAAAGTAGGGTTGAAGGTATGCGCTGGTTACGGCTCGCCACCATTCAGCTAGTAACGGCTGCAGGAATGTTGCCCCAAAGAGCCCTTAGAGCCCCGCAAATGAAGCGTGCGGAATTGGATCGATATAATTTTAACAAAGTTACCGTTGCCCACCGGGGCACCGGCAGACAAAGGCGGTGGTGTATTCTAAAACATCGGACCGAGCGACGCTCCTCTGTTTGTACGAGGTAAACAAATAAATTCTGCCTCAGGAACCTATCAGCGTAGGCAGAGCGAGTTTTGCCAGAGTTGAAGGTAAAAAGGACATGAGCGACATGAAACAGCTCTTCGGATGTGTTTAAATTTTCCTCGGCCAGAGTGTCCCTGCTGAATTATGAGCTCACTGTATCAGCAGATGCAGGGGACAGGTTGTGGGAATGCTTGTAACTGCGACAAATAAGACTTTCTAATCTTGGTGCTGACTGCTGGGAGCCAGCAGAATGGAAGATCGGGTGGACTTGCAGCCGATTGCTTCTAGGTCGAAACACTGTGTTTCTCAGGTGTGCGCGGCGCCCCCATTCCAGAAACTTTCGAGGTGACCGGGAACTTTATCCGATGACCCGGTTGGGCTTCCGAGGCCTTGCGAACTCGGGAGGGCTCGGGAGTGAAATAAACCCAAGTTCATTAGGAACCATCTGAAGAACACCACCCCCTCCGTTGAATCGCTCGATTTTCGTGAGGTGAGCGGTTGGCTACGGACCCAAAAGTCTGCCACGCTTCTGCTGCTGCCCCTTTTCTCAGCCTGGCTCTAGCCCGACGTCAGGATGAGGCTAGGGCTTTTACTAGGGCTTTTTCGGTGTGTTCTACATGAATTTGAATGCCGCCGGCGTGTCAGTCTGCGAATGGCGCAATCGATTTCGAAGAGTTCTATTCCATAGTTCTAGCTGTTGTGCCCTTTTTTCTTTGAAAGGCGCAAAGGGGGGCAAGTCTTCGAGTCCTCCTTTCTTCCGGCCGATATCAAAGCGAAATGAGGCTTTTCGCCCGTTGGCGGGTTACGTTAATGGTGGCTTGGCATGCAATGGTGGCATTGTAAAGTAGCCTTCTTCACGGGCTGCAGCTAGCCTGTGGTGGTGGATTGAGCGTAGTTTTTGAATACCGGGCAATTTCAGTCAAGGCCGAAGGCTCTCTGTAATTTCTTTTTTTCATGATGTTGTAATCATGGAGCATTTTACAGTCCGAACAAGACTGAACGAGCCGATTAACGATTTAACATTTATTAACACATCTCTCTGTTAAGGGTGCGTTTTTAAATTATTTTATTTACGGCATGTAATATCCTTTCGAAACAGGATGGCCGCAGGGTAAGGACATGGTGTACATGATGAACTGCATCAAGCCCCCACCATGTTCCGTACAGAAGCGATTGTCGTGGGCAGTGAGAGATGAAAAGGATTTTTAATTTAGTTAGGTAACTTAATGTGTACGAGTTAACACAATGTATTGCCGCCCGTCTGCTTATCCGTATTCGAAAGTGGAGATTTAAATCAAATTAATTTGGTTCAGCGAAAACATGGTAAATATAAGGCACACCTCCAACGTGTTAGTTCCTGACGTCACACTGTTTTTAAAATACTTTTCTAAACTTTGAGAGCAGAGTAGTCTTAAAAATATACAAATCTCGTTTACGAAAAGTGTTTCATTTCATTGAGCAGGTGCCGAAGTTTTGGAAGAAAACGGGACAAGTGTTGTACGATTATCCACGAGTGTAGTCTACCAACCACCGGGTCAACATGGCTTGAGAGATTCGCCAGACGAGCGCTGATTATGTCGCTCGTCCGTTATTTGCTAGACAAACATAACCCCGATGAGTGTGTTCGTTCCTCCCCCGTCGGTCGTCAAGGGATCGGGTGTCCTGTCTTCAGCGATGCTCAATAACGAATGCTGTGGGGTGCCGCAACCTTCGGCGCGGTAGGATTGTGATTATGTTTACCATGCATGTGCATGGGGCTACTAACAACCACTACCGTCGGGGCTTGTTCGTTCCGAAGCGGTTCTATGGAGCTCTTGTGTGAGCATACTTTCCAATGGGGGAAAGAAAAACGATTTCCGGCAGTGTGCGGCGCATGGCACGCAGTAGTTGTTGATAACCGGATCTCGTTGCACACAGCAAGGCGCACAGCTAGCTATGTCACACCGGTAGAGGGAAGGATGTGTGCAGTGTCGGAGATCAGAGAGGAGTATTTTCTCTACTGCGACCCACTTCCATAGATGGTGCCCAGCGTTGATTTAAGGACACAGGTGGTCAACGCTACTGGACGACCATTGAGACCATCGATTTGGGAATGGAGGGTGTTTTTTTTTTGGTTTTTAGGGAGTTGCTATGCACCACTTTAAACACACAAGGTTCTGTGGTGCAGCATGTAGTATAATGTTCAGCCAGGCCAGGAGAGAGGCTGCGGGAGGTGCTGGCCCATTGCATCGCGAGCTTCTGCTCTATTGCACACAAATGAAGAATGTGCTTTTTTGTTCGGGAAAGTGGTGATTTGGACGAGCTCGATCTGCATGCCCCCCTAGCACAACTCACCCGGAAATCTGCAAATACAGGTCTGGACGAGATGAGGCATCTTTTTCATTGCTTTGCATCATTGCTTGAACCCGAAGGAAATCTCAATGCGTTTTACCAATCGCCACGAGAAGAAACTAACGTACAACCGACTCGTGGAGTTAATGACTCCAATGAATGTTTGGTTGTTTGGCGTTTTGCAACATTAGTAATTAGCCATGAAGCTTCAAAAGTTAAATGGTTGGAGTAGTGAGAAACATTGCATTACGCATTATATGCCATTAAAATGGTTATCCCATGCTACAAGTCACTTGGAGACATCATGCATGTGACGAAATACTTTATCGAGATGACTTCCCTTTCGTTCCGCGTGCTTCAACTTTTGGTTCTTTTAAGTCAACGGCTGTAAAACACGAACCCTGGCATGATGGCACAACAGCACAAACACCAACCGTTTATATAGCCCTAAGTGGCGTAAAGTTTTAGGGTGGGCGCTGATGACTAGTGGTCGCCACATCTTCGTCACAGAGGACCAATTTTGTGAGTTTCCCTTGGTGCTTGGCGATGATTTATGTTTCATATCGCTGTACGCTATGTCCGTCTACAAAGGACACCACTGATAATCCATTTACAAGTCGCACCAGCGGCGGACACCGCAAAGCCTAATTGGGATGAAACCAACCAACGGGTATGCATTAATTGGCGGAAAAATTCGCCAGATTATATTGCATCGGCAGCATTTTATGGTTTTATCTTCCTTTCGTTGCAATAATGCATCCCGTTTAGATGCAAAGAACCATCGGAAAGCATGCTGTAAACGTGTTTTGCGGGGAGAGGCCATGCTACCGCCGGTTTATTGATGGTTAACCCCCCGGATCGATGCCGTCATCGCCCCCTTCATGGGTGAATAGTATCCTTCGTGGTAACACATGTTTCAATTATAGATTTTACGATGAAAAAAAAGGCTTACATGTGCTGCCGGTTCGTGTCATTATCTCCGAGGAAACATATCTCGGAACGTTCAATGTTTAGTCTTATGAATATCGATGCTAAGGGAACTAACGAACTACACATGGTAAAAATGTGGTACTATACTATGGCTTTTCCGTATGAACATTTGACATTTCTGCAAGCCTCGCCTAGCAACCAGTTCTTGGAAATTCCGACTTCAAACTCTTGCAATGGGATGTATGGTAATAACTGTGTCGCTGAACGAAACTGATGTCCTGTGGGTGCAGCTTTTTAATGATTACCCACTTTACCACAGAGCATGATGGCAACTCAAAAGAAGCTGTGGAAGAGGCGTGGAAGACAATAGTCGTTCGAAAATGCGTATGTGACTGCCATTTGGTAGAGATTATTTAGCTGCATTTGCTTCTTCCAATGTCGCCTAATGTTTTGTTTTTCACAATTTTGTTTTTTCACATTCGAGGAAGGATTTGGTGAAAACGTTTAGTGATTTCTCGGTTGTTTGAGATTATTATAAACTGATGGTTCTCCATCATGATTAAGCAAGTGCACGGTTCATAATGTTCCAAAGATGTCGTGCCACTTTCTCCTTTCGCTATTAAATTATGTTATTCTCTTCCACTTGTTTCGAGTGTATTCTAACATTTTCTCTCCCTTTTGCTTCGCTGATCTAATTTTAGGACATTGCCGCCTACATAAAGAAAGAGTTCGATAAGAAATACAACCCCACCTGGCATTGCATTGTGGGCAGAAACTTCGGATCGTACGTGACGCACGAAACGCGTCACTTCATCTACTTCTATCTCGGCCAGGTCGCCATCCTATTATTTAAGAGCGGTTAAATAACACAATTAGCTTAGTATCACCGGTTTGGCTGCGGGCGGCAGCGATGAAGGAGGGCAACGAGAGAGAAGGAAGCGGCAAGGACACGAGGAAACATGATAGACGAAATTAATTCTGGGCAGCAGAGGAAGTGTACGAAATTTCAATAGTGCGTAGTGTAGTAGTGTGGAGAAGCGAGATATACCCGATGTACAAGGAGTGAAAAAGCCACGGCAGGACGCAGATCAGATGGAGACTCCGACGTAGGGACGTTCGGGAACTAGACTGGCGGCTCAACAAAGATCTTTGGTGGGGTCGGAATGGAGGATGGAAAGAGAGGAGGCGATGGTCGAACAATGGAGCCCGACGGGACGGAATGTAACGACATTCTCCATATATTGATCATAATTTCACCAAATGAAGCTGATTTGTATTAATCGTTAAAACAAAAAAAAACTACTTCTTTTCCTACAACCCTTACAAAAGAGACACCCATCGCGTGGAAGATGGTTGTAACAAGCGATGACTATACAAACAAATGGCTACTATCCAATGCTCCAACAGTTTCTCATGACACATACACACATTTGGAACCGGCAGCTATAGGAAGTCGCTTGCAGCGAAACAAAGCTACAGCATCAACGGCGCCTGGGACGGTTAAAACCACACGCGTATCCGAATAAACTGCCGCAGTCAGGTTAGATAGAGAAATGCCTTTCCACCACCATCCAAAGTAAATCACAAAAACCTAGAACAAGATACAATCATTTCGATTCCGGTGCCGTTTTTCTTCGATGGCGATCGGAGATGGGCAAAGACGCCCAGCGTCCGCGGCCAGGGTAAGGGTAGAGACATGCAGGATCGGAGGCACAGCTTCTGGAAGATCGTACGCTAATGATTGGCGTAGAGTCGATAGGGACATCATACAGGCAACAGGGTTACCGCTAAGAAAATTTATCAGTAACATCGAAATGGTTAAAGATCGATTGGATAGAGCAAAACCTTGAGCACGCGAGTATTAGATACTGAAAACATCATGCGCGATACAGTCAGCCAGATCGAATGAGTTTGCATTTCATCATGAGGGTGCTGCTAACCGCTTCCGAAAAACCTACAAGAAAACATTACGTTGCTGCTTCGAGATGTTCCTTCGCATACAAAATGGGGCGGAAAAGAATGGGAGAGGGAGAGAGAAAAAAAAGAAGAGAAATCGAGGAAGGATAATCGGTGCGCAAAACAAACACAGGAACATTCACAACATTCGCAGGGATACCAGAGTTTTTAAGTGCGTGCGTGGTCGTCAGATATCCTAAACAAATCCGTTACTTAGAGAAGGTTATATTTTTCGGTTCTTGGAGGAATGAGGAGAGTCTGCTACTCTGTATATGTATGATCGGTGGGGACCGGGTGCGAACAACAAACGTTCGTTTCCTAGAAGGGAGTAATGATCGACCAGAATTCCTTCCTTTGCACGATTTTCTGTTTTCTAGGGAACTATGTGAATTACTATATCCTTGCACGCAGCGAGTGTTGTTTCGAGTGTTGTTTCCGGTTTAAGCGGAAACCAAACGGAAGAGGCGGCGGGATAGAACAGTACTAACGAGAACTACTTATTACAGCCCTAGCGCTGGATTGCTTATGTACCCCAAAGGTTTGTCCGTCGAACGTTTTAGTTATGTTTATCGATTACAACCTATTTTGTTTTGCTACTATAGTATCTATGGAAGAATGGGAGCATGAATAAAGAATTACACTCGACCTATAAATCCATATACAAAGCGAACGTCGTCGTATTTGTTGGAGTGTGCAAGTAGCAAATGACTGTCTCACCAGCACAACCCACAGGCTAGCTACCATGGCAAGGATGTGAACATTTTAAAAGGAGTCGAACAGTAAACCGGAGACCGAACAGTGTATGTAGTTTAGGCAAAACGAAATCAATCATAGTGCAGCAAAGCCTAGGGCGGCCCGAAACAAGCAGCCGGAGGTTGTAGTGATTGTGATTCTAGCTAGAGTGAGCAAGCAGAGGAGGAGCACGAAGGAAACGAAGAGGAAAGTCGTGATGTCGATATCGATGCCTCCGTCTGACCATTATCATTTCTAGCGATCACTAATACTATCACCACCATTCTGCTAGAGGCCGTTGTCGTCATTCTAATCAGTGTTCATCATCTCAATCATCAGAAAACAAACTATTGTGATGTGTCAGTGTGTGTGTGCGGGTGTTTGTATGTGTGTGAAAGAAATCAAGATAGAGGGAGAGAAAAGTGTTTGTAATACACTTGAGTCTAATAGCTGTTAAGATATAGACGTGAAGAATTTAATGTGAAGGAATATGAGAAGGCGAAACGTTCCCTACCTTCATGTCGTTTAAAGTGTGGATGGAAGAAAAGGATTGGTTGTCCTGTTTCATTTCCCTTTATTGTTCTTATACAGCGTATGCTACGTGGGTGCATGCATTGGTTGGTTGTGTTTTTAATAGTTTCTCTGGTTGATGTTACTCCTTTTTTAAATCGTCCGGTGTCTTCTTCACGCATTATGGTAATACGTTTAATCCGAACGTGAATGTTATCAGACGCTTTCACTTGCGTTTGAAAATGTTAATGAAGAGGTAGATTCAAGGGACGTTAGTTAATGTGCTCTGTATCTTCTATTATACCGGATTCATGGAGTATACGATGGGCGTAGGAAGTTTTTGTCACGTGTCGATTTGTGTCCACCTCAGAAGGAACCGAATCCCGTCGGTAAATCCGTATGTGTTGTCGTATCACAGTTCGTAAAACATCCGCTCGGTACGGAGCGAAAACATACCCCAACCTCTTTGAATGTGAGCCATTGATTTCATAACAGGACCAGGACCTTGCCATAAGCATTTGACTACTAACTTCTCATACGTACCTGCTACCCACTAACAGTCGCAAATGGACCTTTCTTGTGTTCATGAGGATTTTGCAGTTAAAGAGCTTAACGGTCAATTCAAATCGACTTGAGTGAAAATAAAACGGCATTCATGTTTAAATGGTAGTCTAACAGATTGATTCTAGTAACCGCGCGAATATTGCCAGGCATTTTCCTTATCGTTCCGCGTTTTCCAACATATTACCGCGATATTTCCAACATTATTTGTCAATGTACCGTGTCAGGTTTTCATCGTGCCACTTTTTGGATGTCCTTATTTCGGGCACCGTTTTTCTTACTCGCAAATAGCGACTTCGAGAGGTGTGGAACTTCCGGATCCATATCCTTGGAGGATTGGTCTTCAGTCGACTTCGTTCTTCCGAGTGTCCTATAGATCGTGACTGTTCTCGTGGTTACATTGTCAAGTAACTGTAACACATGCTTTAACATAACGGTGGAAATTGAAATAATGTTGGACCTAACACGTGTCGCACCGACAATTTGAAAATGGAATGGATGTGCATGTTTGTGGTGTATGTCTTCTTTGGTGTGTACGTGTTATGTTATGTGGATGTGTTGTGTCGTGCTGCATGTTTTTCCCATTAAATTATCCACATCCACATCCACTTACGATGAGATCTGCGGTTTGTGGTAATTGCCGTTTGAGCTTGCTAATCCGACTTGCCGAAGATATACATGTTAAAAGGAACGGAAAAGGATACGTTACAATATTTTCATGTACTTTTTAATTTTAGCAAACGGTCGCTGCCTTCCTGGATTCCGATCGAACCAAGAATGACTGATTTATTTCTTTGTTCTGGTTCTGACCATCTGGTGCCAGTGATACGTGTTTCAATTTGTTGAGCTTTTTTCTATTGTCTTTATTAAGTTCTTCTTTCATTCAGCGATTCCGTTTGGTTGTTTGGCATGTGAAGTTTGCTCCTTATATTTCGAAGCTCTTTTATATCAACGAACTGCTTTTTTTTCTCGCGAAAACAGATTGAAAATTGTTCATCGTATAATGTAATACAGGCTCCCTTTGCTGAAAAAAGGGTAAATAGTAGTTTTACTAAATAGCTTTGACTCCGTTCATGGTATGGTAGAACACCTTCTTTGGAGTGCTATTCTTCAACAGTGCAGGCTTTCATCTTCGACGATGTTGAGGGCAAGATGGAATACATTGGCAGATAAGCACACTAAACCACACACTAAAAACCAGCAGCAACATTGAATTTTCGAGCAAAATAACAAACATAAATCTTGAGGGAAAAGTAACGCAAAAAATAAAATAATATAAAAACCGTACAATTGTGTTAATGTCATTCTGAATGAATAAAAGTCATTCGAAAAGGCCGACAACGAAAAATCAGAAAATGCACGTGTGGAGGCGTACAAACACGCTACAAACATGTATTGCAGGGCAGCAGCCGAGAAGCGCCTTTGTGGCAGATGCTGTTTTGCAGTAGTGCTCTAATTGTTACTAATAGTTTTCTAAATGTTTCTTTCTAATGAAAAATGCAGATGGGCGGACGGTTACAAAGTTTTCCCAAAATGGTAATCATCTCGGAAATGCTGATCCATTTATTATTTGTCCGCAGTAGTAGAGTACTCCACATGAATAGTTGGCGAAAGGACACTTATAGCAAGAGGTGGAATAGCTTATACTAAAACTCTGCTAGCAGAACAATATACAGGATGAGATTTCTCGTCTCCCCAGTCCAAGTGAGTTATAGTCCAAAAAAGGTATTTAAAGTTCTCTTCCACTTGCTCAGGCAATCAGTGTCCTAATGGCTTTGTATCTTGTCTAGTTTGTGTGTGTGTTTTTTTTTCGTTTAATGATTTGTGACCTTCATCGATCTCGATGGGCATAAATATCTTACATCTTAGTCAATAGATAGATTCTTAGTTTCGCGCGTAGAGATTATCGCGGGACCCAATCTTCTCTATTTTCCCCCTGTTTTCCGCGGGTTCGTGGCCTCGTTTGCCTTACAAAAGCACTAGTATAAAATAATAATAGAATAAAAAAATGTACAGTCTAGGCACAGAGGTACTTTGCGAGTGGTTGTCATAAAAAAACAAACTGGATGGGGCCCCTAAGCCGGCTCTAGATTTGGCGCTGGGTGTCCCATTTTTGTCCGGCCTACATTCCCTTTAAAGTCGACTGCTTTCCGATGGCCGTACACTGACAATGTATCGCTGGCCATTCGCCATGTTGCTGTGCGGCGGCGGCAGATATTCGTCCGGCTGGAAGGTGTTGTTTTCGTGGCCCATTTCGACGTGGTTGCCATGGCTAGAAGGGTCGTGACCAACGGCCGCCACTGCTTCCGGTTTCGGGCCGTCCATGAAGAACATCGTGATAAAGAACAGCAGCGTGCTGACGCCGTAGAAGCCGGCGTAGAAGAACATAACCGAGCCGCGATAGCCGATCGCCTTGGCCAGCGGGTCTACGAGGATGGGCAGGTTTCCGCCGATGTTGTTCATCACGAACAGGAAGACTCCGATCGTGGTCGAGCGAACTTGCAACGGGACGATCTCCACCAGGACGGCAAACACGATACCGAACCACATTTCGGCTAAAAAGAGAGAAGGAAATTATCCAAATAACAAACACTGTTGGCTGTAATCGTTGGTTAGAGTAGATGTCATGATGAATAACACACCGAAGAAATAGCTAATTCCGAGCGTGATCATCGCCCAGAGCGGCTCGAAGTATACCGAACCGAAGGCGAACGGTGTGGCAAGGAGCTGACTAACGGCAAGGCAGGCCACCCGGGACCGGATGCCCATCTTGGCGACGAACTTGTCCGACACGATTCCACCGACGACCACTCCGATACTGCCGATGCCGATGGTCACGGCGAACAGCCACCAACCGAGGTCGACGTCCGGGAAGTAGATGTTGTAGTACAGGTCGGCGTTGTACGCAAAGGTCATACCGCCCGAGTGGCGGATCGAGGCGGCAAACATGAGCAGCAGTACACGGGGCTGTGTCAGCACCTTGACGAGAGAAATTTTGGCCTTGCCGTTCGCGTCCTCTCCGATGCTTTGGCGCTCCGGTTCCCGCAGTGTCGTTCCGGTAAGGACGGCCATAATCAGCGCGAGCACTCCAGTGCCGTAATAACACACACGCCATCCCTGTACGGGGGAGAAAAAAAAAGTGAACGAAACTCTTCAGTGCTCGATTCGTGATCCTGTTGCACCTTCTGCAGGGCAGGCCAATTTTACTTACCAGTCCACCGATGTCTAATTTGGTGATGTAACGACCCACCGGGAACGCGATTCCGTAACCACCATAGATACCCCAGTTGAAGATGGCCATCACGAGGGCGCGCTTGCTCTCTGGGAAGATGTCGGACATGATGCCGGTGGCCAGGGGGTTGCAGCCAGCTTCGCCGGCCGCCATAACCATCCGGAGCAGAATGAGGTGCCAGTACTCCTTGACCGTACCCTGGAACAGGATGGCCACGGCGAATACTAGCGTACACACAAACAGCATCCGAACGCGGTTGTAGCGATCAGCCGCCACACCGAGCACGACGCCCATCACCGTGAATACTGCGATAAAGCTCGGACCGGCCAATAGCTGATACTCCAGACCGAGGCCATTATAGTTCCATTCGCAGTACACCGTTCCGTTGATGTGCTGCTGATGGCATCTGGGGGAAAAATTCACCACTAGCTTTAATAGAACCGCTCATTGACCCAAACGAAAGCTTCACTACGAATGTAGCTTTAAGCTTTCTTTGATTTTTTCATCTTTCGTTTTAGTGGACAACTACGTTTTGCTGGTAAATTCTTCTCCATGCTACCTTGACTATGATGTACAATAACGATCAAGGCACTTACTCATGTTCTATGACAAATTCGGCACACTGCGCCGGCAGCTCATGGCGTAGATAGTCGGTGTGGTTCTGCTGGCAGGCCTGGTCGCCGTAGATTAGCTCGATGGCGGTCGCTTTCGACGTGACGCCGATCAGGTAGTGTCCAAGCTCGCCGGAAATATAGCCGACCGTCAGCACGGCCAGCACGTACGGTTTGTACAAGAAGCCCAGCTTCTCCATCACGGACGACTGCATTTTGGCGGTGGGTTTTCCGGTGTGTTTTGTTTGAGAGATAAATAACAGTTCCTGTAGGCGACGATGAAATGCGAAAGAGCAATGAAACTTTCGTTGAATTCACTTGATCTGGGTTGGTTTGTGTGCGTGGGAGCGCATACCCGGTCGAACGTCTACTAACTATTCGGGTACAGGATCAAATCTGGTTGACAGATGTTCGATTGCAATAAAAATGGATGATTGCCGCACGAGAACGTGTTGTGAATGAGTTTGATCAGAGAATTGTACAGTTTCTTACTTGCTCGTGAAGATGGCAGAAAATTGTTGAAATAAATCAACAGTTGTCTGAACATTCAATTTCATCGCTCTACTTGTGATTGATTGTTAAATGGTTGGTCATCAACCTCATTAATCATTGTCGTTTTGTGCTGCTGAACTGTTTGTGCAAATACCGTTTATAAGCGAGGTGTGGTGAGTTACTACTGGTGAGGTACTGCTCGAGGGTTCTTGATTGTTCATTCGATAATAGACCGAAGTGTTATTACTTTGCATCGATTTTCGTGCATAGTATTTTGTGATGTAGGATTGCTTCAACTATAAGAGTCTATATGAGTATATGTCCAGTAACAAAATTAAATTATTGCATTTTGTTTTTTGTTCTTCCCTTTTGTGAACTCTAAAGGAACCTCAAATTATTACAACAGCGATACCATGAGAAAATTGTCTTGTCATAAGTGAATATTGATGAGCGAATGAAGATGTTGTGGAGGATTGAAATGGGGTGTATTATAAAACACCCATTAGACACCAGCTCGACGCGTTTGAAGGCCTAGCATTGAGCGATAAATTACACACGAGTAATAAAAATAGATCCTGTTGCTCATCAATTAGAAAAAGAGGGGGATACATTAATCCACGTTTGGTCTCATCGATAAATCGGGTGCAGCTCGTGCATGATGATTTATGGATGAGGAATGGAGTCTTTAATTATTTTACGATTGCACAATGTTCAATGCGACTCAGTAGCGGCACGGAAGGAACTATAATGTTCATTTATCTTTTATTGTGTTAGCCCACACGGGAAGAGAATATGAATGCAAACTGCCTCTAATCAACTATCGCCAACACAAATCGTGATGTTGTTTGATTCAAGTGTGCGCATACGAGAGTATTGAGAGTATTTCACTGTTCACACAGGATGTCTCTTGCATTCATATTGCATTTTGAATTTAACAAGAATATCAACTACAGCTTAGGAAACCACCACTGTAGTTCATGGAAATAGAAATTTAATTCTATTTTCCATGTAGGTTTTCCTGGAATGATGTAGGACTACATGAGTGCACCACAGTTCATAGAAATGTACTCTTTTCATTCAATTGAAATTTAAGTCATATGGTTAAAATTATATTGGAAGGTAAACACTAATGTTCATTTTAATAATTTTCTTGTTTCCAGAAGTTGATACCAGATGCAGTTGTTGCAGAGCACGCATTATAAAATGTTTGAGTATTTTTTCTTCAATCGAGGCCGTTCATTCCACCCGGAAACACGACTATCGTTTGTTTGTATGTCGGGTAAACTATAGCACCCACTACTGGTTGACTCGTTCGGTGTAAATTTGAAGCTCATGGCAAAGCATTCAATCAATGCTCCAACATGCTGATAGTGTTGTAGCGGTATTATTTTGCGTTGGTTCGCGATTTTCGCCACAAAAAAAGGTGACAGTTTAAATTGCAACGAAAAAACAAAAAAAAAACCGAGAGGACAAACATATCCTTTCACTTTCGGATCAGCAACGCCGGTCCTGGGCAACCCGGCGACGAGGTGATAAAGCAAACAGAAGCAAAAGGTAGTCAACAGCCTTCAGCAAGCACTCCACGGCAACAGCACAGCTGGAGCAAACTGGAATGCAGGCGAATGCTTGCAATCGAATCCTGCTCGAGTAACAGGAAACCCGGCTCGAAGTTAGTTAAAAGGCGCGCCACTAACCTGTCCCACCTGTTGCTGCAGTTCGTTTCCGGCTTCCGCTAGTTTTCGATCGGGCTAAAGCCGAAACGAATATGGAATGTGGGGCCTTACTAAACAACTAAACTCGTGGGTTTCAGACGCTATGAGGACCGTGAAGGGTCAGCGAGACAGTTTTTGATGCATTTTACAGCTTCACTAGGTAGAACGCGTCTGTATGTTTCACTAAAAATGCGGCATGGACAACCGACAGTCCTCCCACATATGCTGTCGGAATAGTTATAGTGCTCAACGTCTCGAAAGCTTAGAGTGTTAATTGCTTGATCTGATCCGCCGCGAGGTTGATTGGCTCGACCACTCGTTGACGCATTCCACGCCACGCATACACCCCCCGGCCGGAACCTCCTGGTAGCCGGTGCCCCGTGTCCTCAGGAGCCGTCCACTCAACGCCAGCTGCGATAGAAAACCAACAACTAATCAAATCCGTAATACGATAAGTATGCAGCCCTCGGCAGAGCTGACACGGATATGTCATTATTGTGGAGAATAAAAAATCCTTATAAGTTATGCCGTCGCGATCACCTGTCGGCGTGCGAGTAAACCCGTTGGAACACGCATGCAACAGTCGCCCTGCCGCAAAACAGTTCGCTCGATTTCAAGTTCAAGTTCGATCGCCGCGTTCACACCACGACTGCACGACTCTGGACGGGTGCCAGGTGTGCAACGGCGGATTTAATGATCAATCAACACCGTTCAGACCGGGCAGTTGATGCACTTCACTGTTGCATTTTAATGGCCGTGGTCCAGTTGGAGGCAACGAGTAGGTCGCTACCGGACCGGATTGAAAGGTTCCTGGAATAGTCGTGGGTGCTTCAATCTACATTCCACGTACGAAATCCCGCCACTGGTACCGCGTGGGCGCTTTAGGTCTTCTTGCAAAAAATGAAACATTGGGGCATGGCTTGTAGCAATAGGTGGAGGCTTTCCAGTCCAATTGCCTTATTCCTTATAGTTTTGCAGTGTAAATGAGTCTTGCTACCATTGCTAGCCGAGCCCGTTTGCTCATGTTTAACGCCTGCCGGTATGCATATTCCATCCACTTAACATTATGCAGTTGGGATATTGATGGTGATTGAAATTTATGAAGAAGTGAATCGGAATTTTTTGCTGTCATGATGGCTGCGTTAATGAGTGCGTATATGTGGCCGGGAAAGGAAGTGGGAAAGAATAACACATTGAGCTTTTACCGCGTGGCAAATCATTGCACTTAATTGCACTCCTGTTCTCTCTACATATAAAAAAAACTCTGTTCTATAAAATAGAATGAAAATATAATTTTAATGATCCAATTTTTTTCAATTCAACCATACCTTTCAATTTCAACCGTCCTTCTTATAAGCACTAATTTTCTCAGAACCTTTATCGTGAGATAATTAGTAATGTCTACTGAATAGACAGTAGTGTGGGACACACAAAAAAGTGTTAGGATATAAATAGAATGTCAACAGAGCAAAAAAAGAGAGAACTTAAAATGCTAGATGTCTAGCTCCAAAACAAATTCTTCCAAAGTACATGAATCGAAGCTGTGCGTATAAAAAGTGGCCTCACATACCGGACATCTGTGTCCCTCTGTGATCGAAATCAATTATTATAAGCCTGAGGCATGAAACAGCCGCCGGTTGTGTGTCCACATTCTGCACGCATCTAATGCGACAGCTTAGACGGGGGAGCAGCTTTTTAATGATCCGCTCACGGCAAGTTGCGGCTTCGTCTAGCATGAGCGATCGGATGAAGAAATTGAAAGTGTTGGTAGAAGGTATCCCAACAAAAAAAGCAAAGAAGGATGGAAGGTGTGAGGATGGTGAAGTAACGTATTTCTCCGTTTTTTCGCTTCGTTTCTGTTTTAGCGGTTCATTAACAATGGCCACAAACGCTGATGTTCCCACATTCGTTTCCTTCTTCGTTCTCTTTTCTTGATGTGTGGCAGCTCCAATGGAGGCAAGAGCCTCCAATCTTGGCTGTGTTGTTAATTTTTTTTTTCGTTTGACGGAGCAAGTTCAAGGTAAAACCGATGATAAACCGCGGTTAAACGCACGTGTTCGATGGAGAGTGACACCGCCGGGGCAAAGGATGGTCGTTTTAGCGGTAACTGCCAGAAGAAAAAAATTATCCACATGGTCAGACCTATCACAGCAGGACGGGAGACTGTCTCTAGTGGCGACTTTTATCTGTTTCCTTCGAACTTCCGCATGTTTGCGATTGGAGCAAGGTTAATGAATACTCCACACTGGTCGCGGATATGGTGATGTTTCGGCATTAAATTTGACACTTTTAGCCCATTAAACCAACCAATGAGGGGTGAAACTGATCAGAAGACAAGTGGGGGGCGGCACGAATTTTCAGTTTCCCATTATTTCAATACTTTAATGATCGGTATTCTACCATCTGCCATCGGCATAACATTCCGATTAATTTCATGATCGCGTCATAAACAGTTGGTTTTAGGTCTTCTACCCCAGGAAAACACCTCTTTATGGTCCGGATGAAGTCTGATCGGTATCTGAACTTTGCACATAAATTCCGCACCGGCAGAAGGTTTCGTGTCGATCGTTTCCTGTAGCCGCGACTAGCGCTGCGTGGACAGTGATTGTTTTTGGGATGGCAAGACGAGAGTGAAACAATATGGTCGTACCCTGCCTTGCGAAAGGCGGAATTACTGAGTTCTTAGGCCAATCGCGTAAAGTTCAATCCGCCCGCGACGAGCACTGTACCAGCGATGATAAATGGTTCCGGTGCACGTTCTGCCGCCGCCGTTCACGGTCTGATCATTGGATCCGATCTGTGATCCGCGGGGCCACCGTACCGCACAGAGTGTTCCGGCTCGGAATTGGCCGACCATAACGACTCGACCGGATCGAGCATAAGAAATGTAGGTTAGCAATGTTTAAGCGGGGCGGATATTTATCGGGGCATGAATATTATTATCGTGATGACCTCAAGAAAAACGGGCTGTTGGTTGTGTCGTTTGAGTTCGAGAAGTGACTCTTAGTATTCTATGGCAGAAATATTCAATCCGTTTTAATTGGTCCGCAGAATTGAAAAGACTTGCCGCCATTATGAGTGTCATAAACGATGAACCGTCCTGCTCATCCAGTGCGCTAGGGATGCAGGACGCTGAGAACGGTTCAATTAAAAGTATACGTATCCGAAATGCCAACAAGTGGTGTAGAACCGGAGCCAGAAGCAATCGTTTGTGTGGTTTTTTCCCCCCAGTACAAGATACCAACGGGTGAAATCCATAAAATCAGCCTTGAGTTGGATTCAACAGTGATCACTCACTGTTACCTGGCGCGGGATTCAGATTTCAGATGATTAATTTCACACGCTTGTGCCAGTTACGGTTGCGAGCGTACGATATTTGAACCGGCCCCGGGTTGAAACAAACAAAAAAGAATTAACTAGAAAGAAGTCCACAACGCCTTGAGTGAGCGTGGGTGAGAGAAGGAAACCGTTTCGCCGGTTACAACCGGAACACATGCCGTGAAGGCCCCGACGAAGGGGTTGAAAAAATATCAGTTCCGAGTGTCACCGAAGTTAAAACTACTTCAAACGGCAAAAAGGTAAATGAAAAATGATAACGCCATTGTCAATTTGTAAGTAAGCTTCATTGGTAGGAAGTAGTATGTGCAGATATTATAGTTTAATGGTCGTTAGCGTTCTTGTTCCTTCCATTTAAAGATTAAAGGTTTGTGATTGTGAGGTTTGATAGTTGACAAAGAAAGAAACACGTTTTTCAGTTTCTCTACACATCAAAAGCCATCACAGTTTGGCGGGAAGAACAGCATGATCGGACAAAAACCGGGGAACGATAAAAAAAAACTAGTCCCTTTGAGCGTATCAACGCCCGGCTAATGACTTGTTCAGGATGAGGTATGAAACGGAATAAAAGCAGCAGAAGTTCAGCAGACCGACATTACAAGGAACGTGACTCGAGCGCACTGCTGGAGTCCCCGCGCCGGAGAAGATGGGATTCGTTGGGGATGATTGAGTTCCAGAATAATTACAGGTAATCGCTTGTATTCACCTCTGGCCGTTTTTAGCTAGCGTTCCGCGTGCTTCTAGGAACTTGCAGGTCTAGGTCCAGTAGAACAGGTCTAGTCCTGCTCTGGCGGTGAATCTGCTCGCCGTCGACCAACAGCAGCCAGTAGCCAGTAGCTGCCTAACAACACTTATCGGCAACGAACGAGCTGTGTCTCACAAAGTAACACTTTAGCTGAGCTTCTTCTCAACGTGACGGTGAGAAACTCTCAGGCCCTGTGGGTTTGCACTACACTCTCGTGGGACTGTTTCACTTGAATCGGCGTGAATTCTGGCGTGGCACACGATCAACAGAGGCACGATCACACAGGCTCGCGATCACGATGGCACAGGTACGATAATGGCACCTTCCAGGCAAGCGATGCGTTTCTCGGTGGTTGTTGGGTTTCGAACCCCCGGAATGTTCGTCCACTAATAGTCCGCTTCTGGACAACCGTCTCCGGCGCGATTCGGACACTGACTAAGCTGGCGGTGGCTCAAAGCGCGCCAATATAAGTAACCACCGCGAGATGGTTTACAATTCGCGCGAAATACAGCCACAACCACCACCACCACCACCACCATCTTCGTCACTTCGAGTATGTTCGCGTGAGAAGGACGGACAACATACGAAGGAAGGCGAGACAGAAGTGGGTGTGGAAGGGGGGCGGGTTGGAGCCGCCGAGGTAACCAGTTTCAATTCGAAGGTATGCCTATTGGCTTCTCCACCCATGCCATGGTAGCGTGCGGTGTAACTGAACTTGCTGGCAGCGACGTTCAGTTCTAGCGGATCCTGCCCGGCAGGGCAGAGACGCCCGGAAAAGTTCTACGACGACGGTGCTGGCGCGGTCATGATTCTTCTGTTCTGCTGGCGGTTGGCTGTTCGGGACGGGACTCTTGCTTTTGCCTGTCCCAGGGCACCGGTTGACCCTGGATCTAGATTCTGGAAGCAGAACAATTCTGGTTCTACGACTTCGAGCCCTTTTTTTTGCTCCAAGACTTGTTGCGGATTACTGTGGATATCGTGAAGTTGCTGGGAGAGAATGATAGGATTAAAAAGAATGAAGAAGCGTGAGTAGGCTAGTGCGCGAATGCGACCATTTCCACTGTACACCTTTCTGTCTACGCCCGGAATACGCCCATGCCTGGCTCGTTCAATAGTGCGAGTAAGGCGATTTGGGGAATGCAGTGTCTTAGAAGTGAACACCAAACATAACAAACCGTAGCAACACAGGCGGGGAAAGAATAAGCAAAAACTCCCGTCTGCAAGGGGTGGAGTGTATGGAAACCACCATAACAGATCGTAGCAACGGAATGGGACTAGAAGGGAAACGAACGTGAATCACGGAGCTACTGCCTGCGGCCATAGCACCCACACGGTTCTATGTTTCTTCTAGACCCCAAACATCGTCAGTGTTGCCAGT
>JAOEFI010000003.1:11365392-11381035 GCA_034621735.1 Anopheles plumbeus
GTGTCATCGCGCGGTTGTTGCAGGTCCCCGGGAGATATATTTAAAATACTTACGAATATCATCAATTTCGATAAGCGGCACACATGATGCAATTTGTGGATCTGCAAAGGCAACACTGTGCTGGCAACAGGTTCTCTGTTGGGGTTGTCGGTTTTTTGTTTGCCCCGACTGGCGTTTTTCTTTTACCTCGTTCCTTGGTTGCTTCCCACATTCATTTGCGATCCGGGAACTCCTTCGCCTGCGCCGCCCGTTGAGTGCAATTAGCACTCGAAAAGTGCAGTAAATAAATGATGGCCCCATCTATTAGCCACTTGCATCCATGTGGTATCCTGTTCGAAAGGGTGTATCGCTTCGGGCGTCCGGGAGTGGATGAAGGCGTCGGGTCTCGTGGCAGGTCCAAATTAGCAGTAATGTGTTGCCTTTTTTTTTTTGCTCCGTCTCCGTCGTTGCAGCAGCGTTCGTTTTGACACAAAAAAATAACCCAATCTTCTGATTCCACCTTTCGAAGACTGACTTACAGGCAGCGCTCGTGTTCCACATTTGATAATATTACCTACCCTGGCTGGGACCAGGGCTACTTACCGAGGACGTGTACGGATAGTCCACCTGCCGCATCACTCCACCAGCCTCCTCCAGGTACTTCATGGTGTTCCTTAGGGATCCTCCTCCGCAGCCCTGTCGAAAATATTGGAAAAAAAAACTCCTTTAAACGGAGCAAAACAAACAAGTCGACCTGTAACACCTACCAAGTTCCCGTTGGCGGTGGAACAGTCCACCATCTGCTGCTCGCTCACCAGCTCCACCCGGCCGATGTGCTTCATCAGCTGGGCCGAGACGGCGTACGCGACGCTGAACGCGTAGCAGGAACCGCACGTCTTCTGGTTAGCCTGGGCCGTTTTGAAGCCCTTCTCGCGCCAATCGATCGACTCCGGCAGGTCGTTGCTCGAGCTGACGATCTCGTCCGATATGGTGGAACTTACCTTCCGGTGCGGATCCATCTTCAGCCGCACCAGACGCTTCCGGTACTCGCTGTTTTGCTGTTGAAGAGGGGAAAAGAAGAATCGTACAGGACAGGGTGGCCTTGATTTCGAGACGTCAGCTCACTGTTCATTACTTATCACACAATCAAGAGAAGGGTCCTGCTGACAGGAGCAGCACAACATAAAGGATATTGGTTTAAAAACCTGTCGTCAATCCAAGGTTTTCTCTATGTCCCTTTTCCGAGAGAAGAAACGTGGGAAAATGGCTGACGCCATTCCCAGTTATGTTGGAATGAAAATATTGCACTGAACATAGCAACCTGGAGCGTTGTGCGGAGAGCATCCAATTTCAAGGGCTTCTAGTACCCTTTGTAGAAAGGTATGGGTGTGTGGCCCACAGTGTGCAGCTACACGTGCCAAATCAGGAAAACCCGGAAATCACTTTTACCGTTACCGCACGTGCGGAATCCCGCAAAGGAGCAAACTAAATGAAACGGCTTCACGGAGTGTGAATAGAAACTCCGCCGTCCTTCTGCGAACTGAGATGTGCACCCGACGAGTGTAGCTGTCCGGTGCATTGGCGCGTCGGTATGAAATGGAAGCCATAGACAGTGCCTCGGAAAAGCGGGGCAATCGTATGTGCCTGCACGAGCCAACTGGTCGCCGTTCTGGTAGGTCATTTTCACGACGAAGCCTCGGTGGGATTGTGCGAATGACGCTAAGGGCTCCCGGTATCGGTGCATTCCTGGAATTTACCATTGCGGCCACTACATTAGTGCTGCTGGTGCATAGTTGGACACTGTTAACACTTCTTCTGATTAATATACCGGCAACAATTATCTCCACATGTTTGTCAGGACTGGAGGCAAATAATAATGTTTCTTCTCACTATGGAAAGCACTAAAGCGGAAAATTCGCTCTGAAAAGAACTCACTAAAAGCACTAAACTGTGTGTTGTAAATGTATCGTAATGCGAGGGCATTAGGTGTTTCTTGTAGCAAAATTCCTTCGAATGGTTGCCCGGAGTCCACTGGTTTTGTATACTCAAGCTAATACACGTTGAGCCTCGTTAAACCCGCTCGCCGAAACAACACCATTCTAATTTAAA
Source organism: Anopheles plumbeus (assembly GCA_034621735.1). Lineage (NCBI taxonomy): Eukaryota > Metazoa > Arthropoda > Insecta > Diptera > Culicidae > Anopheles > Anopheles plumbeus. The sequence goes on from JAOEFI010000003.1 coordinate 11,367,481, forward strand.
GTCAAATAACCCGTGGCGGGAGCGAGATCCAGCGAGATCAAGAATATTGACAACCGTTCGCATAATTCGCTATGCAAACAGCTACCCCAAACGGTGAGCCCAACGGGTATTCGATGGGATTTTCACTACCACTCCGACAGCCGGCCGGCAGGCCCCTACCGCCTGGAAAATGGGTGGGGTGGTCGGAATGGTGTGCTGGATTCATTCTCCCGGCAGCATTTTGCTCCAGCTGAGAAAATGCTGCATCGAATGAGCATAATATGCGCGCGCGCGTGGGTCCACCGGGCCGTGAACATAAATAACGCCGGCGGATTGTGAGCTGCGAAGAAAACCCATCAAATCAACCCACCGCCCGAAATTGGGCGTACGATAAGCCACCGGCCGGATCGGATCGGTGTACCCACCATGTCGGCGAACGCGTTCGGTGCCAGGCGGAATCGGTTCTTGCCCGCCTCGAACTCCTTGTTGTGCTCGTTGATTTCCTCCAGGTTGTCCATGAAGGCGGACCGCCGGCGCTGGGTTCGGTACTTGGCGTAGTACTTCTTGTGGTGTTTTTCCTGGTGGTGGTGGTAGGGCGAGATTGATTTTGGAGTTGGTTTGAAAAAGGTCTGAGGTTTTTTTTTGGGGACGCTCCATGCACGTCTTTTTGACTCTAGTCGTTGGACTTCAATTTCACAGGACCTCCGACTAACTCTTACCATATACGACCGAAAGGAGTCACTGGCGGCGTTCGTGGTCGACGAGGAGGAGATGCTCGATGGTGCAGCTTGCGCCACGGGAACAACCGCTAACTCCTTCCCTTTCCGAGGCGCCTGTTTGTGAACAGCCAACACCATCTCCCCGCCGCCTCCTGCACCGTTCTCAACGGTCTCCAGTTCCTCCGAGAGCGAAATCAGCTGCGAGCCGTCGAACGATCGCTTTCCAACCGATTGCAAAATGGGCGTCTTCGATAACGGCCGGTTCGGCTCTGGACGGGCTGAACTTCCGGCAGTTCCCGTAGACACCGGTGCGGGCAATGTCGAATCCGTCGCTGCGTGGTTGTTGATTTTCGGTCGCGGTTTCCGTTGCGCGGTAACGCGGCCAATCAGTGGCAAGCTACCGGTGGAAAACCACAAGATCAGCCAAACTGTTCGAAGTTTCATGTCGCCTTGTCTTCTGGTGCTGGTGGTGGTTTTACGAGCCAACCTTGGTTGGTTGATCGCCGGCGTGACACTTGGCGAGGCGAGTTAACTAGTGACTGACCACTGGTGTAGCCGGGCGCCTTTCGCCGAAGCCGCAGACAACATAAGTGCCGTCTTGGCAAAAATTGAATGCCGCTGTTTATGAGTAGACGTTGTTTTCTCGTCGATGCTATTTTGCCGTGTCCCTTTCACGGTTCGACTGGCTCGGACTTGGGCGTTGTTTGAGAATGATTAAATTTATTTATTTACCGTTTTTCCTTCCCAAAATATCAATACGAAAACCCCTTCAAAAACCTCCATCCCTCGTCGAACTAGTTGCAACGTGGGCACGAAACTAACAGAAGACGATTTTGTTTACCCTACACCGTATAGAGTTCACGCCTTCACTTTGTTTATGTACTTTTTTTCCTTCCTTTCTTGGTGGTCGAAGAAAAACTGTTTCTAGATCGACCAAGACCGGGGCCAGATGGAATTTTCCTTGCCCGCCCGAAAACGAAACTGGTTCGCATTGTCTCTTAACCTACATAACTACGGAACACTCTTCTGGCCGGGAAGTTGTTTTTCTTGCCGCGCGCTAAAGGTGTTCGGCCCTACATTACCGCGCGTTTCGCGGAAAAGTGTGCTCATCATCAATTTGTCAGGGAATTTGTTTTCGGAAAAAAATAAGGAACTGTTAAAGACAACACATGCACGGACAACTCTACCCTTCGGTCAGCTTGAATGACGCACGCACCGGGTAACATTGTGATCGAGGTACGGAACCCAAAGAAAAGTTTATTGACAGTGACACCTTGTGATGATTTAAGCCTTGTAGGCGTTTTTTTTCGATCCTCGAACTCAATCCATGTTTTCCAAATACGGCAGAGGGTAATAAAAACCAATATTTGTACAAAGAAAACCCAATGTTTAAAATAGTCCACCATGGATTTCGTAAATGTATCAATCGCCAAAGTTCAAAGAAGACTCTCGGTTGCTTCATATTTGCCACTGGACAACATGTTTCCAAGCATTGATTGCTTTGAACCTCCTTATGCTTCGATGGAGAAAATAAATAAAACTGGGACCATTAAAAATCATAAAAATAAATCGTCACGTTTCGGTGGCCTGTTTGGGGGTTGTGGAGGACTGTTGTTGCCCTGTGAACCAACGAAACATGATCATCGTGAGGGCGCCCTTCGACAGAAGCATAATTAGCAGGCGCCAGGGCTACAGGACGGAAGCGACCGACAGTTTTCCTTCCAATAATAATAATAATAATTTTGTTTGACAACCGCTCGTGGGTGTGTGTGTGTTTGTTTGTTTTCTCCGGACCGGTTCATTCATCTGCCACAAAGGTGGGGAAAAGTGCGGTTTTTCCGTGGGCGGCTCGAGTGTGTGGGAGCGCGTGCCGGATCGAGTTGTTGCCAAAATGAAAATTGATGAGCTTCTACATGCAGAGCAGAAGGGAAGCTGAACATAAACGAAAAAGTAAATGAAAAATGAAAGAAACGTTACTCGCAAAAGGAAACGGTTCGACCCCAGGGAAATGAAAATAAAATAACCGGTACACACGAAACAATGCCTGGGGAAGCCTGTCGAACGAGAGAGATGTTGGGAAACATATCCCGTACGGTGGGAAGGATTGTGGGAGTGGTTTTTCCGCGAAGCAAACGTACGGTACTCCTGCATAGCCAGTTCTTTCAATGAATGCCTGTAGCGATGGACGGGGGTGGCGTTTTTCATAAAAATCATTAAACATCCTTTTCCGCCGGAACAACATGGCGGCAATATTAGACACGGCTCTGTCATGTGTGCGTCGAGTGCGGTTTTTCGTCCACATTGTTGACGTTTTGCGGAGTTGATTGCCCCGGGGGATGAGGTGTCGGTTAGTGTTCGACCATGGACTACTTCTTCGTCGAAACGACTAAATAGACTTCAATCGTGCACGAGCGGAATGTTTGGCCTACTTTTTTTTCTCCACCCCAACGCATCCCCGAAGGGTATTAAAGCCAAATTGATGTCATCTTAATTACGGAGCGGTGAGACCACATTCCCATTTTTCATCGAACAAAAACAAACGGTTCGAATATAATTTACTGTTCGTAATTTAAAATTCGGGGAAACGTTGTCGTCAAGATGCAATCACTCGCTGCTCATAAATCTCGATCGGGTGCAACCGAAGAAGCAATAATGAGCAAGAGGCAATGTTGGGCCAATAAGGGAAAAAGTATTTTAATCCACTCACGCCCATGGTCCAGCCGGCCGAAACCAGCGCGAATAAGGGTGCGTCTCGGTATATTGGTAGCATTATTAAAAGAAGATTTATGAAGTGCTATTTATTTGTGCCCAGCGGGCTGCTAAGGGAACATTCCACTTTGTCTAGTTTTCTTGGATGGAATAATCATCACGAAGAAGGATGAATTAGGGCAAATTAAAATATAAAACCTGGAAGTCTAGTTTCGAAACATCTTCAAGATATACTAGCTTTTGAATTCTAACTATTTAACTCAAATTGATACACTATGAATATATCCGTATCAGTACAATTTATATGTGTTTTCCCGCGCTACCACCAAACATAGGACTCCCTGGACGGATGGGAAGGCGTAAATAAACACTGCTCCTTCTCCTGCAGCGAACTGTGTTGTCCGCGCGTTGGTGGCGCTTGCGATACGCGACGATGGCGTGAAAATAAATAATATCGTATTTATTTCTCACGCGGTTCCGATCGTATGCATGCGTGCGTCCTTTTAGGGCCCGGCCCGGCACGCATCGACGCTGGTGGCGGGAGGATAATAAATTCCCTTAATGATCAATCGATCAACCGAACCAGTGCGCGTTCGCCATTGGCTTTCGCGATTTGCTGCGTATCTTTTTTGCACACTAACGCCACCGCGGTTTTGATATGAGGCGCAGAAGGGCCCCATGGATGGATTATGGGGGTTTGGTATAATATTAAAAATTCAATCCCGGTAATTGAAACCAACTGCCGCAATTTATTTCACCTCGTTCGATGAATACGAAACACTCGGTGCTCTGCCGCGTCGGTGTTGCTGATCGTGCATCACTTGGAAGTGACACGACGCGAAACAAAAAAAAAAGAAGGAAGGCCACGAAGAATCGATCGCTGGGGCCGCAAAGTGTCATCACGCGAAATAAAAAGTGACTGAAAATAAATAAACGCGAAACAGATTCGCCACACGTTCGCCGCCGGCAGTTCGCTAATTGAGTTTAATTTATGGCCACCGGGAGTTAATATACATTTGTACGCGATTTGGGCGCCGACTGGAATGAGATCAGCACTTTTTATTTTATTTTCAAAGTATTCAGTTCTGCTTGCGCTCTCCTTTCGCTCGAGTTCGTGAGTGGTTGTTCCCATTTACTTTTCCCATTTTGTGCGTTAGCCCCCATTGGTTTTATTTCATTGTTTCAGTGTACATGTTTTTTGAATAAGAAAATGGTATTATGTTATAAGGAGAATGTTTCAATTCAAGTCCTGCAAAAGTCTATGTTTAGTTTTAGCACCTGCAACATTATTTATGTATTTCAAGTATATCAAAACGCACAGCAAGTTCCATGTTGAATTGCTATAAATGTTGATATAACGAACTTTTATTCACATGAAGTATTGCAGCATTAAATGATGGAAAGAAGTGCAGCATTGGTTGCACCCGCTTCTTGTAATGCTGCGCTGTTCCTCTGAACATAAATAAAAGAAAACAGTGCATCAGATTAATGAGAAACAAATATTTACACTACAACTGACGGATGTTTTAGTTTATGAAAAGATGGATGAGAACCCTGATCATATTTATTTACCATCGTTATTACTAGTGACGATGAGTGAGGCTGTATTTGTTTTTCTTCAGTTTTATGTAATTCACCCTCCAAGATCCGACGGCAGGGCCCTCACACTCGAACAATGCTTCCGGCGTGGGAAAGCGAAAGACGGGAACCGTCTTTGCATCTCTTTCGACAGACGCCGAGAAAACCGCAGTAAACTACAACTTCCACCGGAACGGGCTCGTTTTTTCCGGTTGGAAAGATTATGTCACCCTTCCTGTGTGAGCCCTTTCTACGCGAAACCCACCAGTCCGGTCCTTCCGGTGTGTGGGAAGCCGACGCAAAGTGGGCAAATGTTGTTCTATCTGGAGTTTTCTCCGCCTTATACTACTACTTCTGCCTTCCGATTGCCCGGAAGTGGTTCGATGTGATCGAATGGAAAGGTAAATGAACGTGAAAATTATTCAACGTAAACTACACAATGTACATCGACTGTGGGAAGAACTTCCGCCGATCGGTGGAAATCCACCGACGTTTGGCCACGGCTGATGGTAACTTCCGTCTAATTTGTCTTTCCAATCTAACCTCGGTAGGAAACGATCCTAGAAATTCTCTAATTCCTAGCAAACGAACCACTTCGCTCTGGGACGTAAATTATGCAAAGTGATATTAAATAATAATCTGACGGTAGCAATTACAAAGTTTTCCCACTTTCTAAACGTTCGTCCCAGGAATGAACTCTTTAACTTTCTCTCGATAAGAACGGAAGAAAAATGAATTATTTCCATATATTTAATGTACAAAATTAAACAGCCTTTCCTAATGAGGCACATTATTCTCCACATTCGAACAACTTTCCCTCAATCAAAATACCGTTTCGGACTTGTTCACATTTGACTAATTGCGGCACACTTACCCTCAGTGCTGCCCACTCATAAACAAATAAATCCCCAGCAACGACGTGCTGAACCAAACAGCCGGTAGTTAGCAGCATGTTTCCAATTAGCGCCAGGCCGCTGAGGATTGGAATGGGAATTTAGGGGTGAAATATGCAACTCCAACCGGGGGGGAACTGCATACAACAAAACGCCAATCAAGATGCCGGCACTGTTTTCGTTTGTTTTGCTGTTTTTTTTTTGTATCGCACATAATTTCCACTCGTTCCGGTCCATTCCCGCAACCCGAGGGCCGGAAGCCAGAGGTGGAAAGCCATTGGGGTGAGGAGGAAGCACACGCGGTTCCTGTACGTGTTGCATGTGCAATGGAAATTCATTGCTTCCCGTTTTCTCACCCCCCGGATGGTGGCCGCGGCAATTTGCGGCCCTTTCCGCCCCGTGTGTGTTTGTGAGTAGTAGCCGGCCACACCACAGCTGACTGCAGTTTCTCACGATCATGCACCACGCCGTGCCGGATGCCGTTACGGTAAAGACAACAGACGAAACAAGAAGAAAGGAAAAAAAACACACACAGAATCCAAAACTTGTTGCGCGCGAAACATTCGAAGCAGCGCTCCGAAAATGCAGCCGGGAAGGTCGGAGTTGGGGCGCCAGTTGCATTCATCATGCAACGGTGACATTTGAATAGCTGTTAAATGTACGCAAATGGTTCGGAAGGTGGGCGAGAAAAGGTCCCCCCACCACGTACCTGGACCCCGGCTTGCTTCCTTTCCTCCCGGCTGGGGTCGGCAAAAATGGAAAATAAATCACTGTCGCAACGGAGCGCGAAGCCGAGTGGCAGAGCGCGGGTGGAATTTGAGTCGCGGTGCGTTTTCCGTTTCGCAACCTCCTTACGTCCAAATACACACAAGCTTCGGGTGGATCTTCCTCGCGGGTTTCCTTTTTTGGGAGACGTCGGTCGGTGCGGTCTTTTTTTTTTCTTTTAACCTCCGGTTTTTTTGGCGCGTCGTTCCCGTGAGTAATGGACACCTTCATTGAGGGTGTTGAATGTTCTCGGATGGTTTACGCAGCTCATGTTTGTCGCGCGCATCCGAGAAAGAAACGAAAAAAAAGCGCATCCGAATGCAGCCGAAAGAAATGGCACAAATCAGCGAACTGGCATCGACGGCATCAGCGTGATTCTTTATTTGCACTCAATATTGAATCAAGCCGACCAAGGACGGGCGGGGCCAGAAGATCACGTCTTCGAATAATTAAGACGAACTCGGACTCACGAGATTGTGTCACGCAACCGCTAGCGGGCTGTGCTCAGCGGGTCCCCTTTCCGGTCAATAAATCAATAAATCATGCCACGGCCAACAGAAAGGGAAAGCGGACGTCAACTTGCCGGTTGGATCGATTTCGGACGCATCTCGCCAGTCCTCAGCGTGCGCGCAATGGTGGCGAAAGCTGGAGATGTCATTTCCGGCGGCGCCCCATTTATCTTGACGCGGGTGTCCACACTGTGTTTCACAACCGGCCCGTTACGGGTACATCCTACGACTGTTCCGGATCTTCTAGGTTCCAATATTTTTCCGGTTTGCTTTGAATATTGACTCCCTCCAGAACCGGGACAGTGTAGGATATATTTCGCCATCGACTTTCCCAACGGATGCTGGCAGGTTACGGGCCATCCAACCCAGCACTGGGACATGCGGAGGCGGCTGCCTACAAGATTACGATATTTAGATTGAACTAAATTAAAATAAAAACATGGGAAAAAGGTTACTTAATTGATTGGTATTTGTTCGCCCGGTTCCTGGCGCTTCCTTCGCACGCGCTATGCTGCACCGTTGTGTGCGTTGGTGGAAAGTGATTGAGAGACGGCGGAGTTGTTCGGATATTTTTAGCCGCGGCTTTCGCCCGAGGTCCGAGGGATAGTTTGTTTGATTTATGCCACACAGGATACGACAGCATTCATTAGTGGCGCTGTTGCATCCCGAGCGCGAAAGAATGGGCGACTAAGGAAATCACTAAGTGGGTAGTTTTCTCGTACAATAGCTTTTATGTTTCCATCGAATTGAAGCTAGGCAGTAAGAATGTCCTACAGATGTTCCGAAGGCAGACAGCTTCTAAGGGTCTATCAATTGCATGAGTTCCCCCCGAAGACGATAGCAAATTATTTACAGCAATTGGATTCAATAGATTCGTTGGCTTCAAATTTCGTTTCATTTCTTCTGGCATTTGGGAAAGATTACGCTACGAAGCGGCCGTTTGATTGGAGTAAAATTTCCTAGCTACTAATAAGACACGATTCCGAGGCAAAAAACTATCTCAGTTGGTAGTCAGCATGTGCACCCACTAACCCGCCATTTTTGCGACTCATACTCATTATGATTTCTGCTCGGAATGTTGGCAGAACGCGTCGTTGAATCACAGCGATCGTTTTTCCAACTTCAACTTCATAGTCATAGGAGTGTTGGCGTCGTTAGCGGAATCGCGGAATATCGTCATGAAATGTATGGGGATATGCTAATATACTTTGTTTTTCTCTGTCTTACCCCAAACCGTGATTCATGGCGTGATTCCTATTCCTACGAAATTGTATTTCAGCTCAAGCATCACTTCACGTGGACTAGACACGGGCACGTGTCACAACCAAACACACGAAATGAAAGGAAAGAAAACTCTCGATCATTCTGGAGAAAGGAAACAGCATCGTAGTACAGTGTAGTGCTCCGGGAGAAAAATCGTTTGAACAGGGGAAACACTTTTCGCTCCAATTCCTCCGCCAAGCCTTTCGCGGAAAGGCGGCAGCGAACTCCGTGGCCCGCCGCTGTTTGTCATGTTCGTTGATCGCTGACACACACACACACAAAAGAAAAGAAACCAAGAAACTGGGCCGAGATCTGGAATGACGTGGGAAAGAAAAGACGCCGGTCACGTTGCGATGGGCGCGGGGGAAAAAAAGAACCCGGGGGCCCGTTGGCGGTGGGATATGATTAATGGAAGTCGTTGTAATTGAAGCGACCAACCCGACCGGCGACCGTTTACGCTTGAAGTCGCGCGCGCGCGCACGCAAAGAACTCACTAATCGTAATGAGGCCGATTTCTTCTGACGATCCACTGCCGACGCTGACGAAACATATCCGGAGCCCGAAACAATGGGGTCATTCTGGGGGAGAAAATGGACCAACTTCTACCACCGCGGACTCGCCAAGATCCACAGCCGGCTCTGGGAGAACTCTTCCCAAGCTAGGCCAGAACTCGTTCTAGTTGGCAGATGAGGTTCCAGTGGTTTCCACAAAATTCTGGCCATATTTGTGGCGCACCAAAACCCTACTTGCCCGTGCCTGCCGTGCCGGAAGTGACGTGGAATTACCTTAATAGGAAAATTGATTGTAAGTATCAATCAATTTCCATGTAGCTAGTGCTGACAGGCGGCGACAGGGTGCCCGGGCCGTCACGCGTGTCGTGTCGTACCGTCCAAGCGCAGCAAATAGGGCCACAATATCGTGTCGTACGTTTTACTGCATTTCTCAAATGTACCACAAACAAACGTGCGCTGTCCCCGTGGCCTCACGATCCACGGTTGCATGCATGTCTTCTTCGCTCACCGCGAAGGGATGTCGGTGGGGACTGCCGGGATGAAACCCGGGGGGACGTATGACATATTGCGTATGAATTATTCAATCTCCGAAGCAAATCTGTCACGCGCACCGGGCTGGCCCTTGGCGGACTGAGGGAGTATAATCTATCCCCTGATCAGCATTTTGGGGTGTTGAGCTTACAAGCAGCGACCATTCATCAACGGGGCCACGGGAACGAAGATGGACTGGCAGGAAGGGCCAGTCGGGCTGCAGCACCCAAATGGAGGATACGGTGCGGTGTACCGTACGTAAGGGCTTCTTTGGGGTTCGTGCTTCGATTTGTTTTAAGCTTACGTCCCTTTTGCGATGCGATCGGGGTGGGAAATGTGGGAGGAAGGAAACACCCCGATGTCAGATAGAACTGCATTAGCATTCCCGGTGTATGCATCTGTTTTATATGTTTCTCGATCGAGACATTCCGGGCCGGCAAAAAAGTCAAAGAAAGAAGACGACAGCTAAAGAAAGAGCAACGTATGTTGCACGGTGTCGCTGACATGGCGAATACATGTTGGAAACATCTTTTAAATTGTGACCAGAAATTCGGTACGTAGGGTCTCTGATGGAACATCTGGTGCCGGTGAGTTATTTCTACAGTTCGGACGGACGGAGCATACAAAGTTGTCTCTCTCTTCATCCCCAAAACGAACGCCCCGAATTGAACAACAACAAAGGGATGATGAAGGGCTTCTTTCTTCCATCACCTCGTGTTGGTCAAATCGAATCGGCCCTGACGACAGCCACAGAGGAGACGGACCTGTGGCGTCGGCATCGTTTCAAGAAAAGTTCTTCAAAAGGGCTGCCAGGCCCTTTGTGTTCTTATCGTGATCCATTTATCACGCACACGCGGCCCCCCGTGGGTGCGTCCTTCGCGGGCGACGAAATTTAGGGCCCAAGTCTCAATTTGGTGGAGGATGAGGTAATTCACGTTCATTTTGATAATTTGCCCATCTTCGGAGTTTGGTGGCAACCTTACGGCCCAACCATCTTAACCCTTTGAAGAGTTTCTTGCTGCAAGGGATCTCCGGGTTTTATTTTTTAGTGTTTTACGGAACTTCCGTAAATCTTTAGTGGAAAAAAGTTATTAATTCAAGTTTATTACCTTTTTAGAATTATTTTAAAGAAAATTGCCAACTTTACCCAGCTTTTCCTTTGACGGTTACGTGCTTAACCTTTTCAATTCACCCGTCTGCCTGAATAGTTTTCGTTTGCACTTGTTGGGATTCTTTCTACCGTTTCTCTCAGAATTCCCACTTGTTTAGCATTCTTTCATAATAAAAACCCGTACTTTATTGTTTCTGTTCGTTGTTTGTGTCAACGTCACACACAACACACTAAGCAAACAAATGTCACCGTGACATTTCCGTAGGGTTTATTTAGTTGTCGTTTTATTTTTCTTTCCCGGTGACATTTGCTAAGCGGAGGAATGTTAAAATGCTTATAAGTTGACCCAAAGTTGGATGTATTCGCGAAGAAAAAAGTATATCCTTGCGAACACATTAAAGAGGATCACCTGGGCAAGGGTTGCGTCTTATTTTTCCCGATTTCTTATATTCGGAAATGTAAGCCGGCGGTAGTTGCTTGCCGTAAAATTGAACATAAACGAATGCTATTATGCTGCAATCGTTTTTTTAATGCGAGAAGAAAATAACTTACCAGTTCTCAATACACGGCTGAGGTATATCACTTGCGTGCCCGCTCTCGGAGTTTTTTAATTGCAGCCGGCATACCGTTCCGCATAGCAGAAGGAGCCGGGAAAAAAAGAAGAAAATCCAGCGTCTTTCTCACCGTACCAATTTACCAATAAGTGCAAAGTGTGATCGAGTCGGGCGGGACACTAAAAGTGACCCGGACAGGTTCGCCGGATCTCGCGATCCGCCGGAGAAGAAACTGAAAAGATATAGGAATTCTTTTCATCGCATCGCAGCTTTCTTCTGCCAAAGGTTTTACCGGGATGCTGGAATGTCCCTCAGCACCCCCTTCTTGCTTTCCCTCCGTGCCCCTTGTGACTCCGTGCCACGACTTGCAAGCGATGCCGAAAAGTGTCAAGATCGTGAAGGTGACGATAATTGCTTTATTGGCGGAACAAGCCGCACCACCGCCAGCCGAAGAAAGTTAAGCCGAAGAAGGGACTGAAGCCGGCTGGACAGGCGAAGAAGGAACGTTTGTATGCCGAAAACAGCATAAGATATCGGGCCCCGATCATTCGGCATTCGCGAATCATCCCGATGGAGTTTTGTGTATGGGTTCCTTTTGCTTCGCTTTCGCATTGGCTTCGCCTAACGTCAACCTTCTCCGTTTCGCATGCCGTTTGTTCCAGGCGAGCATCTAAGCAACCATATGCCATCGTTTCTTCTTCATCAATAGCTGATTCCTGTCCTTGCCTCGCCAGCCCTTCACCCCGCCACATCCACCAACACTTAAATAAACAGTTTACCAAATACGGCCGGCTTCGAATCGGCCTTTTTTCCGTCCGTTGTCCGTTTTTATAGTTGATGAATTTGTTTCATTTTAACGATTGGTTTTCCTAGTCCTCCCGGCCCTGCTGGTGCTGGTCGGGCAGAAGGATGCTGCGGGGTGGGGAGGGCATGTAGAACCAGTTCACGAAGCCGCCGAAAGGCCGCACACGGGGTCGTCGAGGGCGGCAATCGTTGTTGCGCCGGTCGTGACAAAGTTTCCGCGACACGGCCGGGGCACGAGGGCGTCGTAAATCTTTATTCTCTTAGCCCGCCCTCGAGAGAGCCAAGGGTGGTCGCGGGAAAGCTTGGCGGTGCGAAGAAGGAGCGAAACATTAAATTAATGTACGAATTATGTAAACGGTGTCGATCACCTCCGGTTTCGGGCGGGCGGCGGCCGAACGAGAGCATAAGAGTAACGAACGAAACCGGTCTTCCGGTTTATGTTGTTGTTTGGCATTTTCGGGCTGACTTCGGAGCTTTTTGTAGGCCGGCTTTTGGTGGAGGGCCAAGGGCCACCCGTGCCGAGGTCAAAAGGCGGAAGCCAGCATGCCCACCCACCCCCTGTGCCGGGAGCCAGTGCCGAAAAAAAAGGACGCTTTTGGAGGTGTTGCCCAGCGACGGGAAGTTGTTTTGAGCATTAAGTTGGTAGCATAAAAAAGATATGGGCGAAAAGCCGATCGATCGGCCGAATTCCCATGCACTTTGCCGTGTTCGATCCGGTGTTGGCGGCTTTCTTCTCACGGCTGTTTTACGCCGCCCTCGAGGGCCCTACGATGTGTCAAAGTGTTTGTTCAAGCTCTCCGCCCCACGGAGATTACCTTACCCAGCTTGCCACCGGCCGGCCGGCCGGTGATTAATCTCGCTGACAGCTGAATGGGGTTTGGGAATGTATTGATTTATCGCCACAGTCGAACTAAATGCCTTCGAGCCGGCGCAAGTTGATCCCACGGGGTTGGCGTGGCGAGTGTCACCAGGGGAAATGGAGCCGAATTTGGAAAGTCAAAAGGTGTGCTCGGGAGGGTTTTTGGGGATGAGGGGGACCATTTTATAGAGATGCTGCGGGGACATAATCAATCGCACCCGTCAATGTCCCGACATTAATATCAATTTGTCAGGCCGGGGGATATCGAATTAAAAAACAATTAAAATATATTGCAGTGCGACAAGATGAGATATGTGGGATGTAAAACGCAAAGAAAAACCAATTTTCGTAAGTGCACAAAATTTAAATTAAATTTATGCTGTCATGAAAATAAGCCAAAGGAAGAAAAGATCCACTGAAAACATTCTGACCATACTGTTCTGAACAAAAAATAAGGCTGTTGCGGAAATAGGAATGGGAATGAATTCAATTATGACAGCAGTGATGCCCGCCTTTAAAATTAAACTGAAAACATAAATACCCTCTCATAATACTAACCTCCCGTAATGTTGATGGATAATTTTTAAATGGGCCATTTTTTATTTTCAATCGTCTGAGAGTGTCTTTTTTTCTTCCTGTTAGATGCTGTAGCATTTATTAAGTGCCAGTCAAACACTCGTTCCATCCTGTGCGCCGAGGACGGAATGCGGGAAACAGTAATTAAGCACTTACTCTAATGAGCCATAATGCTCACAGTAATTTGTTTACA
>JAOEFI010000003.1:11428032-11453848 GCA_034621735.1 Anopheles plumbeus
ACAAACAAGCTCCATCTATCTGTCCCTGGAGGCAGCTTCGAAAGGGCCCTTGTGTTGGTGCCCTCGCTTCTGCCCTTAACAAATTATCGCCTCAATACGCATGTAATGGGGCTTTCCTGTGCCAAAGTGCTTGGCTCCTATGGCCGCTCTGTGTGTGACACCTCGTAAAATCCGGTACTCGGTACGCTCGCAGAAGGGTGGCGCAGGAATGGTAGAGAGATCACCTCCGGGAACACACAAGGGGAGGAGTAGAAATTCAAATCAAGATAAATGTTAAAATAATCGCCAACAAGCATGAAATCGATGAGACGCTCGTACCGAGGCTCGCTTGCTCCGTACCCGCCCAGAGGGCTGCCGTGGCGGCCAACAGCTGGGACTGGGACGAACACCGTACGAGTCACATACGATTAGTGTGTCCCGGCTGGGTTATGCTAATTCCCTGTAGCATTACATCTGCTCCTGTTATGCTGCCAATGCTGGCGCGCTTCCTCCGCCCCTTACCGGGAGGATGGCCTTCTGGCGTGCATTTAGCATGCCAGGCTCGGTGCGGGGGAAAAACAAAACACTCGGAGGGCGAAGATAAAACTTCAGAATCAATAAAATCACCGACTCGAGAATTTGATGGCCACTAACCCCCCTCCGGCGGCGGCGAGGGGGTCCTGGGGAGCACGCGTGCGACGGTATGCTCCTGTGCCACTCGCCGGCAGCATAGGAATCTGTGTGTACCCACGGACAGATTTCCCCGTGCCCTCGAACGGGCGGAAACTGGTTTGCTAGGTTTTTATTTTCATTTTTAGGATTTCACTGCCTGCAGCATGGAATCTGCTCGGTCGAGTGGGCCGCATCGGAGCAGATATCTGCATACATATGTAAGGCGTGTCACAAACGCGTATGCCAGCGTACGCCGTCGGTAAATTGAATGCCAACGGACATTGCATCGTGGGCGGTTGTGTTCCTCGTAGGCAAATTCAATCAAGTCGTATTTGACACCGGCAGACGGAAGGCGAAAATATTTCCCGTACCAGGGCCGTTGGAAGATGCTCTCCGTATGTGAAAAGCATAAAAGTAGAAGAAGCTTGAGAAGCTAACGGTATTTCTTATCATATTGAGTCATCAGTCTTCATTATATGTTTTTAACTGTTTAATGGAATAATGGAATCTTCAATGCTGGGGTTAACAATATATTGAATATCATAATTCACTTTGATTCAGATTTCTTTACACCTTATCCAGTAAGAAGATCGTCTCGTTATTCCACTCCTCTGTTTTCTTTAGATAGTACGCAATAGAGATGAGCTAGAAATACGCACCTGTGCATTGAAATATCTTCGACAAATACATCTCCTTTTTTGCCTCGAAGCTGAAAACCGATCCCGCAGCTTAACTTAGACCAAGCAACCGGTATTTCTTCAGCTGGATTATGTTGTTAAAAGTTTCCACTATGCACACAGTCCATTAAATTCGTAACGCCTTCCCGCCGCAGACCTTAAGGGGCGTTTAATTATTTTCTTATCGGGCTCGCGGTATCGGAATCGTTGGGCTATGAAAAAACAAGCCGCTGGAGGATTTTTTCCCCCAAGACCGTTGTCGGATGAAGGCGGTTTTTGTTGGATGTATCAGGCAGGGAAAATTGATGGAAAACTATGAATGGTTTCTCGAGGAGCAGGTGCGTCTGGTGTTACAGTGTTACAAAGGTTGTTTAGCTAGCCGGGGCAACTTCTTTGCGGTACGAAAGGAAACCGATTACGAGCCACATTCGATTTGTTGGCAAGATACAGCTCGTTAAGTCACGATCCACAGCCAATGCAAAAGTGTTTGCAAGGATTAACCGATATGGAACCTGATCGGAGAAGAACATTTATTTAATATCCTGTTGGGGAAGGCAAAATAGGCATGAGAAGAGTTTAATGGACAGAGGAATGTTGGATGGAATCTCGATGAAAAATAAGTCAGCTATGATTCTTCGACACAGAGAGTCAATTACAAACAACTATAGGATTAATATCATCCTCGCATGTTATCGGAAATGTCATATTCCTGGGGTTCCTTCTTCCAAACATGGTCTGTCTACTGAGTTCAATAAGTCGTTTCAAAGCACAGAAGATTGTTTCCGTTTCTCTTTAAGTTGAACATCCTCCTACCAAGGGAAATTGCGCTCGGGTTGAGTCACGCCCAACCAGAATTGAAGTGATGAACATTTCCAAATAATCTTTCATCCAACAACTACGATTCTCAGAGGCAACGCGTCATCGTTCTTGGTCCCTTGTGGAACAGGGTAGTTCACTTATTTTTGCTTGCGCCATTCCATGCGCAAAACAAAACGCCGGCCGGCAGAACTTGCGTAACGCAGCGTTGCTCATGCCGAAAGGTATCCCAAGACGCATGCAAATTGCTTCATTTGCTTTCCGAAAACGATCCGTCCCATTCGGATGGAGAGGCGGAAGGATGTCGGCCAGGGGTGAGACGGCAGGGAAACGGAAGTGCTTATTACGGCGGACAGCCGACTGGTGAGTCGTTCGATTTGATGTGTCTAACCCTTCGTGTCCTAGCCCGCCCTATCACCACCCTTTCTGGTTGCATATCTCCGCCGGTTGACAATTTAATCCATTCTTGGTCGGCCCGGCAACCGCTACCATCACCTGGCCGCAGCCGATGAATTTCAATGAGGCATTTCGGAGGGTTGAGCCAGGTAGTGGCCAAAATGAGTCCGCAAACCGAAGCAGTACGAAGAGAACGACGGGAAGATGCCATTCCGACCGCATGTACCGGAAACCTCTCTCCTTCTGTCTGCTTGTCGAATCTTTGAGCAGATCAAGTTTACGACGGAACGGTAGTTTTCGTGCAGGAAAGTCGAACCCGGGGGCGCAGGCGAAAAGCGGGAGGACGAATATGGACGGTTGAGATAAAAATAACAGCCCGGGAATGCACTTCCAACGTCCGATGGCAAAACAAAGGTAATAATCTGGCGGACGTGTTCCGACCGACGAAAGTAGTATTTAATGAAATCAGATTGCTATTGGAAATTGTTTTTCACAATCAGAACTCAGAACGGAATACTTTGCTGATACTTGTAGGATTCGCTTATCTTACCGAAATAGATTTCTTCTCTACTCTTTCAACAACCTTCGTTTGCTATTTGCGTCATTTTTCATTATCATTTTTTTACTTAACATTCAATATACTGAACCTTTTTGCTTTGAACATACTTATTAAACCGTTTCTGCGGGCCATATTAAATATGATGTTATTACTCTTTCCTTCCTACATTGTAATATCGTTCCATGGTTCCTTCAGCTTTAGTGTCAGGTATACGAAGGAAAAATATGCGAGCCCCGAACGAACGGTGGGTGGAAGGGTCGTACATTGTTGTTGCGACGACGAGCCGGAAGAAAATACCTCATAGCATGGAAAACGGCCCCGTAACCGTAACGATTGCACGAATGGTCGTCCTACGTGTGAAAAAGGACATAACTTGATGCATCCGGGTGGTCCTGTGCGTGGGGATCCCTTCGTGGAGGGCGTTCGGGTGGCATGCAAAATAGCCTGTGGTTAATTGTTTCCCGTTTCCGCCAGGTCGTGCTTCGCTGCTGGAAACTAGATTGACTTTCTTTTTTACTTACCTTCACACCGACCCAGCGATACGAGGTGGAATTATTCTTCGTCGGCAACGGCTTCGTGGAAAATCACGGCCAACGGAGCAAACGACAAAAAGAGCAGTGTACCTATTCGTGGAAATCGACGGGAACTTTTCAACTTTCCAGCGACGATCGTAAAACAGCAAGTGTTTCTTCGTGCGACGCGTGATACGAAACAATTGTGAAGTGAAGCATCACAAAGTCGCCTCTGACGACACACGACCCTTTACGGCGACAATGGGTGACGACTTCCGGTGCACTATCGGGGCACCCTTTTCGGCACATTCCCACCCCTAAACACACGACCGCTGATAAGCGATTTTAATTGCCCCTAGCTGTTGCTTTCGGTCGCTTGCAGCGTGACTTCCGACTTCTGACTTCCGACTCCCGACTCCACGAACCCATTGGAGGCGTTCTGTGGAAAACTAGGTTAAGTGACCTTTTTACGACCGCCCGCTTTGGCTCTTAGTGCTGCAGCCGGAACCCCCGCGCAACCATTGTCATCCCCGAGAACGTCCCCGCCGGGCAACCACTTTCACCCCGGGAACTCCAAGGGCAAAAAGAGGTGGAATAGTTATGTGCTGCCATAAATTTCCACCCGCCCCAGCGAAGGCATTTTCGTTTGTGGCAGGAAAACGATCGCCACACGGTTTTTTGATAACTAATCGCTTTTTGGGTTCCACGTCGGCGATCGGTGGCGAAATGTAGGGCCAGCCACACCAGAAGAACCCTACTTCGTGCGAAGTCCGTTTTTCGGTTGCCGGATGTTTAGGTGGATTGTTTCATTTCACTGGCGCCAGTCTGGCACGGGCTTGACTGGTTGACATGGTTAAGGCTGTGTTAAGTTTCCCCCGAGCGTGTCAAAGTTTATGGATGGTTTTATATGTGTGTGCCGATACGTTGCTACACTTTGTGGTCACCATCTCGTCCTAATGTGTCAAAATGCTTTCATTTGGCAACTTTTAAACGAATCACTCTGGTGGCGCCTAATGATACAAGGTGGCCAAACTAGTTTCGTTTTTATTAGCACTTCTTGAAACAAATCTTAAAGGTTGGATCAGTACAGGTGCTTATTGTTTACCTGGCTCGAAGCAAAGATCACACGCCTCAACCATGCTTTCGATAACACGAGGAACAGATTTACGGTTGCTTTCTCCAAATCAGAACACATCTCAGCAGTCTTGGGGTATTTGTAGCAAGCCAATACTGTTGCAGTTCCTTTCGCTTCTACTTTATTGCCGGATTAGTTTCTGTTCTGCCTTCCCTTGTCCGCCAGAAGTACGTCATAGCGGAATAGGTCGTGGATTGGATTGCTCCAAACGGCGAAGTTCGGAGCGTTCCCAGATCCCGCAATCCCCGACCCGGCTCCGGGATGCTGATGCCCGTTGCTCGCACTCTACACGAAGCGAACACAATCTCTATAAATTATTCCGTCTAGACAAAATCAATTCACCACAGGACGTTCGCAGGACTCTGCGGAAAATACTCTCACATACGCAAGCGGTACGCTCAGTAGATGGGTCAACAATAGGGAATCAGGACCACAAGGATGATAGACCGAAAGGAGGTTAGTGGAGATTAGAACCTTGCCGAACGATGAAGTTGGTTTTAGCTTGGCGAAGGTGAATAAATACACGGCCGGGAATGTTCTAGCAGTAGTACATCCTGGGCATCAGGGTGGCCCTTTTTTGTCGCAGAAATGATAAAACTCATCCATGGATCGTATCTGCAGAACGCGACGAAATGTCCATCAAATTACAGCGCCACTACAAATGGTGGTTCAGGGCATACTTCAAAACCAACCACTTGAGGCGTTAAGGGCAACGATTGTCTGCTCAACGTCAGAGTAAAACCGAGTGTTAGGATTTAGTCATGTATTCATCCGTAGCTAAGCTCCACTCGCAATCCAGCATAGAATCCGCTCGGCTCGAAGCTACCGCAGACCCTTCCGAGCTTGGAGTGCAGCCACTTTGCGCGCTTTAGCACTTGAAATGCAATACCAGATATTTGAGTTCCGTCTTTCGCCTTTCGCCTTATCTCCTTACAACCACTCAGGCGCAATAAAGCAGATCATATTACTGTGATTACCCCGGGTGCTGGGAGGGGGAAAGTTTCGCGGAGATAAGATTTCGATGACTTCATAAAAGCTGCTACACTGCTCACAAACCTGCTACCATCGGCAACCGGATGGTGGATTGGATCGGTCGGATTGCCATCGGAATGCTTTCCAAAAACGGTCGACCGGTGTACGCATATACTTTTACTGTCCCCGGGAAGCAGGTTCTCAGGGAAGGGTGGTGGGGGTGGGGTGGTGTGGCGGTGAGGATTGGGGAGTAAAAATTTGGTGCCGAGTTTTTGTGCCACTCAGGCGCTGCAAAGTATGTTTGTTTTTTTTTCTAGTGCCGCTGCACGGCGTAAACTTACCCGATAAAAGTAAAAGGAATTTATCTCCTCGCCGTGCGTTCCATTGTCATCGGCGATGCCGTTCGCGGCCACGATGATGGACGCACCGGAGCCGCTGGTAGCGGGCGGCGCTAAAAGGACCTGTAAAATTTTACGATCCCATCTCAGTCAGCACGTTGAGAAAACAGCACAGCCGCACTGGCATCTCGGTTTCAGTTTTTTTGTTTTTTTTTTTTTGGTTTTGGTCTGACGCTACCTACCTGTGACAATGCCGGTGTAATGTTCATGCCAATGACATCGTTCACGGCGACGAACGAACCAACCGACGCCAGTCCGGTGCCTGTTCCGGGAACTCCCCGGAAGGAGTGTGGTGTGGCCTGCCCGGCGCTGATTCCTCCCGGGGGTTGGGAAAGCGCGGTGCCTGGCGTGTGGCCGGGAATGCCGAACAACGTGTCCGTCTGCTCCCGGAAGCGCATACTCGCCCGAGAAGCACTTCCGCGACCGCCAAGCTCCACTGGGGAAGGGGCGGCAGTCCCGACGGTGCCGTTCGCGAACGGCCACCGAATGTCTAGCTTCGGGTCGCAGTTGGGCGGCCGAAATCTCAGGTCGTCCGGTGTGTCTAAATGTGTACCAAACGCGCGATCCTTATCCGACGCGTTGCTGACAGCGCCTGCTGCTGCGGCTGGAAGCGGCCCCCGGTGGGGCATCGGCATGGGGTCGCAATTGAAACCGCGTACGGCGTAGTCCTCGCCGAGATGGTAGGGGGTCGCTGGTACGCCCGGCTGCACGTTCCCGAATGGCTCGGCCGGCTCGGCATGGTACTGCACGGCAAGGTGACGCAGGTAGGCCCAGGTGAGGATCGGTAGCATAATGTTACTGAGCGCACGCACCCGCCACCGGGCGACATTTCCTGGAGCAACCAAGCACGCGAACGTTCTCTTTAATGCCTCTTCACGACGGTGCTTCGATTCGTGCTGGGTGACCTGCAAATGAAGAGAAGTGAGAGAAGACAATTGTAAACTTTGCCCATCGTGACGCACTTTGATGAAAGTAACATTAACGGAAGGTCGTTCGGGTTTTTTGTTTGCCGTCAAAACTGTCAATTTAAATATTCAACGAACGAAAAAAAACGGAAACGTGTAGCACGTCGGAAAGTTCAACTTTTATGAAGGTTTGCTGGAATAATTTGATTTACCATTTCATTGTTTTAGTAACTTTTGATTCAAAGTTTCCCTACTCATCTTTCTGGCATGCTGGCAACAAGTCAATTCGTGCCGGGTCTGATTTAATATTGTGCGATATACCGTGCGTATTTTAGCGCACAAGCGGAACGACCGAAACTCCTATTTTTTTTTGTTTACCCAAATCGCAACAAGAAGCCAAATTTGTTCAGCGATTTATTTCAATACAGTACGCCGTATAATTTAACCCAAATAATCCCTTTCCAAATACCTATTCTCGCAGCGCTTGCCAAAACTCGCCGACGGCAAAAAGGGAAAAAACATTTTTCATTCCGTTGTTCATATTTCATTCAACCTTACCGGTGGACTGGTGAGGGAACGGGGACGGAGAGGGTACCGGTGCTGCCCTTTTGGCACGCGGTCTGACATAATTCGACCAGGAATTCGTAGTACGATCCTGCACTGTGTGTAGGTACATATTTATTTGCTGAGTTATTTATGAGATTTGGCTGCAAATACAGTTTCATGCGAGTTCCGTTGCGCTCGGATGCCTTTGCGGTAAGGGTGCCTGCCTGCTGGGTGGTACGAGGGTACGAATGAGAGAGTTGGATGGAGGAAGTTATCCTGCCCCGAAATGTTGTCTCCACTGCATTTTCATAGCGTAGCGTATTTACCTTTCACCTTCACTGGCCATTGGCCGAGAGGAAGGAATACATTTTTCCCCAAGTAATAGCCAGCGGAGCGGGAACGGAATAGCATACGGTACAGCGGCGCTCGGAAAAGACCTCGGGGGAAGAAGTTTTAAGCGTGCAAAAACCCTTCCGCACGATGCTCACGAAGGGCCTGGTCACGCCCGCACGAGTAACGCAAAGTATCTGCGGTCCGGCCACCCCGTCGTTGATTCGCAATCAAATCATGATCCATGAAGTGTGAACGATGCCCGTCCGCTTCGGAACATGCCCGGTTCCAACTGGCCGCCGAAATGTAGCTCAAAGTCATGCACTCCCCAGCCACCACTTCCCAGCAGTCATGCCGATGTAGTGAGGGATGGTTTAACCAGACCCGACACGATGCTTGACCCGATTCATCGCAAATGGCGGTCCGGTACGAATCGATTCATCGTCGCATCCTTTGACGATAGAAGTAACGATCTATTTTAATTACAGCTGGTGCAGCCACTCACTGGGAACACGATATCGAACCTCCCGAAACTGTCGACCCGGGCGCAATGCTACCCAAGAGTGTGCAATATGTGCGTACCAGGAAAACCTCAGTCAAATAAGATCGTTTTTGTCCACAAATGGATTAAACGACGCTTGTGGGTCCGACATCTATGTCGAATCGCTGTTCTCTTCCATACTAGTATTAGTGGGTTGTTCTTTCTTCTTCGAAAATAATAAAGTCTCCACAGCCCGCAACAATTTTCAATCCAACCCACAATAAACCCCGAAACAACAGGCTCCAGTCGGATAAAAATCCTACATGAGTTGTTAGAGACCAAATTCTCAGACGTTTATCGTTGTCAAGGATCTGCAAGCCACACCGATACTACAAAGTCTACATCTGCTCATTTCCGAGATACATTTTCTTTCCGAGAACGCTTTAGAGAAGCAATTAAAATGTTTCTCGCAACATTACCCCGACACATTACCAGCTACACAACACACTTGCCCTTAACAGCGCGTTGTTCGCTGTCGCTATGGTTTCTCCGGTGGTTCCGCGCTAAAGAACACAGAAAGCAACTCTGGAGAACGAGAGCCGCACCTTGTCGTGGTAAGTAGACTCTTAATTGCGCACATTTTTCCGGGCCACATTCCGGCGAGTGTTTCTGCAGAAAAACAAATGAGCCACCCACACCACCAGCTCATAATCAGGACACGGCCAGCGGTGAACAATATCCGCCCAGCATCGGGTAGCAATCCTGCTCACGCAGACGTAACGAGAACGATCAACGCAAAGCAGGCGCATTTCCTTCGGAGTGGAATGACAACACGTGTTGAGGGAAAGGAATCTGGGGGAGAATTATTCGCCCGGCCATGCTTTCCTGGTACTTTTTCGCGGGCTAAATTGCATACCATTGCCGCAAGATGGCGCCGGAACATGTCGGACGGGAAAGCGGAGGGCGGCAAAATATTTCACCCAAGTACAGCATTTGTTTGCCTATCATTTTTCCTTCAAGAAGGTTCACTGCTGAGGGCGCTAAATCGTCGCGACCGTCGAGTGCAAAACAAATTGTCGGTGATCCGTTTGTTGGTCGAAGTTCGGAGTCGTATTCATCCGATAAAGGGACGAGCGAACCTCGACAAAGTAGGCACGGTTGGCACGGACGAGAGATGGCTGCTCAACGGCCGTGTTTTTCTGACAAACAATAAACGTCCGCACTGCCAAGCGAACAAGATCCGCGCCGCGATTATCATCTGTCAAAGTCGAAGACGCCAAGCCAGAAAGGGTTGGACCGCGCGTCTGCGAAACGATCTCACAGTGGGACGTTTGTTTTCACTTTCATTGGAAACACAAATAACAGAAACTAGAAACATCCTTTCCCCCCCACCGGGGTAGTTCGCCTCCTTCTTGCGATTGACGTTGGAAGCATACCGCAAAATCCGTAAGTCCATGTGTCGGCAATTAATTGGCAAACGGTCAGCTGATGACGAGTTGTTGCCCGATCGTTGACAGACGAACGACGGCAGAAAAGGAACGTTCGATCCGTCTCGTTTCAGCCGCCACCGCCAGAACGAACCGCGCACCCACTCCCGCAACCATCAAACTGACAGACGAGCGAGAGATTTACATTTTTCCATTACATTTCAATTACAGTCCATCTTGTTCTGTTGCATTCCGACGGCCGACCAGTACGACACACACACACCCTATAGGAACGCCGCGTGCATTCCATTGCACCGTCAACGTGGCGAAGGTGGAGGAATAGTAGGGGGCGGTGTCCATTTTCCCCTTTGAAGATTTGCTAATTGAATAATTAAATTGCCCGCGCAGTTTTGCGCTGCGGCGTTTTTCTGCGAACTCGTCGAGATTCACTTGCGGCATCGTGCGGGATTTTCTCGTCACGGTTTCGGGCCGAATGAAGCAAACATCAAGCGTGAGGATTGCAAACCGAGCGACCTCAGGTGGAAAACCAGCTTCCATTTTTGATCTCGGAGGTAGAAAATGTCGGTCAGCTAATCAGGCGGAGTACGGAATGGCCATAGCTTCGCTAGACGGAACCAATAGGTTGTCGACATCGTTAGAGAAGGTACGATGTCCTTTCTAACGCTCTCGTTCGATCGGTTTTCTACTGAATTCAAATTTCCTACAGATTTTTCCCCACGTCGGTTACCGATTCCTGGAACACGATTCGAAACAACGTGTGTGAATTTTTCTCAGAATCTTGCGAGACCCGCACGTGGAGGTAATCTGATTACGGACTTTTCATCTGAAGGATAATAAAGATTCCACATGTGCGCTGTTGGAAAAATACTTTCACTTTGCATAAGAGGATGGGTCCTTGTTTCATCAATCGAAACAATTTGCTGGAAAAATTGTATCTCATTTAATGGCAAGAACCGAGATACCTGTGCCGATATTAAAATACCGCAGTAGAAGAATGCATTTTCGACCTTGCGGTTAGTGGAGTAAGCGTCATAACATTTTTTCAAATTGTTTCGCACAGTACAAGTCTCCGTTTCACTGTCAGGGAAATGTTCTAGGAACAGTTTGATTATGTTCGTCTCAATCAAAAGAAACGTACCCCTGAAACACCTCGCTTCCGTCCAATTCCTTCGTCTGCCCTGTGTAAACAATATGCAGCGCGTCTCGAGACGATCATCGTGCGAAATCCTGCCGTGCGGATCGTCGGTTCTGGCAGCGAATAGCAAACGAAACACTGCAACTAGTGCGTTGCGCACATTTGATTCATGTTCCAGCACAACTACAGTCAACCCTCAGCACACTTCTCCCAGTTGTTTTACCCTGCCCGTTCCACACGGAGATACTATTTTCGTTGTCGTGTCTAAACCTAGGTTTAAAACGATCAGTGCACCTCGGACCATCTCCCTCGGATGTGGGTCGACATCCGATTTCCCTTTTCAAACACACCGACTCGGGGAATCCTGGGCGTGGGCATGATGCACGACGAGTTAGAGCGCGCCCGGAAGGAGGAAGACCGGGACGGATATTGCAAATACGTAAACAACATCAGTGTGCCTCGGATGACGGATTTGCCGTTGGCAACTGAAACCAGCACACCAGCGCACGTGGAAATAGAGTTTGATAAAAAGAAAAACACCACCCGAATGGCGCTGCTCGGTGACTGTCTTGCCCAAAAGGAAATGGGAGTTGATCTTCAGACCGTTTGATTTCGGAAATCCCCGTACTCGAGCCGTAACTGCTCGAGGGTCTCCGGTGGCATATGGAAAAGTCAAAACGTTTTCTTCGTCGTCGAAGATGTGTAGTTCTTTCGCGGCTGCAAGTGTAACGGGAAGAGTTTTAAAAACTAAACCCACTCGTGTTGTTGTGGGGCCAGTATTTATCCCGCAGGACAGGCAGCTACTAATGGTCGGTAGGAAAATAAACACAACGCCAAACTAGATTCAATACACCATCATTAGAAGTAATTGGAAACAAGCTTCATTTTGTAGCGACACGCGCAGCTAACAGGCAAACGGAACAGCGCATGACAGCTTTCATCCGCCAGTAAATGGAACTAATTGTCAATTATGTCCAAAATATGACTTGACGAATATGAAACCGTGTACTATTATTTCAGTCTAATGAAAACACTAGTGTTTGAGGGACTGCCGGAAAAAGCAGCACTAAAAAACTCAGAAAGAATTACTCACAATGACCTCGTCACGTCGATTAAAAGTAATGACAAATTGCAAAATGGCTACTAAACTGTCACTTTCCCAAAGCGGAAGCTTGCTTTATATCCGATATAGTTTTTGTGTGTCTGATGTAAACTCTCTAGGGTCGTAAAAATAACCTCACTTCCACCGAAAAGCTGTATTTTAAACATTGCTAGACACTATACCGCTCGACGGGCAAAAACAAAACCCAAACTCCCAGTGAGATGTCAATACCGGTGAATCCATTACTCATCGAACAATGGCTGTCACGGAAGGTGATTGTTTTTGCACGCCACCAATCTCGATCGCGCCAGCCATCTTTTTCCACACAACAGTGCGTCGACACAACACGCAACGTCATCGCTGATGGCCGGCGTCATTTTGCCGTTTGTTGCCATTTTTGCTGCCGGACCGTTGCCCAACGCCTGTCGGTGATGGACGTTTTGGGGCGATGCATCATGGAGGCGCTTGGTGGAGAAAAATGGCTGCAATTTGTCACTTCCAAAGCTGCCGAGAGTAAAGTTCCCATCAGCGTTCGCCAACGCCGTCTCGCCGTCTCGATTGCTCCAATCATCAGTGTTTAGTTCCACTCGGTCCATTTTGTTTCCTTTTGATTTTTTGTTTTAGAACTTTGCAAAGACATTTGATTTAGTTATACCTAATCGAATCAATTTATGGCGAGGGAGCTGGAAAAACAAAATCAACGGTAAATCATCCCACGCCGCGAAAGAGACTGACACAAAGCAGCAGACTGGAAGGGACGTGAAATGTTGCACAAAAACCCCGCCTTTCCACTGGGTTTGATGAACCCGATGAAAAGGCATCACGAAGTGACAATGCGAAAATAAAAGCAGTTCCCGCAGCAGCACTTCATACAAATTATAATTAGTGCGAATTCATTGAAGGACCAAATTGCATTTTCACTGAACTGCATACGTTGTCATGTATGAGATGAGTTGATGGATGCGGAATTGGTTTTGCACGATTTTATAATGCCATTGAAAGCTTCTAGCCTTAACGCAATCGTTTTAAACTTGTGAAAATAGTAAAGAGGAAAGGAGGCCACAAATTGTAATTGATAAAAATGGTATTACCTTTGTAAGTAAAGTAAGTCAAACAATAAGTGTTTCACTCGCTTTTGTTCATTGTCACAGCAACATTCTTCGCTCGAGATTGACGTGTGGCAAACCCCGCTGCAACCAAATTAGTTCAACGGATTATCCCGTTTTCGTTTTCGTACATTTGTCTTCGTTTCCCTTGGATGCGTTAATGGTTTTCGTAATGGTTGCCCTCCTAGCCGGTTCGGTATTCGCCACCACAGATCGTTTTCTCATTCTATCATCACCATCTTTGTTTGATGCAACACTTTCGCTCCCTTGCAGCCACTTAGCTTGTTTCTGTCACCAGACGGGTGCACCCTTCGTCGAGCCGTTTTATAAACACGAACGTCAGCGAGTGCAAATTGCAGCTAATTGATTAATGTGCACACAGCAACGGCGCACAGCCGCCGAGTGGACCGAGCAGTGAGGGAAAACACATTTTTCTGTGTTTCCGATTTTCACCACAGTGATTTTTCTTTCGCGACAACCCGCGGGCGGTGAAAGTCTGTGGGCGAAACGGGAGAGAAAGACGGGAAGAACAAGGGTTTGTAAGGGTTGACAAATTAAAATGTCCATACGAAGTTAAACAATCGCATGATGGTCATTTGTTGCTGGTCTTCGAAATGTTAGCGCTAGTGCAATTCAATTCAACTCGTAGCTACTTATACTACTTTTGCTACTTCGCAAATGAGAGAACGAAGCCATTTCTATCGACAGGATGCTTAACACACTTCTAATGTCCTGAATGTAATGTTATGAGGCCCGGCAACTACAGAACAGAAATACAAGACAAATTAGAGAAATAAAACAATGACAAAAGTAGGATATAACTGAAACGACACAGACTAGATAACTAATTAAAATAAACTGGTGGTAATTGTTTTAAATTGAAACCTACATTCGAATGCCCGTTAACTTTCAAGCACCAATTAAGACATGCCACATCTTAGAATGCACTCCTTCGAGCTCGTTCAAAGTCCTTCCCTGTGATTACTATCCGAAGAGTGGACATTGTTTGTCTATTGGCCTGTTTTTCTCTCTCACACTGTGCACCCGTACAGCCATGTCAACCGTACATTCGATTGGGTACTTTTGCGACAACAACCCAGAACCACCCAGAAGCACTTCATCGAAACAAACGAAATTCCGTTCGATGTGCTACACGAGAACGGCATTTGTGGGAAATGTTAGCTCGGAAAATCACACATTCAGAAGAACATTTGCAAGCGAAAAAATGTATCACATTCGGAACAGGACTCACCGACGATCTCGAGGGCCGCGTCGAAAGCGTCGTGCCGAAAGTGCTCTCCCACATTCCCAAACCATTGAGGCCATTGTGATCCACATTCCACAGTCGACTAAACCAGCTGCCGAGCAATATGTCGAGACGCTTCGAACCCTTTTCCTGTGCTCAAGATCTCGGCCAATGCCAATGGAGATTGGACGGTGATTGAAAAGACTTCCCAATACTCTAAGGACACTCGAGTTCGCTCCGGTTTATGGGGCTGCTAGGGGTGGTGCAGAAAATTGAAACAGGAAATGGGTTATCGAAAGCATTCATCTTGCATCCTCGCGGCTCCCGTCCCGTTCTCTTCCCACCGGCCCACCACCCTCCACACCGGCAGCCATTCTCAGGTCATGGAATCCTTTCTTTGCCGGCCGGAGTGACCCAACTGCTGAAGGAGTCGGTGCAAAACCGTAAGCTCCATCAATTTTCAATCATATCCAAAACGCTGGAACTCACTTCAAGCGGAAGAAGGTCTTGAAGGACACGATCCACCTAGGCACCTGGAACCCGTTGGTTGTTTTTCTTACACTTTCGTTGAACTACTTATTATTAAGTAGTTCTGGTGAATTATTTGGTTTCACGTTTCGCAACTCATTTTATTACAATGCTTCTTCGATTTATTTATGACAACTGTATTCCTTGTACAAATGTTTTTTCAACATTCCAAGCCTTTTAGATCCTAGACATACTTTTCGACGCAAAACCATGAAACCACATTCTCAGCCCATTAAATACACCCGCATGTAC
The DNA here is from genome assembly GCA_034621735.1 of Anopheles plumbeus. Taxonomy (NCBI): domain Eukaryota; kingdom Metazoa; phylum Arthropoda; class Insecta; order Diptera; family Culicidae; genus Anopheles; species Anopheles plumbeus. The sequence continues at coordinate 11,443,228 of JAOEFI010000003.1, forward strand.
CGGTTTCGTTAACGGATGAATTGGAACGAAAGAAAAGAAAATGAACCCAAAAACAATAGGCAAGCCACAACGATCCGGCGCCATTGTTATGTTTCGTCCCATGTTCGTTCAGCGAGAAAAAGAGGGAGCTAAACGCACACTGGCCTTAACGATCGAACCAGTTAGCTGCCGGACCCGGCTGGTCAGTGTATGATAAATGACGCCGGGTTTCGGGCAAAACCGAAAGATAACGTAAAAAAACACCATCACAAACACTCACCGTGAAAGTCCTGCCGGTGGTTCGGTCGGTCCAGACCAGACCGGCATTTCGGACCGGCCGGCTCAATTGAGCCGGAAAAATGCTGGTCATTTCGAAATGACGAGGATGTGATGTGTTCCTTTTTTTGTGTGGTTTGATTTTATTATCTGCCCTCTTTTTTACAACTGAAAGACATCCTTGGGAGTTGATTTGACCACCAGCAGGGGCGCTCGCTGGAATCCTTTCAAGGTGGGGAAATAGATCAACATATGTACGTACACGTGTCTGGAGAAGAATGATCAACTGTCACGAAAATGAAGGAACCCTCGGGAAATGCGAATCACAGACAGAACTCCTGTCCCTTCACTGGGTGGAGTTGTGGAGCAAACAAAACGACTATCGGATCGCAAGACAACCGAATGGCGAATGGCAAGCTCTGGTTTCTGAGATGAAATTGGAAATCATAAATTCCCATCCCTAATGGGTTCATTTTCACAAATCCTTCCTTAAGTCGGCGCCAATGCGTACGGGCGGATATGCTACCTTCAAGAACGATATCCCGAAGAGGGAAGCATTATAAATTCGACTTTTATTACTCTACCACGCATGGCGAAAACTGCTGACTGCAATTCCTTTTTCCCCGTCTTTTATCATCTTCTTCGGTGCTGCAGTTTTCGGGCGACAGTTTTGTTTGCTCGTGTTTGCTTTCGTTCGATCGGAAAGGTTAGCTTGTGTCGCATGCTTTCTGATTCGCGAGTAGTTCGACCGTAAACTGGCGAAATTTCGTTTATTAATTCCTTCGCAAGACCCACACAAGGGAAGGGGACGGGCGGCGGCGACGGTTCGAGTGGGGCATGTCAATTGCAAATGGGATAACCGAATACGCTAATGATAATTTATGACAGGTTCAACGACGCTAAAAGTTACACCGCCGACCTCCAACTTTGGCGTGCCAATCGGCTACATTCCCGTTTTCTCGTCTGGCAACGCGCTTCCTTAATGGGATCGATAAAATATCTCATTTGGCGGAAAAAAATAAATACTTTTCTTATTAAGCCTCCGCCAGAATGGCCCATTTTAAGTGGACATTCATTTGGTAAAGCACCGGCTTACGTGCTGGCTGAGCACACACATATTAATGAATTAATTATGGTAGTCCAAAGATTGGGAAAGGCGAGACCACCGCTAGTCGACCAGTGAACAAAAATCAAACGGTTTATAAAGAACTCGACCAATGCAATGTCAAGCCGGAAGAAATGGAACGATTTTGAAAGAAAGCTTATTCTTATATTCATCACGTATGTAATTCTGTTCAAGCAAGATCGAATTATATTTGGGAAAATATTCGTTCTTGGACTATGCTTTCGAATTTTATTGCTTTGATTGAATAGTGGTACGAATTGAGAATAGCCGGATGGAAGCGACCTTACGCTTATCGAGTTGTATCCCTTATGGAGACAAATTTCAACGCTAATTAATTTCATAGCTTCATTACTTTTACTAGAGTAGTTTTCGCATCGCTAACGGAAGCTTTTGATGAAATTGTGATCATCGCTTTTCGATCGAACGCTTTACCTTCTTTCCGACTGATCGACGGAAATGAAATACTGGGTTAAAGGGCTGCAATTCAAACATCCGCGAAAGACGTACGGAACGGATATGAAGTAATTCTTCTCCGGTTTCATTTGGAATGATATTTTAAGTCAAATTAGGCGTAGTATCATTGGCGACATGAGTAGTAATGCGCTTAGTAACATTGGCAAACTCTGACATCACTGAATCGTTTTCCTGTTAGATAATGTTCCTGCGTTGCTTGTGATGTTCACATTAGGAACGCACCATTACACACCTCATAGTCCATGCTTTTCCAAACACATAATCATCATCAACAGAAATCGAGACCATACGTCTCGAATCAAAGAGACCCATAGATCATTACATAAATCACCTTATCGATCGCTACTCCCGAACACGAATGAAGAAAGCAGGATGGAGTAAACAAACAAATTTCCGTCACATTTTGAAGCTCGATGAGTCATTTAATTATCGCAACAACAAACAGCGCTGATGTTGCCGGGCGAAAAAGATAAACCCGAAAACGAAAACTAAGGGAAGATATCGCTACTAGAAACGTGTGTTTTTCGTCAGCTTTCGCTGAGACTTCCTCCGATGATGATTATGATGGAGATGAGCTCTGATGTGAATTCAAAGAAATTACTGACATGATTTGCGAGGATTTTACAAAGTTGTATGAAATTATTCGATTCGCCGGTAAGTGATTCATAGCAACGAAATCAAATGGAAATGGCCATGACCAGTCATCAACCCCTATCTGATGATTCTGACGGGCAACAAGCGTCGTGTTACAATTTCTCGATGTTTACTCACATTTCACAAGTGAAAAATGGAATGACAGGTCTCCCGTTGTCCCGCATGCTCGGAGTGGACTAACAAATACTGAATTCGGCCAAGTTTTTTTATTTTGAAATTTCACAATGAAATTTTCTGTTCCCCCATTTAGAGACAGCTGCAACGCATCCGCAACTGCATCAGCTCGCAATTGTCAGGTGCGAAGAAACTGGGATTAGTGTGTTTCGTTTCTTCGGGGAGAGTGTTTTTTTTTTCCTTCCCAGTTGTCCTTCCTCAACGGTATTTTGGCTATCTATTTCTTCGCAACAGCGCAACCGCCCCGGGGAGGGAAGCAACGTTATGCCCATTGTGTCTTGTGATGGAATGTTTCGGATTTTACATACGCAAATTTTACGCAGAGGCTTCGGCTTGTGGTTTACATCGAAAAAAAAAACAAAAACATCAGGTTCATTGCCCAAGACGAACGAAAACACGATCCGAAAACCACACCGAGTACAGTTCAGCGCTTCCCCGCTCCATCGTCGAACGTCCCGATCCCTTGTTGCAGTTAATAGCGCGCGCAACCTTTCTGGGAACGGCGATCCGTTTCGTACGGCGCAGACGATGACGACGACGTCGACGGTGGCGAATTAATGGAACATGTGTGTCATGTCGATCAGCGGACGTACCTGCGTATGCACTTCGCCGCAGGTCGTCGCATGCATTTCGCGATCGTCGCGTAACATATCCGGCTGGCTTGCGCCGAAAGTAAGTAAAAGAGCGAAGCGATCATGCCTGAAGGGAGTGACCGTTGACCGCGGGAAGATAAGACCGGGTAAAAGCTGCCATCACCTTGTCAACGAACACGGGGGCCGGGTGTCGGCTGTTGCTAGGGGTTGCCGAAACCTCAAAGAAACGATCTGCTGTTATGTCCGATCGTTTAATTTGGATCGTGAGGTAGCCGGGCGTTCAATCAGCTTTAGCGAAATTAAAAGTTATTGCATTTAGTTGCTTTCATTGCATTTAAAAACCAATTTAAAATCATGATTATTTGGAGTACAGATTGAAGATTAAATAATATAGCAAACAACTACAAATAATACCAAAGCTTCAGAACTAAATACAGGAAGGTACGGGACATTTGCACGGGGTACGGGACAGCAGGTTGAATTAAATACAGTGAAACGAAACCTTTACAAGAAACAATTATGTAAATGGACAAAATACAGAACTTTACCGAGCAAACTGATAAACGGTAAATTAAATATTCACTTAACGAACTTTCACCAACAATAAAACAAACAATGAAAGCGATATCTTGATTGGCCAAGCTTCTAGAACACGCTCCACTGATGCATTCAGCTTGATAACAAGGTCCACATCCGCCGTCTCCGAGAAGGTGCAAACATTAATTAAACACCACTTTGTCAGATCACGCATGCTCAAGATGGCGAAATTATCCTTATCAGTGGTCGCTCTCTTATTACCCGGTTCAGGCGGGTACTGCAAAAGTGGTACATACATAATTAAATATCCCTAACCTCACGTTGCTTGATTAAACCTGCGTGGACAATATGTTTACATATTTTCTCCTCCTTCTCTCGGCCGTCCATCCCTTTTGGGGCGGTGACGAAGAAACGACGAAATAAAACGGTATCTTTCGGCGAATGTCTTCCCGACCCCGGCTGATCGAGGGAAACTCTTAATTAAATGACATCCACAAACCAGCCTGTGTGAAGGTTCAACTACCGGCGGAAAAAATGGGAAATTAAATACACCACCGCCACCAGCCGACAACTGGCCCCTATTTTGCTACATACCGAAGCCACGAAACCCGAACCGAACATCCGTTTGGCGAAAGCCTTTTCAGACCTCAAATTGGCGCAATTCACCGAAACCAATCAATGGCAGTGACCCCAGCGGGCCTGAAGGTGCGCGGAAAAATAATCGGTGTCATAAGAAGCGAAGTTTATTCATTCGCTGAACTTGAATCCATCCCGGTGTCGCCCGGTGTAGGTCGGCTCAAGTTTCGCGGGAAAAAAGGAACACTCTGCTGACAGCTGATTGAAGGACGTGGCGATTCAATCGGGTCGCCACCTTTTTCGTCCTCGTCCCCGTACCCAACAATGGCCGAGCGGCGCTCAAGCTTTCCGGAACAGAAAATTAATACCGTGTGGGTCAAGCAATGCAAACACCGTCCCTTTGGGGTAAACGATTTTTACTTTCGATTTATCCTACACAACGTGAAATTTCTGATGGGGAATGACCTGGGAAAACTTCGTTAATGGTTGTACTCCTTTCCACTCCGCTTTTTTGTCTTTTAAAAGCAACATTCTTCGAATCCTCCACATATTTCTGGTAACTTTTCTTTAGGGTAGCATTTGTTTTGCTGCATATTGTTGAGTTGTTCGTTGAGTCTGGTGCAAGTGAGACTTTATGAGACTATACATTTACTGTTAGACTTTTTGTTCTGACTTAGCGAAAAGTGGGTGGAAAACTCGACTCATTTTACAGTCTGTCAAGTGCTCCTCGGTTTCGCTTCGAGTTGAAGTAAAGCTACTTAAAAAGTTTCTTGAAACAAAAAAGAAATACGATAGCAAAATATTAAGCAATGGAAACCCCGGCGACGAGGCAGTATGCCGGTAACAATGTCATTACAAAATGCCGGTCGCTCTCCTTCGCACCGATACCTTTTCGGGTCAATCAACTCTCATAAATTTGTCAACCAAATGGCACAATTTGGCGCGACGCAAAAAGGGAACACATTGACACCATTTTTTTTCGTCCCCGAGCCAAAACATAGAGCCACTTTCAGGAATCATCCATCTTCGGCGAAAGGATTCATTCTTATCCGCTCGGTATCCGACGGTAAACAATGCCGGCACGGAGTGTTTCTCCGGCGACCGGGAAGGACGAAAGTGGGCGACTTTGACAACAACTTCGACGGAACTCCCTCTACCCCAATTGTGGCGCTGAAGAGCTTTTATGACTTTCGAGGTGACAGTTTTGACCGGGCTTCACTCACCTCTCTTTTATCCCTCTACAGCTTCTCAACTTTCAAAACCCCCGAGCTCCGGGCAATGGTCAACCGAGAAAGATCCCGCTGTCGGATAATTACTTCTTCTTACTTTCTTATCTTTACGTCGCCTTATTTTTTCTCCAGGAAGTTTTCGAAAAAGGTGGAAAAAACTCACATCAAATGGCGCGGAAAAATGGAAAATCAATGCCACAAAGCATCGCACGAGTTTCGTCTTCCCTCATGTGATATGTCGGGGAATTTTTCCTCTGATAATAATCAATGTTCGCTAGCGTCTGTTCGCCCGTCTTTAGTGGTCCATTTTTCGGCCTCTCCCGTTATGGTGGAAACCCATCATCCGTAATCACAATCCAACCGTTTGTGTGGTTGTCTCAAGATGCAAGCATCTTCGGTCGGCGGCGGTGGCGACGGCCTGCGAAAGAGAATACATGGACATGAATGGGAGTGTACAAACAAGTAATTCCCATCCCCAAGCTAGTTCGATTACTTCGATCCGGATAGTTATTGCTTTAACCTAAATCGGATTGTTTTTCTTTGCTTTCTTGTCGATCGAAGGAAGGCGTGTACGGACGCAGACACTTCATGCGACACGAAGCTGAAGGAAGAGAGATTTTTCCCTCATAAGGGGGCTCGACCTCGAAAACTTAATCGACTCCATTGTGCAATCCTTTGTCATCTCCAAACGCTTGTCAGTCACATAAAGTGGCCTTTAAATAAGGCAAACATAAACTAAGGGTTTCCTTATGTTTTTGCACTTTTGTTTTGTATATTTTTGTATACGGAAAAGTTTTACAATTCACTCAAACAGGAAGCATGAACAACTTCTAGGCAGCAGGGAATTCTTGTGTACAAATAGACACGAAAAGCTGCTAATTGCCTTCTAATGGTTCCCGAAACTCAATCCCTGCAGAGTTTTGTCGGAGCAAGGGGATAGAAGAGGCACAATTTCGTTCAAGTGAAGCCGTGTGTTTGCAGACAACGAAGTGCCATTAAGTCGGCTTTTCCTGGAAACATGAAGCACCAGCCGCCTCGGAAAACTCAGCTCATAATTCACCTATTTAAATGCCCAAACATGATCAAACGGAGAGAATACGCTCCAATGCCTTGGACACGAGACGAACGGTCCGGAATAAATCGTGTAAATTTCATCCGTCGTCAGATTGACCCTCCCGGCTGGAATCTGTCGTTGTGATGGTATTCTACTTCCACACAGCGTTTCGTTTTATTATGGCAGCTTATTCGATTTTTCGGCCTCCACAGTTTCACCGACGAATCTGGCGTTCGTGTGGACGGGGTGGATCGGCGGGCAGTGGAATCGGAAGCCGCATCATAAATAATCCATTTCATGAATGTAAATTTTCACGCTTTTCGTCTCTCGCGGGCTCGCGAAGTGGAAGAAAAAGTCGACCACCGAAAAGGTTCTCATTCGCTTTCTGGGGTGAATTAGAGAGACGGAAGGCGAGGAAAATCGGGTAAATGGACGGCGGGCACTTGTCACAGGAAGTGGCGAATTTTATTCCTTTCGGTTAACGATGATCCTTTTTCTTCGATGGGTTATTTACACTCGTAGCCTTTCGTTCCAATGCGGAAGCCTTGCTTACGACCTTGCCCATGTGACTAAGGGAGAAGGAAATATATATTAAATACGACCAGAAAAAGAGTTGACAAGCCTAACGAAAGGGCCAGGGCGAGGAGATTTTCACAGCTTTCTCTCGCCCCATTTCCCACCCCTTTTTAGTCTTCCGTTGCCTGCCAGGGTAGGGTTGTAAAACGTTGCTGCTCTTTGAAACCGAGACCTCCTCGCGAGGGCAAGCCGGCAATCAAAATCCAAAACAAACCGTTCCAATTCGCTCTTAACCTCTGCCACCACAACGCCACAAAGTAATGGCGCTGATGATGATGGTGATGATGGTGATGATGTCAAGGGGCAACCACCGTTTAAACCGCAAGCGTTCGATTGATGGGACTGGGTAGGAACACCGGAACACTCTCATAATCCATCCAGTTTTTTCACGCGAGAGAGAGAGAGAGAGATAAAAAGAGATACTCAAGCGTTTCAAAGCCATTTCCATGATGAATAGCGAAACGATATTAGCGAAACGATGATTATAACGACTGTTATGCTAATAAAATCAGGCATCATTCTTCAGTTTTTGTTCGAAGGCGGCTTATTGGAAAACATGCTTCCCTTTTCCTTTCGCCCTGTCTGCCTTTTGGGGGAGGGGGAACCGGATGCCATAAAGTTGTTGAGATTTGGATCCGCAATCATTGGCCTTATAGTGACCTCATTCAAGTATGCTCCACTTAGTGGAGGCCTTGGATGAGGCCGGAAAATATCAATGAAAAAGTTTCGCCCTGGCAAGTAACTATTTGATCCTACTTTGGAAGAGTTCGCTTGTGTGGAGAGACACCATGATTGGCAGATAGTTGGTGAAACATTTCACGATTCATTCTCAATACTAGTCGATCGAATAGCGTTGTTCTAATACTGGAACAATCTTACACACCGTTCGAAGGAAATTGATTTAGAGGTTTAACAATTTTCAAAATTAAGGAAGTTTAAACAAATTTTAACTCACACACGAGTTCTTTGATTATCTCATTACTTCAAATATTTACGAACCATAAACAAAGCATAATAAGCTTTAAAAAAAATTAATGTAAGCAGATGTAACAATCATGTCGCTTTAATGCCCAATAAGCAAGGAAACGAGTACTTCTCTGTAAGGATCAAACGGAGGACCTTGACATCCCGCATCTCCTGGGAATTGCCATCGAAACGTGCTTTAACAAGGACGCCGCATTCTTTACCTAGTGATGAAAAAAGCGGCATGCCAACCCACGTTGGGCCGTCGTGTGGAAGAAATCACATTTGAGATTGTTTGCTCCTACGCGTCCGCCTCGCTGTTGACGTGGCACACGGCTTTTCCTCTGAGCTGCAGCACATTCCACACGCCGTCACGCGCCCGTGAGCCAACGGCTGACTTTCCAGTGGCCCGTAATACACTGGAAAAGTTTGCCCAGCGTCCCCAACTGCCGACGACGACGTATGCCGCTGACGAAGTTGGTGATGCGCTGTGAATATGGCAATAAACCAGCCGAGGAGCTTAAACAAAGTACTGCACAAGTGGGGGGAGGAGGAAGAGTCGGGAAGGAAAAGTGAAACAAGATCCGCAACAAATTCCCCTCAAACACTCCATCATCATCCGGTGCGCCGGTCGAGTTTGGGTACCACATTTTTAGAAGCTGCTCCGTCATCGGTCACGCGAAATGGAGTTCGCGATCGCTCTAGAGCTAGGGAAGAAAGTAGCGGCACACGATCGGCGACATTACGCATGAAGGTATAAATATAGAGTCCTGTTCGGTTTTGGGTGTATAAATAATTCATCCCTTCGCCGCGAGTCCCTCGAGTGTGGTCTGTGCAACTCGCGTATTCGAATCCGAACGCCTGTGCCTCTTCCCATGGTCCTACGGTGGAACGGAGTAACATATTCGACCACTAACACAGCGCCCCACCAAACATGACAGATGGAGCAGTGTCCGATTAGTAACATTAGCAATTACTTAACCGATATGCACCGACACCCGTTTTGTAAGTGATTTAAATAATAAATGTGCCACTGGCAGGTGGAGGGTTGAAGAAAAAAGATCACAGAAATAAAAAAAAAGCAGAGAGAAGAACGAGAAGTTGCCACCGAGTGTTTCTCTCCCCTCGTCATGATGGACGCGGCAGGAGGCGACACCCTTGGGCACTCTTGTAGCGAGGGGAAATTAATTGACCTATTCCATGAGCTTTTGCCCAATTATCATAACCCGCACCAGCGTCTTATCGGATCTTGTAGTAACATCGGTAGCATTCGAAAAACTAGTCTGAACGATGAAACCATTAATCAATCTACAGTTCGCTGGACATGGAAGCATTTGCCAGACTGATCAATTGGTCTGGATTCTGGGAGGTGGTCACAGTCTGGTGGACCAAGAGTAGACACACTATCTCACCGAGGAATTAAAAGTAGCAACAATAAAATGAGTGGAAAACAGGACGCGACTTAAAGACGGAAGGATTATTATCACATATTCCAACACTATTTTCTGAGAGTATTGTCTCTTCATTATTTAAAAAAAAACATTAGACACCATTACCATTTTCTTATTTACTCGTATTTCTTCATAGTTTCTGCTCATAACCTACGGATTAGAGAAGAACAGCTTGAGGCAATTCCAGGCCAGAGTGCAGTCCCTTGCAGGCTTTATTATAAGCCCATTATCGGGTCAAGTAAAGACGCTCGTTCCATCGTACGACAAGCAGTAGCTAGCACAGTCCGCCCTGGAACGGCCAGTTGAACTTTAAGCACACTTATGCTTAGTTGTACCTTTCTTCCACTATGCTTCCTTCCCGTCCTAGTGCTGCAATCCTTGCGGCGAAATCGAGAGCAGCAATTTATACTGCAACTACTTTTTCGCCACATGTCAGACTTCTTGTCTTGGGTGCTCCAGCGCGGTGTCGCCTGCTTTATCTCTTATTGGTGGATGTTTCTAGTTGTGTTGGTTTTTTCTTCCATGCTTTCTTCTATTGCCCTTTTCCACATATTGCCTGACGAGCGCCACGCGGCGCTGAAGGATGTTCAATGCTTTAACGTTTCTCCGTCTGTTCATTTATGCTTCTGCCCCCTTCTTTCCTTTGGCGTAATTTCGTTGTAGCATGTTTCCACTTTTTCCATCTTCATTTGATCCCATTGCAATCCGCGTGTGTGTGTGGGGTGTTCCCCCGCAGGCTCCAAGCGAAGCCTGAATGTTGGTTTTTACACACACGGCCACGGCACCCGGCACCGGAGCGACTGCACCCGAAGCGACCAGAAGAAGATAATCATTATAATTTAATAAACGGCCACATTAAAACTTATTAAAAACACCACGATGCAGGCGGAGGGCTGCAATTATCGGCCGGCAGAAGCACAGCAAGCCGTTTGCGAACCGATATGCTGCGGTGCCCTCGC
>JAOEFI010000003.1:11453948-11488862 GCA_034621735.1 Anopheles plumbeus
CAGGCGGAGGGCTGCAATTATCGGCCGGCAGAAGCACAGCAAGCCGTTTGCGAACCGATATGCTGCGGTGCCCTCGCCAACATGCAACATATCATTAGCTGCCACTATTCTATCATTGGCGCGTCGTCGTCGTCGTCTAGAAAACGGCGGATCAACGGACCGCGGTCGGATTCAATTATTTCGTTTCGCGTTTCGCTGCCCACTTCGTGGTCGTGTTTCGGGGGTTGATCAATGATCATTATAGGGACGTATGTGTATTTAGTTTTGCTTTTATTGTCATTTTTAACTGCCTCGTCCCGCCCCGTCGGCAATCGTCGCCAATTATTTGCCAAAACCCTCGGACCGATAAAAGTTCGCAAAACAATCGAATCCCATCGATTCGCAAAGGCCAAAGTACTGTGAAATAAAACACACCGAAAAGGAATGGGAAACCAATTTCCCTACTCGCGAAAGGCCTGCTAAATGGCATGCCGCATAAACATAACGTCGCCAAGCAATTCACGCTTCATTCGTCAAGACTGTCGCTGGTTCAGTCTTTTGGGTTTGCAGTTTCACTGTCTCTCTCTTTCTCTCTCTCTCTCTCCCTCCCTTGTTCCCTTTTTCTCCATCAGCGCAAGACGTAACGAATTTTTGGTACAGGTGTGCACGGTCATCGTAAAAGCATCAGCCGTTATCGTTACGGTGTCATCGTTAAAATCCGCCCAAAATCAAAACATCCAAAAAAATCGAACCGAAAAAGTGCATCCCAAGATGCCTCCCACCCGCGAGAATGGGGCTGGAAATCTGCGGCCGCAATCCGGTTTTTATTGAAATGCGTCTTTTTATGGTCACCGACGACGACGACGACGACGGCGACGTTCAGGCGAACGAATTGGCCCGATGTACGTGGGGTTGCCTTAAGATATTGCATAAAATTAATCTTCAAAAACGGATAAAATATGTCGTTTTATTGAAGTTTGGTTGCAGTTTGGCGCACCGTTGCAACTCTCGCTTGCATTTCTTCATTTGCATCACTGCCGCCATCGGACAGTCGGCCACCAAAAAACCAAATAAAAAACACAAAACAAAGAGAGTGAAGAACCAGCTGGATTTAAAGGCATTTTTTCACATGCCGCATCGCTTTCTTAACAAACTTTATGGGCATCTTAGTGAAACTTTTCATTCGCACCATGGCACGCCGTAAAAAGGAGGGATGATAAAACGAGTCGATGGCTGTCGCCGTGTGGAGTCGCCATATTGCAATAAATTGAGTGATAGAAAGCTTCTTTTTTTTTTTTTGAAAAACAAGGAACCTCCAACAAACAAAAGCAGTTTGCGTCTCAATCTCTGCTGATACACACAATTCTTCAGTACCGAAGCAAGTGCTGCTCTTCATAACGAATGGAAAAATTACAAACCTCGTGAGACGAAAATATTTACTCTTCAGTAATGAAGCCCGAGCAGTCGCGAACCTACTGGAGTACAAACAGATTCGCAAGTACGGGCCGAAAAATGAAACCGCGTATTTATGCAAACTGATCGTGCCTCCATTTTGCACCGCAAGCTTAAATTCATCTTTTCCTACCCATTACCACTAATCTGCCCGCTTCGTTCACAGCCACCAGCAGCTGCGAGAGGCTCATTTAAATTGTTGATGAAAAGCGAATTCACAGCCACACCGTACACCCTCGCTTAAGCCGGAAAATTCGCCGGCAAGTATTCTCGCGCATTGCTTCAGCGAAGAAACGGAGGCGAGAAAAAAACTCCCCCGAAAACCCAGCTCCCTTTCGCTAGTGCCTCTTCGCCACAGTCGTAAAAGGCGCTATTCATGACCCACGCCAATTACGACACGAGCAGTTGGCTCCATTGTTGCAGCAGAATGAAGCCCTGTGTCGGCACCATCACCATTGTACGGATCTGTCAAGACCGCACACGGCTGCAGCAACAGTTAAAACAGATTTATGGGATTTAAAGAGTCAGCTGTGAATCAGTTGCAGCATGCCTGCTCGCCCGTTTCCCGATGCTCGTTTGGAGTGGATGACAAAGGAAGCCGAAACCGAATGGAAATGCGATGCGATGGAACCTCTCGCTGAACGCCGGTTTTATATATTTGTTCTGCAACAACTGCTTGAATTATGTTGCCCATGAAACGCCAATTACGGCTCGTGCACGAAGAGGAAACTCTACTTGTATAACAGTGCCATCATCAACCGGCTTCACAGTGAGACATAAGGTACAATATGCTTAGCACCTTGTCCACACTTACACATGCTCGTGAAAAGCACCCGTTTAACACTACGTAAATCGTAATTGCCATTGTATTTGATAGCAGCACTTAAAACAGTGATAATTGGAGCCCTTACTTACTAACTTACATGCGATACTTACCTTGAAGTGAGAAGAACTTTAGATTCACCAAAAACTGCTTCAATTTAGTTAAGCGTTTCTGTCGTGTAATTATGTACCCAGTGCATCGCTAAGAATTAAAACACTTCGTTATTTAACGCCTTATCACACGCTTTAGAACCAACACCCTCCAACTTCACTGAATGGACAACTTCCAACGAGCAACAATGTAAACCTTCACTCCCACTCGTGGGTGGACTGGTGGATGAAAAACGACCGAGAAATCACTTCACTAAACATCTACCGCCACACTCTTCCCCAAAAATCGTTGCCGGCGTGGAAAACAAACAGCGTAAGCCAAGTCGTCAAATTCACACCGCTTCACTTGCTCACCGGAGGCGCTAGGACGACAACAGTTTTCCTCCTATCTTTTTCGCTGCGCTGGCTTGTTGCGAAGTTCCAAAGCCACACGGGTGTTTGTGCGATAATTTATGGCTACATAATTCATCGCTAATTTACAGGCTGATGAGTGAACCATTTATCGTCCTTTCCAGGGAGGAGACTACCGGGCATGGTAAGTCTCCACCCGCAGTGGGGAACGATTTTTCCACGAATCTACGGAACTTTTCAAACGGGAAACTTTTGTGCCCAGATTTGGGGCTAAGGTACTTTTCATCGACGTCAAGCACAGTAAGCCTTATAATTCGCGGCTGTTGAAAATCATTACGATGGGACTGAAGGGATATTCAAGTCTTAGGACGATCAAAGCCACTTCAGTTGTTTCCGAGCGATCTTCACAATCTTGAAATAGTCACACAGCAACACTTTTCCTAGAACACTGGTCCGAGTGTGCTATGACCAACGGGCGGCACCATCCGTAACACAGAAAACACCTGTAGCACTGACGACGGTGAAAATTCTCACCTTTCACTTCTCACAAGCCGAAACACCGGACAAGAACAGCAGAAGCGCACGAGAATGACACAAACAGCTGGTGGCCCCGGGTTTGCCAAAACGTTTGAAATAGTTCCGCCACCAACCCACGGACGACGATGATGATGACACGCGGCACGCGAAACCAATGCCCACAGGACGAACGTCAACGTGCGCGTCGCGAATGCGTCTTCATTCCCTGATCATCCGATAGCGACTGATGATTTCTGTCCGATTCTTGCGCCCCATCGGTGAGCAGAGCAGCTCGCTCGCCACGGCAACTCGCGCTCCTCGTCGGTGTCGCACGCTGCGCTGCTGGCGGCTCACTCACTCCACCCCCCCCCCCCCCCCCGTCTTCTGGGCCCCTCCTCCCCCTTTCGGCGGGCGTTTTATTGTGGTGGGATATTCCGCGTTCTGGCTGTTTACTCTCCGTAGTGCGTACGTGTGTTTGCGGTGGGAATATACGGTCCATACTGCCGCGCAATCCTTTGACCGTGGCCACTATTTACTACTGGGTATACGCTTCCACCGGCAGCATTCCGGTTGATTCACTCGGTTGGTCAGTTTCCATCCACCGACCATTGCTGTGACACACTGCGTTGTTCTATGGTTGAACGATAATTTTAGCGAACGGGATATTGGATTGATTTCGTCGGAAACGAAACGAAGCATCACCAGTGGAAAATGGAATGAATGAGGAAAACGAGCGAAGAGTCCGAGCGTCACAGAACCGTGTACTCGAACTGTGTTCTCATATTTTTCGCTCCAGGACATTGGCCAATGTTTGACGATAATGCTGACGATAAAAATATTCTACAAAAACCCTAATACTAAGTTGGTATTAGTAATTGGAACCGTTGACGGAAAACATAAAATGCGAATAAAAAAAACATTTTATGGTACACAATGTTTTCTTGTTCAGTTTCAATTCCACCTGTACTTTTCCTCCTCTTTCATATTTATTGTATTGCTTGAATCAAAAGTGTAACACTTCCTCGTTTCTCAACTGCCGCTGATTGTTGAACCAGCAAATCCAAACGCTCGCATAAACCGTGAGAGAGGAAAAGCAAACCGCCGAACCGGCAACCAGAAGGGCCCCGAAATCCGATTTGTTTACAGACGATGGGAAAAAAAAAGGACGGTACGAGATTCCTTCGGGCAGACTCTTGGGAGAAAGGGGTCGATCTTGGCGATTAATTTATGGCACACGCGGTTTCTCGTGCAAATCTACTTTACCCGTAAGGAGATGAGTTTTTTCGAAGACCGAGAGAGTGAGAGAGAAGGTGAGAGAGATGGTCCAAACCGCCGGACCCGAAGTCGCATTCTTAAGAAGAGACATCGTCTTCGTGCGAGCACACGCGGTGAAATATTTCACGCTGGTAACATTTCACAGCCGAACGACGAACTGGCGGGAAATTTAAAACGCCGTACCTGCACGATACGTGAGACACAGGTGAGAAAACGAAGCGGCAGAACTGTACGAACGCAGCGTGCGAAGTGCATCCGACTGCAGCCAAGTGCAGTGTGCAGTTTGTGAAGGCAGTGTCCGCTGTGGCTTGGCCCCGCGGGGGTCAGCACCGCACGCCCACCGGACAGAAAAGGATTGGAATGTATGTTCGACGTTGTTCGTTCGCACATAATTCATGCTAGTCAACCGCGAAAGGTCTCGTGCGAACGGGGCAGTAGAGAAGCAACCGTTGGGCCCGATCGAGAGGACATGGTAGGACGCCGCACGGTGTTGGTGTTGCAAGAGGAAATGGAATGAAAAAAAAACCCATAAAACCCCAACAGTGAAGAAACAGTCGGACTAGAATCTTGAGTGCCCCGTTCGCTGCGTCGTTGAATCGACGGACTTAGAATCCACCGGACAAAGACTGAAAGGTTGTTTCCGAGGTGTTCTACGACACGAGGCGAGCCTTTCCACAGTGCCACAGTGCGGCGGCGTCCACACTTGTTGATGATGAGATTAAGATTTAGATCCCCGACGCACCCGAGCTCAGCGGATGGCTCCGGCTGGGAAAATAAAGAGCTACGCCTGGACAACTACGTGCGAAATCGTCTTCTCCATCGGTAGCACCAAGATGCGCGTATCCATTTCAGGACACCATACCCTCCCTTCCCCTCCCCACCCTCAGCCCGGCAGTCGGCGTCAACTTCATCTGTGGACCCTTTTTCTTCGCCCATCCCAGAACCGGGTGCCGGTAGCTGCCGCTGGATGTCACCCAAAAATGGCAGCAGCGCGGACGGCGAGCATGGCCAGTAAATCTCATAATGAGCTGCTGCTTCATCCTTCGCTTTATGGATGCCCCCGGTATGTTGCTGGTTTTTTTTTTCTGTTTTCATGTGTTTGTTTATTCACTTTTTTCTCTCCGTACCCCTTCTCTGGTACCGCAACTACTTACGGCATGGCGCACAATCCCCCGGTAGGGTTGTCGTATAGAAATAAAATCGAAACTTGTTTCATCCCGGCGGAATCCGACAGCATGACGAGCTGCCTTTTTTTTTTTGTCCAAACCGATGTCCTGTGTTGCTTCTCTGGCTCAGTACACCACAATGTCCTGCAGTGTTCGGATGATTTAGCTTTGATTTCGACCCCGGGGGTTGTGAGTGCTGGAATCGCAGCAGCGCATCAACGTGGCTTATAGCTTTTTAATGGCGGCGCTATAGTTTCGATTTAGCGCCAATTGTTGGACATGTTCCAGAGTGGTTTTTCATGTGCACTTGTTTCGGAATGGTGAAGAAAAATGGAAAAAGAATTTGCCCCGAGTGATTGTTTGACCAATACATTAAAAGAGTACGTATTGATTTGCAAAGCCTGATACAAGATACTGTTTGATAGGAATAGTTTAAATATTTTATCTTTCAAAAATAAGGAAAACAAACTTGTCCAAAGTCTTGTTACCCGGTCCTCGAGAGAAAGTTCACTGCAACCGTCTGACGATCACTTGAAAACTTCAGCTCCTTGCCGACTACTAACTGTGAGCAAAATTGGAAGCCGTCAAAGAAACATCCCTCTAAACTCCCATCTCCTATCCAGGCTATCGAAAAGTATGTTACCAACATACATGCAGACAACGAGAGACATGCAGCACTTGCGGCAACATAGTGTATGGAAATTATTTTCCCTTTCACACACTTCCTCCTCCTGGAATCTGTGGCCCACCGGGTACGCCAGACGCGATTGGTTTTCGGCGGATCCATTTTGCATACAATAAGTAGTTTCCTTTCTGGCAACAGCTGCTGCATGCCGCGGGTGCCGTTTTGTCGCAGTTGAATAAGTTTGAAGACGGTCCCATAATGAGCCGCCTGCCCCACACACACACACTCGATGAATGCTCCGCGAAGCATAAGGCTCACCGTTCGTGTCTCATTTGCCGCAAAGCGAGCCGGCTTTCATCTGCTCGAGATCACATTAAACACTTGGACGGCCCACTCCGGCGGGCCAGCACCGCCGAAAGCATTATGATCGTCCATGCTCGGTGGCCGCCCCCGGCGGACAGCTCTCCCGGCTGAGATGTGTGCGCCAGACGGAGGCCTATTTTAGGACTTTTTTGACGCCATAAATAATGATTAACAACTTCATTCGTCCTTTTACGGAGACGCTCTCGGCCGGACGGTTATAATAATGTTGCGCAAATTGACCAGCGAAGCATAACGCAAACATGCCGAATTGGCGTCGTCCAGGAATGACGCGAAGCTTAAGCAATTGTACGTCTCGGAAGCTCGGGAACCCCCTAGAGGTGCGGGCCATTCTATTTTAGAGCAGACATTCCAATCGAGCGAACGATTCTGTATTCTTCGAAATTTTTATCCGTAAATTCTGGACCACTTGCACAGGTGCCATTGCCGAGCTTATAGACATATTTCACGCTTCGACACACTTTCCCTTTCATTGCATCAAAGTTACCAGCAACATCCAGCCGAGGCTTTCATATGCCCTTCTCGAGCCACATGAATACACTCTCTGGGCCCCAGAAAGGTAAAAGACATCGAAGAGCTGAGCGCGCTTCTTCGCATCCGCGAAAGGCGGTAATTAAATTAAACTGAATTTATTCATTTTATGATATGCTTTGACAGCAAATTAACGTGCACGGACAAAGCCCGTGACCGTGGCGTGATCATCGGGGACGCAAATTTATGATCACCACCCTTCTCTGCCGGCTCAGCCGGGAAGGGACGAGGGCTTTGTTTGCTTGTCCCTGTCCGATAACCATTTTTCAATATACGTCGATTTCTTCCTATTGTCCCGTAAGTAGTCGTACGGTTTGGGTGTTTAAGGGGGTATTCATTTCACTATGTAATTTATTTGCAAAGATTTTGGATAAGAAATGCACTCTCTGCTGCTGGAAATCGTCATGTTCTGATCGATATATTATACGATACGAGTTTTGGAAACTGATGCAACCTTTAAACTTTGTTTGTATAGTGAAATTTCAAATGGAAAAACTAATTAAACTCCTCCCTTAGCGAAGAACAGGCATCCTGGAATGGCCACCTAATTCGACTTTATCGCGGCCCGTGTCAGAAGAGGTAGGGGCCGTGAAGATTTCCGCTGCTTTATTTTTACTCTTTTAAATACTTTACCCCTTTGCCCACAGGCGGCCGTCACAAGACTGCACTTTCTGACAGATGATTAATTAACTCAGGCCCGGAGCGGTTTCCTTCCCGATTTGGGGCAACGATGGCTCGATGAGTGACGGGGCCCTAGTCGGGCCTTCGAAATGAAATGTAAATTAAGCGATCGCTGGAAGCAGTGAAGAATGCGGCCAGAAGAGGGTCGTGCTGCTGGCCGCCGGAGATTGTTTCGACGTCGAGTGTGTCCAAAAGAAGTGTCTTCATGTTTGGCGAACGAAGTGAGAGAAAAGTTTATCTTCCTTTTTTACCCTCATACCCGTCTGTAGAGTACTTTTTGCTGTTGTTTGTTGTTTCACTTTAACCCGTTTTCTTTTCTTGCTTATTTAGGCGGAAAAGGCTAAGGAACATCAGGCTGGACAGTAAAGACTTAATTAGGAGGACGGTTGCAATAAATTATGCTTCAGAGATTGCTCACGCGTGTGGCACGCCCGTTCGTGTAATTCGGTGTTCTGGTGATTTCAGCGGCTTCACAGCTGATTATATTATTTATTTGTTTTCCAGCGCCGCGCTTTTTTATGCCGCATGGGGAGAACTTCTGACAGCCTCAAGACAAATACGTATCTTGAAGTGAAACTCTTAACGCCGCAAGTTTTGGTGTACAAGAAAGCAAAACAATCAACAGGGTCGCCTCCCACAATGCCATCGGCATGGGTTGGATTCCAAATGATTGCAAAGTTCAAGACACGATACGTATCTTAAGGCATGTAAACCAATCTTCGCGCAAACGAGCAGAAGCATCGTGGGCTGTAATACTTATTATTATTAACCATCGCGCGAGACAGACGATGTTTTCACTCAAAAGACCATACGCGAAAAGGCGATGGCGTATGGTCTTGGAAGGCTGAAAATTATCTCCTTTGAGGTACTTTCGTCTTTTAAAGCTTTTTTTTTTTTTGGTTCAAACCACTGAAGCTCACCTGTGGTGTCACGAAGTCGTCAATAAATAAACTTATCTCGATCTCCAACATCCTTTGTGTCACGGACTGCTCTCCGCAATAATAAAAAATTTCTTCACAACAGGATCCCAGGATTTTCATTGCCCCCAACATGTTGCACATGCACCAACGAATCGATACACAATACAATCCACATTAATCGCCCACTACCGATGGATGCTTCCGCAGAACAGCCACCAGATCGTCGCCAGATCGTGCTCATTGAACAGTTATGGTCCCAGAACAAACAAAAAAATACCTCCCCGAAATGGTTTGGCGATGAAATCGGTTGAAAAGTACGAACCCTATCTCACGCGCTTCTTCGCTGCATGGCCCCTGATTGCATCTCGGTAAGTTTGTGCAAAGAAAAAGGTAATTTTTATCAACCATCCATCGAATGGGACACGGTTCGACCCGGAGCTGAACGGTGTCGTCCTATAGTTTGCGAGTAGCACTATTTAATTGACCATTTTATTTCTTACGATGCTCGCTCCAGCGGAAACCTGAAGCTGCGCTTTATGTTTGTACGTTCCTCGGCGAGCAAAGGATATGCTTGGTGAGGGAAGTGGACAAGTTGGTTTTTTTTTCTGTCGCCGTGGTATCCAACTGTTTCACAAGCGATTCCCCATGACGCCGTTCTTGGCCTCCCACATTAAGTATCACATTTCTATGGTTCATGACTATCTTGCGGGAGGATTTAATATATTTTTTTCCAGTTTTTTTTTTATATTTTTATCTTGCTTGTTTTATACACTTTTTTGCCGTCGTGTTATTGAAAATACTGCTTCGAATACGGCCCTCCATGCGAATTCCTACTTGTTCTCGAATTCCTAATCGATACAATTAAATTCTTTCCCAGTTCCTTCAATCGCCCGTCCGCCAGGAGTTTTTCTTTCCATCACAAAGAGAAACGTTTCATCTATCGCGTACGGGCCCTTTTCGTACGCAGAGAAATAACAGTTACCACAACTTTTCCGCCAGTAAGAAAGAAAAACATCGTTAGCCGACGGTTCTCTAACAGTGGGATAGTTTTCCATCGGGCGGTACGTCCTTCTTGCCCGTCCGGTCAATGCTGAAAACTCCCCTTTATTTTATTATTGTTTTGTTTTCGTGTTTTCTTTCTTCCAGAGACGCAGACAGAACAATCGCACGATTCCAGCCGAGAATATGCTAATGCTAACGACCGGAACGAATCTGTTCGTTTCTTTTTTCTGTAGGTAATAGTTTTGAAAAAAAATGATCGACAGAATGCTCTTCCATGATTACGTTCATCGTCCGTTCTCAGCGAGGAATCATTGTGTTCTCTTCTGCATTTGAAAAGAGATTCGTAATGGCAGCTCGGGTGTCTAGACTGTGCGGAATCGATGAAATCAATTAAAACTTCTATTCATCAATCGACGATATCCCTGAAATAGATCCAACACCATCAGAAAGGCAGACACATTTCGTGTAGTCCATGGCAGTGAGCGAAGAAAAGGCAGTTGAAGGATGTAAGACGTTGCTTTTTAAGGATTAACAAGACTATTCTCGATGCTGTAGAGTAACAAATAGTCGGATGTGTACAAATGGAAATCAAACGTACCATTGTATAAGTATGTCTAACTCAGAAGGAGGTACTTTTTGCATGTGCATGTTAAAACGAAAACAATCAACGGAGTCTCTGCGGCACTGTTTTATACTATTGTCCTTCTACATTATAGATTTAGATACACAATAAAAATAAAACGTCACAACACTCCGAAGTGTGCCCCTAAAGCAAAGCTTAAGCAAAACCACGTGAAAAAAGGGCGATAAATTATTACTGTTCGCTTTGCTGACTCTTCCGTGACATTCACACGAGGCTCCGGAACGAGAACCAGGGCGGGGAAAAAAAGTCAACGCGATAAGAAAAGTGACGCGCCTTGTCGAATCTCCCACCTCTTGGGACCGCACAGCCGGAGCCGTCATCCACCGTACGCGCGTTCCTCTACACGCGAGCCGATCGCGTCCTGCGATTATGCCACGCGAGATACGACGCCCCGCTCCAACGTGATCAAAGCCAACCGGGCGACATAATATTCCGCGTTTCCTTTCTGCCTTTTTTATCATTTTTTGGTCGTACTTCGTTTTCGGAAGCTGCGCGGGGATGAATGAGATGAATGAATGGAACTTCTGTTTTGGCCGCGTGCCACCACAACGCGGCGCGGTGAGAACCGGAGAGCCAGCGGTCTGCCAAGCTGTGTCTGTGCGACCTGCTCGCTCGCTCGCTCTTCTCTCGTAACACTAGGTGCGGTTTGCAGTTTCGGCGGACGTTGGCGCCTGCAGGCTTAACGATCCCAGACGCTTGCCTGCTAGCGCCGTGTGCGGAGCCGTCCATAGTTCCGTTCGGCGTCCGAGGTGGCAGACGGCGGGCCGTAGATGCAAAAACACTTTTGAAACAAAGCGACTAAAAAAAAGTCCAGCTCGAGCGAAAGCGGCCCCGAGAGCATCCGAGGGTCCCCCCATGCGATGTTATATATTGTTGGAGCTGCGATGCTGCGGCTGCTGCTAGTGCGCTGACAGTCTGGAATGTTGTGTAGTCGACACAACAGCGGACACACACAGCAGCTGATAAGCGCCTACTACTGGAGCAGCGGAGTGCTGATGTGCGTTCGAAAGCTTCGTTCGGGAGTGTGTGTCGATCGACGACTAACCGTTTGACGTTTCGTGGCGCTACTGGGAGTTTTTTGTTTGCCCCGATCCATCCATCGTCGTCCAAGCGAGTCTCTAGTGGCTTTGACGTTTGTGTGCTGGTGGTGCCATTGGACCATCCGCTGCTCCTCGTCCACATTCTACGCTGCCGTCCTTCGACGCGCCTACCGATGCCGGTGCGATCGGGATTCTTGCTGTTGTTGCTCTGGCTCCACCAACGATTACCGGCGTCCTCACTGGCTTCCGACCAACCGGCGACCAAGGTAAGGGTGTGACCGGTGTCCCAGTTACGGAGCATGATGAGCATTACCACAACTCTCCCCACTACCGCAGCGTTGCAGTGGAGGGCTGTGCATCCTGCCTGAGCTATGCCGCCCCGTTAGTGTGAACGTGTACGACGAAGTGCACCTCGACTTCTTCAGGTAACTATCGGAAGCTGTAGCACGCACCGACCGGCGGGCTTTCGAAAACCACCCCGAGCGGTGTTCCCCGTTCGAGCCATTGATCCTCTTTAATCTCAGCGTATAAAGTTTCGATCGTTCCAGCTCCGACGAGTGCCGGCTCCCACATCTCAAGTGCTGCCCCTACGAACGCATCGTGCGCGCACCGGTATGAATCGATTCTAGTCCATTTTTAGACTTCTAATCTTCCATATTTTGGTACCGGGCGAACCGTTGAAACGTGCAGGCGGAAGGCGGAAAGGGTTTTTTAAACTGCAAACAGTGAGAGATAGTGCAAGGGACGAAAAAATCACATGCTCAGCTGGAACTCAAACGGCAGTTCGCGAATGTTGATAAGATGGTCTCGTTTTCGACTAAAAGAAGAAAAAAATCCGCAACAACAAACGCTACCGCTGCGGATGGCGAGATTTTCTCGTCCCCTGAAGGTTGCGCCG
This sequence comes from Anopheles plumbeus, assembly GCA_034621735.1. NCBI lineage: Eukaryota > Metazoa > Arthropoda > Insecta > Diptera > Culicidae > Anopheles > Anopheles plumbeus. The sequence continues at coordinate 11,466,342 of JAOEFI010000003.1, forward strand.
CATCATGAACAGTTGCATGCGCCGGAAGTGACTGTGGATTTTTTGCAACCCGGAATCCTAGCGTATTTTTTTCTTTTGTTCTAAAGACGTCAAACAAGTGGATCTAAGAGCCTTTTTTTTGTTCTGTATTTTTATGTTTGAACCAACATCTCATCACATGGTGATCCGGACAGGACACGGAAGCTCCGGATGAGAACGAGGTCGTGTGTGCTGCCAGAAACAACAACGGCATTGGGCATGTCGAGCAGCGGGACAAATCTCGCGCCAAATACGGTAAGCAACAACAGGCAGAGGGATGATGGGAAATCATTCGGGGAGTGGATTTTACTGCCAAAACTACGACGCAAAACTAGAGGCAGGAAGTAAAACCTATGTGCGAAGTTGGTTGGATGTTATAAAATAAGTTGATGGAACCATATAATACTGCCCTATAAAACGCTCGCTGGAGAAATGTTCCAGTTGGTATACCCGCTTGCTTGCTTTTGATTCGTATTGTAGTGCACCATACGATGCAGCCTTTTGTCTTCTTTTATCTCAAGTTCGCAATGTTTCCTGATTACAACTGCATTTTTCATTTTCAGGTGAATTTCCCTGGATGGCGTTCGTGTACACCGCTCAGGGCGAGTACGAGTTGTACCTTTGTGGGGGCACACTGATCCACTCAAAGGTAGTCATCACGATAGCGCACTGCGTCGAAAACCGAACGAGCAGTGATCTCCGGGTTCGACTCGGCGAATGGGACCTCGAGCACATGGTCGAGATCTACCCGCCGCAGGACCGGGCCGTCCTTGCCAGCGTGACGCATCCAGAGTTCTACAGCGACCTGCTGCTCAACGACATCGCGATCCTGTTCCTCGACGAGCACGTAGACTTCACCGAGGTCGTCGGGACGGCCTGCCTTCCGCCCCAGAACGCCAACTTCGACCACAAGCGGTGCCTCTTCTCGGGCTGGGGCGAAGACGAACGAGGCCGCAACTCGTCCGTGCTGAAGAGAACGAAGCTCCCAATCGTGCCGAACGGTCAGTGTCAGCGCATTCTGCGTCGTCACCTGCTGAGCCGACACTTCCGTCTGCACCAGGGGTTCGTATGTGCCGGAGGCGAATCGGGGAAGGATGCGTGTCGCGGTGACGGAGGGTCACCACTCGTGTGCCCCATTCCGCACTCCGAGAATCAGTACTACGTCGTCGGGTTGGTCGCGTTCGGGTACGAGTGTGGCACGCAGGGAGTTCCGGGAGTGTACGTTAACGTTCCTCACTATCGCGACTGGATCGATGGGGAAATCGAAAAGATGTATCATGTTGATATTTTCGTTTAGATGCAGGCTCTCGGCTGGGGAATCCTCAATGCGTCGCTTAATGCTTTCCCTGCTAGTTTTAAGTACGTTCCATACACAGTCAGCATCTAGTTAATTATTAATTTAATCCATTGAGAAAATTAAAAGCTATTATTACAACTTAATCCGTTTTCCGTTCAATTTCCCCAGCATGGAAAAGTACCGAAACAATATTTAAAATTATGTTTTATCATCATATTCAAAATTAATGTAATTTGCAAAAACATTGAGCTGCTCCCTGATGTCGCACTAAACGTGATCCTGTAAAACCGGTGTCATTCACAGCCAATTACTGAGCCACCACCCACTGTAGTCCATGTTTCAGATAACTTGTCATTTATTTTGCAAATTACTTGCAATAACCGAACCGGTTGTCACTTCACAGCCGAGCAAGTCGGCTGACCGTTACATGGGAGTTACGCTCTCTTTTTCTAGTACACGATCTGTCGGCACTTCGTGGAATGTCATCGCCGTTTCATTATTTTGCATTCTTCGGATGCACGGTGCCAACAGCTTCGGGTCAATCGGTTGCTCGCGCTCAGCCCCTGCACGTATCCTAGTGAGTAAGCTTATTACCGTTCCCGCCAAACACGTCACACCAGTTCCGAGAAGGGTGAAGTACAAGTACGAAATATGATAGATTGACTTTTTCACAGGCTCCAGTGTTTCTGCTGCATTTCCTGTACTGTTGTTGTAAGCAAACTCATACGAACACTCTTCCACCGAGGTCGGTTTCGTGTCGAATGTTCTACTGCCGGAAGCGATCGAGTATTGCGCCATGTAGCATGTATAAAACATCACTAGTATTCCCGTGATTCCGCCATATAAGGCACCCTAAATAAGGGAACAAAACAATTATTCGAACAATTTCAACACATCGAAAGCAAACAAAGGATCCAAACTCACTGTTCCATTTACCCAAGGCATCAGGATACCCATTACGAACACTCCGAACAGTGGAGCTCCGGTAGCGGAGCCCAAGGTCATCGCCAGCTGCATTACCGTGCCCATGTGTTCGACAACCATTGACAGTAACACCGAAAGGGCGCCATGCACCAGCACCGATCCGCGCATGATGTAGTTGACCTGCTTCTTAGTAAGCGGCTTCTTGCAGTACGGTTTACAGAAATCCTCGAGCGTAATGGCCGACAGGGCGTTCAGTGCGGACGAAAGCGAACTCAGGGCCGCACTGAAGATACCGGCCACGAAAACCCCCGTCATACCTGGGTAGGCGCGGAATGTTTCCATCACAAATAGCGGCAACAGTTGATCCTTTGCCTTGACTAACTGCGTCGTGAGGGGATCGCACCGATAATACTTGGCATAGATCAACATTCCGATAAGGAACAACATAAGATCTATGACGATACGACCGAATACAAAGCACCTCAGGGCCTTACGAGCGTCCTGCAGTGTCGGTAGGGCGAGGAACCGCTGGATGGTGTCTTGCACACAGGAAATCATGTTGCAGAAGAACAACGGAGCCCCTATTAGCATGATCCAAAACGAATGACGTAGTGTTGGATCCGGATCGAAGCTGGGGGCCTCGAGTCGATCGCCGGCCATGTTACGCTCCAGGACTTCCTCCAGGCCGCCGATATCGTATGTTCCCTTGATCATAACAGCAACCAAAGCCAGGAGGGTTACGCCGGTTTGGATCACGTCCGTCCACACGACCGCCTTAAGTCCACCCTAGATGATGTTGAGATGTTAAGGAACCGCGGAACTATTACTCCAACATTCACAAAAGCGTATTCACAGTCTGTACGTACTATGCTGGTGTAGAACACGCAGATCGTGACGACAATCGGAGTTACGATGTATATACTTATTCCAGTAACTATTATTGTAAAATGTTAAGCAAAAAAAGAATAATAATAAATGTTTTAATAAATGAAACTTTAAATGATTTTACCTTGATTAAACGCCAAAGCTGGAGCGTAAATCGATACAGGCATCCATAGAATCTACGTGGAGAAACGTGTATCAAGTATGTAGATGACTCACAGGGTGCGGAACTGATATAGAAAATTCAGACAATTGGCTCACATCTCCAAAGGTGGAAAGAACTGATCCAAAAAGCCGCATCCGACGATCGAAGCGGCGTTGCAGGTACTGTAAGAGTATAAGAAAACCATTCAAATCTCAGATGTGCAATCCAAGTGTACGATGTGCCAGCCACTTACCTCATACAGCGACGTAATCTGCAGCTCGTGAAATACTGGCAGGAAGATGTGATGTATACCGAACCCCATCATAATCATGGAGATCACAATGTAGCAGTACTGGGTGCCGTACACGTAGATCTCGGTGGACGTTCCCAGCATAGTGATCCCCGATACCGAACCCGCTATTAGGGACACACACACCGGGAAGATCTTCATCTTCCTACCACCGACCAGATAGTCCAGTGCTACCGAACCCGTCCGTACCTGCTTCCGTTTGTGCTTCTGATGATCTTTGAAGCCGAAGAAGATCCCAATTACCATGCAAATTAGCAGCATTACCACAAACGCAAAGTAGTCTGGCCATTCGAAACGTTGCAACGATCTACTAATTGAATCGATCGTTTGTCCATCGGTGCGTTTCACGTGGGGTGTTTCACATTCATTGATCGAACAATTTCCATCACTTTCATCCGCCAAGTTCTCGTTCGACATCGTTATAATGCAACGGGGTGATCAATCTGACTAAAGAACCCGTTCTGTCAGATCCAGTACTTATACACAGCACCGTTGGCTCGACGAGAGATAAGGGTGAGTTATGACCTTTGGTAGAAGCGAGTGTCTAGATTTACGGGCCTATTATTACGAGCGTTCAACCAAGGGGCAGTTTCCGGATTATAACGAACGGATAAAAATAGTTAGTTCAATTGGATTGGATAATGGTGAATGTTAGTTCAAATAGGCTTTATGTTAAGTAATTCTATTTTTACAACATATTTAATTATACCGTTTAATTCATGCTCTATCGATATGTAAAAATACACGTTTTCTCCATAGATACACGTACATTAGTCGTTTCTAATCTCGCCGGTTGGCCGCTTCATGGCACTATCAATCCTTTCCGCCTGTTTGCTATCGGTCGGCACGGCAAGGAATGTCAGCGGTATACTATTTGCATGCATCTTTCGAATACAGGGTGCCAAAAGCATTGGATCGATAGGTTTCTGGCGATCTCCTCCGGCGCGTAACCTTGTGGCTATGCTAATTACCGTCCCTGCCAGGCATGTCACAACCGTCCCAAAAAGGGTAAAGTACATGTACGAAATGTGATAGATTGATTTTTCAACTTGTTCGAGAGAGTCGCTTGCATCGACAGGTTGATTTGCAGTACTGTTGTAGGCAAACTCGTACGGACAGTCTTCTACTGAGATAGGTTTCGTGTCGAATGTTCTATTACCGGAAGCGATCGAGTATTGTGCCTGGTAGCACATGTAGAGCATCACTAGCAGTCCTGTGGCACCGCCGTACAAGGCACCCTAAAATTCAAGGACGAGCGGGAGACAAAATGAGTTCTAACAAGTTCACCTCGGGCCTTTTCGTAATCCACCGTGCAACCAACTAGCACTTACCGTTCCATTTACCCATGGCATGAGGATTCCCATGACGAATAGTCCGAATAATGGAGCCCCAGAAGCAGTACTGAGGGTCATCGTAAGCTGCATCACCGTGCCCATGTGTTCCACCGCCATAGACAGTAGTACCGATAGAACACCATATACCAGCACCGATCCCCGCATAATACAGTTGACCTGCTTCTCAGTTAATTGCTTTCGACAGTACGGCTTGAAGAAATCCTCGAGCGTAATGGCCGACAGGGCGTTCAGTGCGGACGAAAGCGAACTCAGGGCCGCACTGAAGATACCGGCCACGAAAACCCCTGTCATGCCTGGGTAGGCGCCGAATGTTTCCATCACAAACAGCGGCAACAGTTGATCCTTTGCCTTGGCCAACTGCGTCGTTAGTGGATCGCAGCGGTAGTACGTGGCGTACACCAGCATCCCGATCAGGAAAAAGATCAAATTCACTACGATCCAACCGATAACAAAACCCCTCAGGGCCTTACGAGCGTCTTGCAGTGTGGGAAGGGCCAGAAATCGTTGGATCATGTCTTGACTGCAGGACACACCGTAACAGAACCATACCGGGGCGCCTATCAGAATAATCCAAATCGAATGACGTAGTGTTGGATCCGGATCGAAGTTCGGGGCCTCGAGTCGACCACCGGCCATGTTACGCTCGAAGACTTCCTGCGGTCCACCGATATCGTACGTTCCCTTGATCAGAACAGCTAACAGGGCCAGCAGGGTTACGCTCGATTGGATCACATCGGTCCACACAACCGCCTTGAGTCCACCCTAGAAAACGGAACGTTCATTTAAAGATTTCAGTTTAGACGAGCCAAATTGTGATGATCTACACTTACAATGCTGGTATAGAACACACAGATCATGCAAACGATCGGTGTCACCACGTGTACGCTTAGTCCAGTTACTGGTGATACATTAAAAAATACATTTCCGCTCAAATAATAACTGGTGAGACATTAACACGGTTGTGATGGTTTTGAAGTATCGTACCTTGATTGAACGCCAAAGCCGGTACGTAAATAACGACAGGCATCCAGAGAAGCTATAGAAAGCAACGGTCATGTGGAAAGAAAACTAGTCTAGAGAATGAAATCAGAAAAGCTCGAAAGCGAAGACTCACACAGGCCACAGTGAAAAGGATTGATCCGAAAAGCCTCATTCGTTGATCGAAGCGACGCTGCAGGTACTGTAGGATATATAATATTCAACTCACAGAAGTGTACCCAAACGGCACATTTCGCATTACTCACCTCATAAGCCGAGGTTATCTGTAGTTCGTGAAATACTGGCAGAAATATGTGGTGTAGCGCGAATGTCATCATAACTACCGCGATCACAATGTAACAGTACTGGGTGCCGTACACGTAAATCTCGGTGGACGTTCCTAGCAGAGAAATTCCCGAGATCCAACTAGCTACCAGGGACACAGATACCGGGAAGATCTTCATCTTCCTGCCACCGACCAGATAGTCCAGTGCTTCCGACTCCCTCCTTACCTGTTGTCGTTTGTGCTTCTGATGATCTTTGTAGCCGAAGAAGATCCCGATCACGATGCAGATCAGCAACATCAACAAAAACACCACGTAATCTGGCCAGTCGAACCTCTGCAATGATCGGCTGATCGAATCGATCGTCTGCCCGGAGAAGTTTTCCGCTTTGTACATCGCAACGCGATCGCTCGAGTAATCTTCATCACCTGCGTCCGCCATCCAATCGTTCGACATCGTTGTAACGTTTCGAAGTGATCAACCCAACTGAAGACTCCATTGCGGGACACGTTTTCAGACCAACCGTTTATCTACCATCTTCTGTAATTTCCTACCGTCCACATAGATAAGAGTGAATTATGATGAACGGCTTAGGCGAGTGTCAAGATAGTTGTGACGCCATATATTATAGTTTAATTTTTATTCATCCCCACTACGCGGACAAAAGGAACGCGCGACAGATTTGTCTGTTCTGTTTACATAGGCCCTTTTTGGGGAGCATGCTCTTCGCCCTCCAATCGCGCACGTTCCAGAAAAGCATAATCTACACGAAACGGAATGTATGAAGTTTGAGGTCAATTTGATGCTCCATACCTCGAAGGGCAAGAAACCTAGCGAATCCTGTTCATGCTAACTAGTAATAAATCAATGGTTAACGCTGCGTCCGTACTTCAGTAGACGACACAAGCCAATGTAATTTATGCATGTGAGTTTTGAGGTCACAGCACATCGTTTACACACCGTTGAGGTTTACACATCAACTGTATCTCCACCTGCATTATTCAATTTTTGTCAATAAACCACAGCTATCGCAAGCGATTGCTGAAAGAACGGTTCCAAAATTAGAACCCAGAGCCGTGATTTGGTATAATCGAGATTTGGTGTAGATTTGATTCACTTTATTCCTCATTTGAAATACACTTCTGCACCTCACTTGAAATACACGCTTATGTTCATCAGTACTCGCTGCAATGCACTCTGTTTCCATCTTCTTGTTACTATGAAGAGAACTGCACTGTACAGTGATAGTGAAGTCTGTGATGCGCAGCGACTTCGCGCCGATGGTCGTCGATTCTACAGTTGAATGTCTTTCGTTTCGAACTCGTGCAGTACCTCTGTCATGTGGCTGGGCTTGTTGTCGTGTGGGCAATAGAATCGCCGTAAGAATGGTGCCAGCAGAAGCGGATCGATGTCGTCGGTCTTCGAACGGGGCAGAATGAAGGAGCACAGATAACCCACCAGTGTCGGTACCAGCGAGCCGATCACGGTGTAGTACAGGAAAGAGACGTGATGTAACGATTTTTCGCCGCTTGAGGAGACTTCCAAGAAGAGAGTTTCATTTTTGGGTGTAAACTCGTACTGGCAACCATCCACGGTGACCGGTTTTTCTGCGAATACAATCTCCTTCAGGGCGATCGAAATCTGCGATCGGATGACTATGTATGCCATCACAGTTAGTCCTGTCACCGTCCCCACTATGGCGCACTGTACAAAGGGAGAAAGTAGCTTTCATCAGGACATCTCGATACAGTTGTATTATTGTAATGTTCCATACTTACACTTCCATTGATCCTGGGAAAGAAGAAACCCATCAGGAACAAACCGAACAGGGGTCCGAAAGTAATGGGGCCCAAGCTCATCGACAGCTGCAACACGGCGCCCATCTTCTCGACGACCATCACCATCACCACAGCTAATGCGCCAAAGCCCAACACACTGAGACGCATAATGTACCGAGTTTGGGTCTCCGTCAGTGGTTTCGAAACGAATGGTTTGAAAAAGTCTTCCAGAACTATAGCCGACAGCGAGTTGAGCCCCGTGGAAAGGGAGCTGAGCGCGGCACTGAATATTCCGGCGACAAACAACCCCGCCAGACCCGGGTACTCCCCAAGGACATCCATCACCAGCAGCGGAACCAGCTGATCCTTTGCCTTGGCCAAGCCCGTTGACAGCGGATCGCAGTCGTGGTACTTGGCAAAAATGAGTAGCCCGTTGTAGCAGCACATGGCAAGTAAGGAGATAGTTCCTATCAGGAACAGCAACAGAGCCTTCCGGGCCGTAGCCAGCGATGGCAGTGAAAGGTATCGTTGCATCATGTTCTGGTTGATGGAGTTGCCGGCTGTCCAGAAGAAGGTGCCACCGATTAACACCGTCCAGAATGTGTTTCGTTCGGTTGGATCGATGTCGAAACTGTGTGAGACGAACCTTGGTTCAGATGTATGGGCAAAAAAATGAATCTAACTTACTTTGGTGGCTCAAATCGTTCTCCAGCCATGTTTCTTTCAATCACCACACTGAGTCCTCCAACGTCCGAAGTGCCCTTGATGATCACTATGATCAATGAGCCGATCATGATTCCAGTTTGAATCACGTCCGTCCAGACGACGGCTTTTAGTCCACCCTGCGCAAAGACACCACATCACTTGAATCTCTTCCACCATTTTTCTCCTCCGAATTAGAGCACACTTACCAAACTGGTGTAAAATATGCACACTAAGCAAACGATGGGAGTTATCACATGTATATTGACACCAGAGACTGTTGAATGTATCAGAATAAATCCAATCAGTTTCAAAATTGTTGGCAAACAAACCATGGTTTAACTAACCTTGATTGAAAGCAAGCGCTGGTACGTAGATTACAATAGGCAACCACAGAATCTGTCGTTAAAACACAATTAGAAAACATTAATACCGTACATGTTTCGCTGTTCGCGGGCAGATGCTACTTACAGTGGCTAACGTAAACAGTATCGATCCGAGAAGTCGCATACGTTTATCGAATCTCATTTGAAGATACTGAAACGACAATAGTTTTACACCAAATCATGCTTACTATCGCAGCTAATGTGAAAAGGATAAACAAACCTCGTAGGCGGAAGTAATTTGCAGATCGTGGAATACTGGTAGAAAAATGTAGTGTATCAAAAATCCCGTGAGTAGCACCGCAAACACTATATAGCAATACTGCACTCCGTACAGGTAAATTTCCGTCGAGGTACCGAGCAACGAGATGCCTGAGATCCAGCTCGCCACCAGCGAAATTGAAACAGGAATAATTTGCATCTTCCTACCGCCGACAAGGTAATCCAGCGCTTCCGAGCCGCGCCGCGCATGCTTCTGCCGCTTGTGTTTCTGATGGTCCTTGACGCCGAAGAAAACACCAATCACCATACAGCTGATCAGCATCAACACAAACACCACATAGTCCGGCCAGTTGAACCGCTGCAGCGATCGACTGATGTCTTCAACACTTGGACCGTCCCAACGCGGCCCCTCTTGGGTGGTGGAGTGATCGTTTATTCCATCGTATGCCGTAGACCCCGTGGTGGGGGCCCCCGAAGAGGTCACTTCTGCCATCGTCACCAAATCACACGTACTTAATCGAGATCAGCCAGGTACGCTCACGTTACGCTCCAGATCACTGATCACCGTGACGTGCTCCTGCTCCGAGGATCATCTAGTGAATGACGCCCTTCCGAAACAAGCCAAAGATGGTTAGGTTGCTGTTATATTACATTCACCACACTAAATTACTTCTGATAACGAACGGCCAGATTTTTCCAGACGACGGTAAATAATGATAAAGCACGTTATCGCACGATCGCCACCATGACAGAGTTGGTCGGAAAACGCATGCTCTGATTTGCGTGGGATCACGCTCCACCAAAAGGATTTATGATCTGTTTGTATGTGAAACACCACGCCAACACGATTCAAAGCAGTCGGGCGCCTCCAGCTGAATGGGAAAAGCTTGCCCACACATGAACGTGCATGGCCTAAACACATGATTAACACCAGCAATACACAAAAAGAACAGTTTTCAAGTTCGTTGGATTAAATCCTTTTTTGCTTGTTATGAGATGGAACTTTCTCCTTTTTATTTGGGATTAATTTAAATAAATTAACAACGTTACTTAAAATGGCAAATATTGATCCTACTTCATCGAATTCCAGCGTTTCAAGGACCAGCATGTGCTCTCGACGTTTCTTCAGCTCTCTTTTACGACAAACTGGGAATTTAACATACTTTCAGCACTCCTGATTTTGAACTAAAATTGTATTTCCTTAATAGACTGAACAGACCATTAACGCAACCTTTAAGAGCAGCCACAGCGCAACTGACAACGAGATGAGCCCACAGAACCAGCGTGATTCCACTGACCGACATTGTACCCAGCTGTGGACAAGCAGAGATAAGCGCAGCCAAAGGTGCATAAATAATGTCGCTAAACCGCTCGGAAGGCGGAAGCAAGTAATAGCAACGATAAGCCATGTGATAAGCCAACCTCTTGACTTTTGTTCACCGTCTTACTGACCATTCGTGGCACAATCTGTACATGGATAGCCAACGGATGTAAATGATAATCATAGAACGTTGTACATAGAACACGCAACTACAGCTGAGTATCTTCTTCTTTATTGCCACCGTGCCCCGTGGCGCTGCTCCAAGGAATAGGCTCCGAATTGTTCAGCTTCCTAACGAACGGTGCCAAAAGCAGTGGATCTAGCTTGCTCGGATCTTGCCGTCGAGATATGGCCGCTGCAACGGATCCTACGAGAACGGTTGATGCGGCACCTATAAATGTGTAGAACAGGTAGGAGACATGATGGAGCGATTTTCCTGCACTTGACGATGTTAGTGTTGCATTAAACTCTGCTGGGAGGTCAAATGTATAATCGCATCCTTCCACCGATACGGGTTTTCCGGGAATTATCATCTGCTTTGCCGCTACTGCGATTTGCGCCCGGATAACGATGTACGACATGGTCATCAATCCACTCATAGCTCCCCCGAAAGCACTCTGCAAGTTTGGTACCAATTACGAACCAAGATAGAAAGAGAGCTTACACTTATGTTACTTACACCCGCATCTACCCACGGTAGAAGCATCCCCATCAGAAACAGCCCCAACAAGGGCCCCAAAGAGATCGGGACCAGGCTCATGGAAAGTTGCAACACCGTGCCAAGTTTTTCCACCACTAGCACAAGCACTACGGCGACCATGCCGAACACAAGAACGGCACCACGCATGAGGTATCGCGTTCCCTGTTCACTCAACGGCTGCCGAATGTAAGGCTTCACGAAGTCTTCAAGCACGATGGCGGACAGTGAGTTCAAACCGGTGGATAGCGAGCTAAGAGATGCACTAAATATACCGGAGATGAACAAACCCGCCAGTCCAGGGAAATTGCCGAGCACTTTCATTAACAGCACCGGCAGTAGTTGGTCCTTTGCCTTTGCCAGGCCCGTCGTCAGTGGATCACAGTCGTAGAAAGTCGCGTATATCAGCAGTCCGTTATAGAAGCAGGTCATCAGCAGAAGAATTATCCCAACGGTGAAGCAAATCAGGGCTTTCTGTGCATCCCGGAAGGTAGGCAATGCCAGGTAGCGTTGGATCATCATCTGGTGGATGGCATTTTTGCCCATCCAGAAACACCCGCCACCGATGAAAATTGCCCATATGGTGTGCCGTTCCGTAGGGTCGAAACTTAAACTGGATATAACGATTAACGCGAGTCCAAACTGACGACCCTTTTCTGATAGAAGCCAAGCAATAACCACTTACTTTGGAGGCTCTATCCTTCCGCTGGCCATATTTCTTTCGATCAAAACCCCCAATCCTCCGATGTCCGCAGTACCTTTAACAACAATCAGAACCAACGCCCCAATCATGATAAACATTTGAATTACATCAGTCCAAACAACCGCCTTTATGCCGCCCTGGAAATGCAAACAAATACTTCTTTTTAGTACCAACTTGACCTATAATCTCAACTAACAAAAACTCAACAACTCACCACCAGAGTGTAAAATATACAGACCATGCAAACACTAGTGGAAACCACGTGTACATTGACACCAGAGACTTGATTGAAAGCCAAGGCTGGTACGTAGATAACAATTGGAAGGTGCAGAAGCTGTTGAGATACAGAACACGCTCTAGAATTAAATCTCTCTACATTTTGTAGTACACCAGCATGGAAAATCGATGCTCACCGTCGCTATTGTAAAAAGTACCGAACCCAGCAACCTGATACGACGATCAAAACGCAGCTGAAGATACGCGTACGCTGAAGTGATATCTAGACCCTGGTATACTGGCAGAAAAATATAGTTCATACTAGCAGCCATTAATAAGATCGCTGTGAAGATGTAGCAGAACTGTGTGCCGTGCAGGTAGGTCTCAGTGGACGCACCCATAACCGCTATTCCCGAAATAAAACTTGCGATCAGTGACATCGAGACTGGGAAAATCTTCATCTTTCTGCCACCGACGAGATAATTTAAAGCTTCCGATCCACGCCGTGCATATTTCTTCCTGTTCTGCTGAACATTCCAGTCTTTCCATCCGAAGTACACCCCAATCACCACACATATCAATAGGCTACACACGAACACCACATAATCAGCCAGTCCAAAGCGCTGCAAGGACTCACTGACTTCCGCAACGGTCAGATTTGCGGACGTCATCTTTTCTCTGTGTTGTCTGAATAGGCCACACCACTACTGCACTGTCTAGTCCACTTTGTGGAATAACTGCCTCAAAGCCACATCCGACAGTCCTGCACCGGTTACCTCTGGTCGACATATTTATTTTTGTAATCGTCGCCATGAGTTGTGGACGGACTGTCAAGATACGACGCGCGTGGCTCATCAAAGGAAAGCAGTAAGATAGAGGACTTACTTATTTCCATACAGAGATGTTGCTACTACCATACTGAGCGGTCATGTTCAGTTGAAATTTAACCCTAAGCGGCACGTGGCACCTATCCTTGCACCTCCGAAGACCAACCAATCTCACTCTGGCTGAAAAGACTGTCCATGCTGGGTCCACTCAAACACGTTTGTGATACATCAGCTTCTCCATGGTCCCTTTTCATATGCGGCATTTAACTATTGTGACTAGCATAGTATATTAACACGGGCAGAATCGTGCGCCTTTGCCAGGCTTCTAAATATGTGTTTCTAGTTTCAAGGATGGACATAATGCAATAACATATGAGGTACGTTCCGTCATATTTTGGTAGATGATACCAGATTTCGAATAATAAAATATCGAGAAAGCAAATAAATGTTAAACGAAGAAATTAAAAAAATCGGCATGAACATTTGTAATCCACACTGTTACAATGCTTCGAAGTTGTATTTGTGTTGTAGTTTCCTCCGAACAAGCAATCCCTTTACTAGCTTTACCCAATTCTTTAGCACCAATTGCTGCTTCTTATCCATCTTTTTCTGGGCTGACTCTTCTTGGTATATTTCCCATGCTTCTAACAAACGTTCTTGGTGCTCTGCGCATATTACAATACCATCAAACACGGGGTGATTTCCTCCTGCATGTATACCGAATCCAACCACAGCAATGGCGTAATCTATTCCAAGTTTTCGGCAAATGTGCGATAGTCCATATACTGCAATCAAAAAAATCCAAATTAATGATGTGTTTCACACAAAGACAATATTACTTACGCTTCAAATGGACGGTGCCCTTTGGTAGCATACACGCTTTGAAAATTTCTATATTCCCATACGCATTACGCGGTACAATGCCAGCAATTGGTTCCGGCGGTATGTAATCCTCTGTCTGCCAGTAGCCAAAAAGTTCAAGATTTGTCTGTTCACGGCGCAGCTTTGATTTTACGGTTTTGTACGGTGACTCATGCATCCGGATTACTTTCGCATGTCTTAGCCAAACCTCACGTGAATGCAACGTGTGGACACATTCACGGGCATAAATTGGTTCCCCGTGTATGAATCCTAGCGGTGGAGCGTCTGGAGGATAAATTCCCTGAAATTTTTGCAGATCTTTCTTTAAGCAATAGGATGGATGGTTCTTGAATCTGGAAGAAACAAGATATTGATGCATAAAAATATAGAGAAAATACGTCTCCAAGCTGTAAACAGTACTTACTGTGCAATGGAGGCCGGTATTGGTGCACGGAATTTAAGATGTCGAAATTCAAGCTGCTCCAGCAAGTAAGCTACGTCCACCCTGGGCGGTCTATACTGCTCGAGAGCTTTCTTCAACCATTTTTTATCAACTCTTTGTTTGATGGCCATCGGCTCGTTACGCCACCAGTAACGTTGGGACACATCGACGATAGTACCATCTGCTTCCCATGCAAAAACGTACACCGGTGGATCATGAATAAGATCGATTACCCGGTCCATACATTCCACTTCTCCAAGGGCGGCTTCTATCACTGTCCAGCGTTGTTCCGGCTCCAAAAAACATTCGATCCAGGTGTCGAGTTGAGGTATGCGATGCTTTTTCTTTGCGCCTATATTAGGAATCGTTGCTAGCTTATGCGTTATCAGTCTGGAGAGGTTTGGCTTTTCAATGGTCTCAGTTTTCCGGTCATTCGAGTCAATTACATTGGCCATTTTCCCACATACTAGATGTTGCTTCGAAACAGTTTTTTTTCGAAAAAACTTAGATAATTTCAACTTAACTGCCTGCTGATCGCTCTTGCCATGTTTCGAAACAGGTAAATTACCCTGATTGTTACACCTATTGTGAGCCTGATTGCATAGTCCCATACTCGTTTTAGATTTCAGTTTCCATAAACGTGGCTTATTGGTTAAATTCTCAATGCGAACTTTTTTAGTGGGATGTTCTTCTTCATAAGTATCCGCATCTGCGCCATCGAGCTGTGTCAGTTGAAACATTTTCTGTATTTCAGGTTTGCGCTTTAATATTTCCGTTGTTGTTAGCGGGACGTTTCGATAGCGTTCTTCGGTGGATGAGTGCATGATTTCTTTGGTTTTTACTTTTGGCGCTACCCTCATTGTTGGCGGGATTTTCGGTACAACGTCCAAGTTAATAACTAACCTCGTACGAATCCCCAAAAAGCGCAACAGAGTTAGGAGTACAACATTGAACATCTTTCTGCAGGATGTCTCACGTGCAACGAGCTGTTTTTTTATGCCTTTCTTGATTTTTACTGTCCGCGCACCATTTCTATTCGTTGCCAGCTTTACATTTTCTCTAAAATAATCTACAATTTCTTTGACCAAAGGGAGATTATCTTTCCCGGGTATTAATAGTTGGCTATTTGCAACCAGATCATAAAGTTCCGGAGCGTACTCCACAACGCTCGAATTGACTAATCTGTTAACTTGTATGCCATAGGCAATGAGCAATAGAAGATGCACTTTGTGGACATCTAGATATTGCTTCTTGCTTTTCTCTTGTTCTAAT
Organism: Anopheles plumbeus; assembly: GCA_034621735.1. Taxonomy (NCBI): domain Eukaryota; kingdom Metazoa; phylum Arthropoda; class Insecta; order Diptera; family Culicidae; genus Anopheles; species Anopheles plumbeus. The sequence goes on from JAOEFI010000003.1 coordinate 11,481,959, forward strand.
CTTTGCAGGCTTCGCGCCACATCCACTATGCGACCTGTTTTGTGTGATGTATTTGAAACGAATACGTCTATGTTCTTGGTACCTTCAACCGTGTGGTGTCGTTCTTCAACCCATTCCCAAGCTGGATCATACTGATTTGTAGACTGTTGATGCCCCAAGCCCTCTGCTTGTGTTAGCATCGATTGTACATCGAATGCATCCGTTGGCATCACCCGCTGATCCTGAAAATCGTTAGATCTTCTTTCCCATGACTTACAGTAGGCACTAGCCTCAGCTACTTGCTTTCCGAACTCCGTTATCTGGGAAAATATTTGATGCATTTTATCTCCTTCATCATCGGCAATTGCGTATTCATCGCTATTGTTGAACTCATTTCCATCATTGTAACCAACAGAATATGCTGCTGCCATCGGCTGACTTTGATATGTTGGGGAGAAAAATGATCCATCTAAGTTCAGCATTTCGGGATCGACAAGGTGATCGTCGACACTGCTAGCACTAGAATCACTGCTGTAGTCTTGATCATGCACTAAAGATTCTACTGAAGTCAACATTGTTGCCTGATCAGTTTTTCTTTTCGAGGAAGACTCCGCACATTCCTCCTTATGCTCACTAGTGATTCCGTTTCGGTTTGGTTCGTTCGGTTGACTATTACTTATCCGATCACATTTCTTCCCTAAACGTTGTTTCAATCTTCCACGTGCCGCCGGTTGAACTGAATTCATGGTCTGAATTCGAACCGCTGAAACTTATGATTTGTGTACGGCGGCTGTTTTGTTATTGCTCGAAGATACCATTTCAACTGTCAAAAACTGACACCCCAATTATGACATTGCATCTATTTAACGATGGAAAACATATTTATGCTCGAACAAATTTCCTTTTTATTCAATTCAATCTATGCTCACACAAAGCCAATCGCTTTGCTTTTCCACTTTTGGAATTCGACTACCGTTTTCAACCAAAGGCACGTGCCAACGATCGCTGCTTTTATGCGCATACAAATCATACATGAATGGTGGCTTGATCATAACTCTTCCATCGGGAAGAATCGAGAGCAACGAGTACTGATGCTCTTGCTGCCATCGCTTGAACACGCCACTAAGATTATCGCCCAACATGAACGAGTGTTTCCTCATCAGATCCCTCGAAAAGAAATCGGTATTTGGGCCGCTTTCCAAGGCCGCATACAGCAAGAAAGGATCGTCCTGGGAGCTAAATAAAATGAAAGAAACAGAACTGAACTCATTGTATATTTCACTGCATAAAATGATTCTTCTACGGGCAATAATGCTTACAGATCTTCAGTAAGAAAGAGAAAACTATTTTCTCGGATGTACTTCATTTCCTTCGAACGCCATTTGTCCATATGTTGCCTACCTATCACCAAAACTTGTTTCTTTTGCCGCACGTAGTGCCGCACTACTGCTGCTACCTGATGTGCATAGATTCTGGGGTTTTTCTGATACCCTGAAGAGAACGCCACATTCAAGCCATCAATGACCACGTCGTAAGGCGCCGTCCTTTTAAGAAAATTTTGAAATCGACGTAACTCGTCTGGTGTGGTACGGTTGAAAATCTCTTTTTTTATCAGAACTACCTCGAGGAATTTCTCCTTCAATCTTTGGAATGATTGCTCTGTTACGACTATGCTGGCAAGGGTCCCCTTGCAGCTGGAGCACTTGCCGTTGTCGGTCACTCTCGTTTCCTTAGCCTCAACTCCCAAATCCCTGGGCAGGGACATTAATTCTTTACCTATTTGCTTCGAAAGAAACACAGAGTTGTCATTCGTAAACTGGAGCATTCGCTCAACATTATTTCCAAATTTTTCACCAACTCTACGGCTGTATTCTAACCACGCCAAGAAAGTATCATCATTGGGCAGCCTTTTGTTGCCACACATTTCGCTCAGCATTGCCCATCCGGTAGCTTTGTCTCCCGAAAGGAATGCTTTCGAAGCGATGCAATTGTACGACGAGCTGTCTGGTATGCCAATAATTTTTATCATGTCTAACAACTCCAGTGACTCTCGCCAGTGTTTTGTCAGTGTCAACGCATTTATTGCATGCTCGCAGGTATTCGCATCCAAAACAGCGTTCTGCTCACGTAGCTGCGAGTACATTCTCCAGATATCGGATTCATCCTCCTCATCCAACCGATTCTCTTTCAACCGATACAGCCGCAACAATTTGCCGGCTATAGCTAGATTGGTTTCTAATCCTTGCTCTTGCAAAAAATCTACATAGGATTTACCTATCGTTAGATTTGGACATAATCCAAGCACTATACTGTCCACGTTTGTGTTGTTGAATCGCCTTTCGCTGAGAATACTCGAACGAATCTTTTCCCATTCGTCAACCGTTGGTATTTTATTTGAGCAAAGTTTTGCTTTGATGACATCAACAGTGGCTGTTGTTGGTTTGAGTTGGGGACTTTTTTGGTAAACACCCGCGTAGAAGCGTACATTACTGGAAACAAATATCCGCCGAAAACAAAACACACCTGATCGTGAAAACATTTTGTAAACAACTTGCCGGCACAGTGAGGCAGCTGCTGTCACTATCGAAACAAACCATAAAATTATGGCTCTTCAAATGGTTGCAACAAATCCGTCCAGTTAGTTATAAACTAAAAATCTTGATTTACTTTACACTTTTCTCATTTGAGTTCAAGCATCACTTTTATTCAAAAATCATTCCCGAAATATTTCACATACTATCTATATTGCCAAGCGTATGGGCATTAACATTGTTCATGATGGTTTATCCTATAACTTAAAGTTCGTTATGAAACGATCCAATTAATTGGTCTGGCAGTTGGGATTGCATATTTTTTCACGATGTTTTCACCATTGGAATGGCTATTCACGGGGTTGGCAGCTGTGTTTGTAGGTTTCCAGATAATCGCAAAACATAATTATTGCTCTCCTCCTTTTAGTCGTAGCACTAGGTGAACAGTGGATCCTTTGATGATACTGTACTCCTGAAGCTGACGGCCGTCTTCTAGTTGCTTACCGGCAAAGATCATACGCTGCTGATTCGGTGGAATTTCCTCACGCTCATCAATTTGCTTTTTTACACTTTCCACCGTATCTTCGGGTTCCGTATCTACCGCGATCGTTTTTCCGGTTAACATTTTCACGAAAATCTGCATACCTCCCTTGAGACGAAGAACCAAATGAATCGTAGATGCTTTGATGATGCTATACTCCTGTAGTTGACGACCGTCCTCAAGTTGTTTGCCAGCGAAAATCATGCGCTGTTGGTTTGGAGGAATTTCCTCGCGTTCATCGATTTGTTTCTTGACGCTTTCCACAGTTGCTTCGGGTTCCGTATCTACGGCAATAGTCTTGCCAGTCAACATCTTTACGAAAATTTGCATGCCGCCCTTAAGGCGAAGAACTAAATGGATTGTAGATCCCTTGATAATACTGTATTCCTGAAGTTGACGACCGTCTTCGAGTTGTTTACCAGCGAAGATCATGCGCTGTTGGTTCGGTGGAATTTCCTCGCGTTCATCGATTTGCTTCTTGACACTTTCGACCGTATCTTCGGGCTCCGTATCTACAGCAATGGTCTTTCCAGTCAACATCTTCACGAAAATCTGCATGCCTCCTTTCAGTCTAAGAACGAGATGAATTGTCGAGCCCTTGATAATACTGTATTCTTGAAGTTGACGACCATCCTCAAGTTGTTTGCCGGCGAAGATCATGCGTTGTTGGTTCGGTGGAATTTCCTCACGCTCATCGATTTGCTTCTTTACACTTTCGACCGTATCTTCGGGTTCTGTATCAACGGCAATGGTCTTTCCAGTCAACATCTTCACGAAGATCTGCATGCCACCCTTCAGTCTAAGAACTAGATGAATTGTCGAGCCCTTGATGATACTGTATTCCTGAAGCTGGCGGCCATCCTCAAGTTGTTTGCCGGCGAAAATCATGCGCTGTTGGTTTGGAGGAATTTCCTCGCGTTCATCGATTTGCTTCTTGACACTTTCCACCGTATCTTCGGGCTCCGTATCTACGGCGATGGTCTTGCCAGTTAACATCTTCACGAAGATCTGCATGATGCTCACTGTATGATCACTGTGTTTAAATAAATAAAAGGACAATATAAAAATTCGGTCTCATCAAAATGTATAGGTATCCTTTCCCACCTTTAGATCTGCACAGAAAAATCCAACTCGATATGTTGCGCTTGCTCTCTTCAAGGGCACCACTTGTATGATCCGTTCGAAGACTGATCGAAGGTTTTTATAGCATCGATCGTTGCGTGTGATGTAATTGCATCTAAACAAATTCTTGTTGGAATTTGGCCAAGAAAAAATCGAAACATCAAACATTGACATTGATTGTACCCCAATAAGACATCGAACACATTCAAGCTTAAAGTCAATGGCCCTCGATTCCTGAACCTAAGAGCAGGTGAATTTTGTGTTTAGCTTACAATAGTTACACGTTGGAAAAGTTGGTGGAAGGCATGTTTAAATTGTTTTTACTTTTTAAAACCGTTCAATTCAACAGACCATAAAATACAACTGAAATTATAATTATGCAATCAAATTCAAACCGTAAACATCAAGTCATGCGGAAGCCCGAGTTCTGCTAGAATGTTAAGATCATTCTGCTGCCAACGTCGTATCGTATTGGATAGTACGCAAAGCGCTCGAGAAATCACGCGATGAACGAAGCTAAAAATGCTTGTATTCGCACTATCTATAAAAAGCTCCTAGTCCAATGCTGATGGGCTCAGTTCAATATCCAATCCCAACAGCAAAGCTCTGTTCTATAGCCTCTTTAAATTTATGAGTCCTTCCGATTCATTTGAAGTTCTTTTCTCGTCGTGAAAGAGAAAACCAAGCAGGTGCAGAGAAAAAGTATATATTCTGTTTGCGTCATCAGAAACCAACGGTAAATGCATTTTTCAATTTCTACTGCATTCAACTGCACTCTCCACATCATTAACTACACGCATCGCATTGTTTAGTAAATAATCGTTAGCGCACGGCCGAAAAGTGCAATGAATCTTCCACTACAATGAATGACGTTCCACGTACAACGACCAACTTTTATTTTTAACCACCATCAGCGACGTGTGACGTACTCGTCTGCCAAGACGGGCGAACAAAGCCGATATATCCGAGCGGAAGTGAAAGCATGACCATTGCTAGTGCCAAACATATTTGTTTCAAGCATTTTGTTCTTAGACTCGATGATATAATTGTTGTATGATGAAATATATTTGGCAAAGAAAGTATAAATTTAACCTGAGCTTTCGTTTTCTAACAGCCTTTTTTAAGAAATGCAAATCTTTGTGAAAACTCTAACGGGCCAGACCATTACCCTCGATGTCCTAGCCTCAGAGACGGTCTTAGACATTAAGACCAGAATTGAGAAGCGAGAGGGCATAGCACCCGACCAACAGCGTATCATCTTTGCGGGAAAACAGCTGGAAGATGGACGAATCATTTCCGACTACAACATCCAGCATGGATCGACGATGCACCTGGTTCTTCGACTGAAAGGAGGCAAGCAGATCTTCGTCAGGATGTTGACGGGCAAAACGATTGCCTGGACCTGAAGCGTCGGTGGAAAGTGTATGTCCGCGAGGAAATCCCATCGAATCAGCAACGCACGATCTTATTTTTGCCGGTAAACAACAACATGACGATCGTCAGCTGCGTGGTGCACCATCATGAAGCGTCACCATTGACCTTGTTTTGCATTTGAAGGGAGCGCTGAAACACCCTGTGCTATATGCTATAAAAAGAGTAGGCTTCATGGTACCACGACCGCAGTTCGCTTCGAGCAGTCGTTGAGATCATTTGTGACAAACAGTGCAGCCGTGATACTTGTGACGAAACAAAAGAAAATTTTAATTTGAGCCAAATAATATATAAAAAGTAGTTTGAGAAGCAGTTTCTGTATTGTACTTCTCGTAAAAGGTTAGTTAAGATTTGATAGTTGTAATATTCGTGCTGAAAATCAGCAATATTCTTTGCGAAATGGACCCCGTTTTTTCCAACATGGCGAAATGTCGGAATGAAAAAATGTACCCACGTTGGGCGTTTATTCGTCCATTTTGTGTGCGAGCTTTATTCTACTTAATTTGATATCAGTTGGTGATTTCTGTGCGTTAGAAAAAAGTAATTAAAGTACAATAGCGCCGTTTGAACATTTCCTGTATTTCTGATGATTGCGTCATTTGATTAATTTCGTGAAAAGAGATGACTCACCACTTCGTAATATTAGGAAATTAATCTTTGAGAGCTTCTTATGATCTTCCTGTTTGATGGAGAAGTTCATTTCGTTATGTGGCTTTGTTAAAAGTGTACAAGAAAAAAACTTACTTTAAGGAAAAACGTCTGCGTCGCGAAGCTTCTAGAAGGTTCCGCTGAATCATGAATGAGCAATACGCTCTTAAGAAAAGGGGTTTTGGCGAGAAATCATAACCACAACCGCGTTTCAGTAAACCGTGGCACAATTCGTTGTTAGTTTCATTAATAATTAATAGAACGGTACAATTTATACACGCAGCATATAGTTGTTGCTATAAGACGATTTTCTCTAATGTCGCAGTAAAACTATGACGTCACATCTGCTAATGCGAGACAAGAAATTGCCAAACAAACTTTATAGCTTCAAAAGAAAAATAATGAGAATTAACATAGAGTTTGTGCTTTCTCTGGATACTTGTAATGTGTTTTATAGAAGTTTTTTTTCTATTTTCGTCCACAGAATCAAGATGCAAATTTTCGTCAAGACGTTGACCGGAAAGACCATCACTCTGGAGGTCGAACCGTCCGATACGATTGAGAACGTGAAGGCGAAGATCCAGGACAAGGAAGGAATCCCACCAGACCAGCAGCGTCTCATCTTCGCCGGCAAGCAGCTGGAAGATGGTCG
>JAOEFI010000003.1:11496209-11537773 GCA_034621735.1 Anopheles plumbeus
TTTTTTTTTGTGAACGATGCCTGCGCGGACGGATCTGAACGGCCTTGGCTGTTGGTGGTGGTAGCATCAAAAATAGTGCATGAAGTTTAACGTTTGGTTTTGCGTTTCGCTTTCGTTTCATGATGGTGATTTTTGATAAACATTTGCACGCTCCAAATATGTCGGGGAGTTCATTATTATTGTGCATTTACCCCATGTGTTTGTATTTTCATCGCTCTTTTTGGATCACGTACACGCTTCAAAGGCGTCTATTTAATCTATGAAACAAATTTGTAAATGTATGGTCGAAGGCAGCGAATAGCCTTTCCGTGCAATTTAACCTTATATTTACAAAATGGAAATAAAGGCCATTTGCGCGTGAATTATAATATGCCGGCGGCTGGTCTCTTTGCTTTGTCTCAACATTCATCAGCTACTGATGAGCATTGCAAAGTAGAGAAAAATAAGATTAAATGCTATTGTACACGATCGAACGGATTCACCGATTACGATCAAGTTATGCAGCTCCGACATCCCTACCCTGTTTGGGTAGAAGAGAAAAAACAGCCCCATTAGTCCAGACTGCGTGGTGTCCATTTGTAACGAAATGCTGCGTCCACGGAGGAGGACAATGCGATGGCAAAAAAGATCGTTCCATCCGACCGGTCTGTGGTTGCGCATCCCAAGGATTGCGGAATGACGCAACTCCAACTACCGCGCATCCCGCGAAGACACTATTCACCCGCGCTAAGGAGTTGCGCTTTCCGCTGCTCCAGAAGTCAAGGTCTCTCGGGGAGGTGGGTACTTCCCGGCACCGCGAATGAATAATCGGCATCACGCGGCGAACCTTCGCGGTGGTAGGGCGTCAGTCAGCCAGTCGCGACCTCTGCTGAAACGTTGTCAACGACGAACACATCGGGGCACGATCGCTGGCAGAGTGGCTCCGTTTCGAGCCGTTCAATGGCCAATTGAACAGTTACACGGCGCAATGGAGGAAACGCGCATTCGCGCACCCGCTCCCGCCGATGCTTCAAATCAAAGGCCATCTAATGGACCGCTCCTTGGCCGGTGGAACCTTCAACGAAGGCATTCGCTGCGCGCCCGCCGTTCTTGAGCATTATTGATTCCATAAATTAATTCCTCCACTGGGGCGCATTCGATCGCGTCGAACGGCCACACGCGTTTTCGTTTGATGCGCGCGATTCTACGAAGCTCTTGCTTCGGTTGGCCCGACCGAAAATCCATCGCCGCGACTAGATTGGAGTTTAAATTCAAAGCCTCTTCCCCCTCCCGTGGCGAAGGGAGCCCATGACGAAAGTTGCGTGGCTCGCGGGGCTCTTCCGAAACGCTCAACTATGTTTGTATGTTGGTCTCTGTTTTCGGTTTCGGCTCCAGTAGCATAGCATTTTCCAAGGCAGCCTTGAAACGATTCGCGCCCGATTTAGAGCTGGCGTTAAATAGCCGGTTTTTTTCGTTAAATTTATTTCGTTCGCTTCAAGCGTGCGTTTCACTGCTTGCGCAGACAAATCCTAGATTTTGAGGCTGCAGTGAGTGATGAAATCCTACAGCAAAACTATGGTTAAAGTCGCATGAGACATGCCACGGTATTCGTATTTTGAAATTTAAACCAGCATGATTCATTCCGCTTCGTTAGTTTAGAGTCTCAGATCAACAAAAGTCACGCATGATTTTAATTGTTACTTGCTGTAATTGTATTATATTAACTTCGAATATGATCGAATGCTGTTTTCTCCTTCCTAAAAAAGTCCTTTCAAGCTTTATTTTCACACCAAACTGTGATGTTTGCCCGCGTTGGCAGCTGTGCGACTTTATTTCAATCAACCTTTCGAAAGTAATTTGTCTGATGGCATCAAATAAACCGACGTAACCCGAATGTGATACGATAGGATCCAATTACATGCTTGCCGCTGTCCACTTTGCACAGGGCAGCAGCAGCAGGAGTTGTCTTTCAGTTCTTGAATAAATAAAATACAGCATAAAAAATTCGATTTTACGCGCCCTGTTCTGCACGTTTACACGGTACAAAGGACAGTATGTTTAACTACCTCGATTCATAGAACATTAACAGATTTGTTCATCAACTTTGCCGTTGATAGCATACGGGTGTCGTTTTGTTTTTTCTTTCGCGCCAAGATCTATTGCACAATCAATCTATTCGCGGACCAGGGAGCTTTGGCCGGAGATTGGCCGGTTCACCTTTATGGGCCTTAATAACAGGTGTATCCGCGTACCTCTAGTGTAGAACCACTCGGCGTACACTCGGCACTGGCGCTGGCACGGCTTAATGATCACAACAATAATAATCGCCAGCGTGAGGGCCTCCTATCCGATGGATATCTCGTGATACAAGACGCATATAGCAGCCGCCCGTACGCTGCGAGTCGCTGCGTTTCCCCGGTGAGGGGCGAAAGTGCATGTGGCACACGTCTTTGGCTAAGGCCGCAACGGATTACCCAACGATTGCGGGGTCTGCCCGCGCAAGAACGAAGCCGCGCTTTTACGCCACTCAAGGCACATGCTTCGGTAGGTTGTCGCAGGCCGTTAAAGCCGTCGGGCCGTGCAGACGGTGTGTCACTGTGTACGGCTAAATCACGATTGCTCAGCAAGCCGGAGAAAAACAGGATTGTTTTTTGGCGCACAGAGGGAGATCAACTTGCGTTCCCACCGCGACCACTCACTGGTCTTTTCCACGGCCTTTACTTTCCTATCTTTCATCGGATCATGCTTAGCTAATACCGACTCGCAGTACGGTGTGGCCCTCCGCAAGACCGAGCTTTTCCCAGCATCCACCACCGTAAGCTCCCCACAACGAGTTTGGGAGGGCCAGTGAAGCTGATTGTCGGAAGGCTAACGATCGTTTTGCTGGCTGCCGCTTGCTGCTAACACGTCGAGCTACCAATTATGTCATCGTCTTCTGGGCCGTGCCGAGATGCACTGGTAAACTACGGCTTCTTGCACGTCTGCACGAAACATTTCATCAAACAAGATCCGATGGTTCGGTGCACACTATTGCCAACGCTGTGGTGGAACACGGGAACAGCTGCTTTCGATGGGAACTTGAATGGGACCAGATGCACTTTCGTAGGACAATAAACGAATTTCCTGAGTAGACAACTCCAAACTTATTTCACTCACCGATGGTATCTGTTTTGGATTGCGTGGGGACCGAAAAAGCCACACAGACTCTTTCGCGGATGCCTACGAAACGCCAGAGATGCCGTGCAACGACAACCGTGCGGCATCGGCGCGAATTCGCAATACACCGGACCGACTCGTGTGCCACTTGGCTAGCGACTGCCTGCTGGCAGCGAGCGAGTAACCTGTCGAAGCTGCATTTTGTTCGGTTCGTGCCGTGGTGGGCCACGGCATCCACAAGCAATAGCAACGCCAGAGAGGCGGTGTGCATGCACTCTGCCTCTCCGGTTTATTCTGTTACTCACAGAAACTATATAGGTATTGCGATCGCGGCTCTTCTTTCGCTGGCGAGTCAGTGGGTGTAACCATCCGGCACAAGTTGAACTATTGTTCTCTTACCCCTATGCAAAAGTGTAGTGGTTCTGTTTAAACCCACGACTTACGGCTACAATACTTATCTGCAGTTATTCATTCTTCCTTGCACATTACGCTGTATTGATGCTGTACTTTGTTGCCGAATGTTTTTCCAACATACCATACTATGTAGCTCAACTGTCCCTTGGCGTGCATGCCACGTTTTGCCAACCAAAAGCAGGCGAAAGTTGTAACCGAAAGTAAGCCTAGAACACAGGTGTAATGTCAGGGCTCGGTTTATGTGACCGCGCGATCGCGGCACGAGAGAAGCAACTGCTGTAGCACATGGATGGGGTCTGCTGGTCGACGGAGCAATCGGAAGGGGGACTGCGCGGGTTATTGTTTGCAAACAATTTTAAAGTTCCCGCGCACGGCTCCTGGCTGGCTGGCACGATCGTCTGTTTACTCATCATCGGCAGGTACGGTTTTTTTTTGGGTTGTACAATACGGCTCTGCAGGCTGCACGGTCATATTATTTCTTTCGCGCGTGTTCATTAGTGATTTTCAGTACCGCTTTCTGGCCAGGCTTTTAAGCAGTGTTTTAATATAAAGTTCTTGAAACTTCTTAACTAGCTGGTTGTAAAGCAACACATAACATCATCCGTTCGAAATTACAACTATAATGGCCATTTCTAGCCGCACCGCAAAATGCTGTCATTCAAGAACCAGAGGTGGTGCAAAGCATACACTTGAAATGGGTTTTCACTGTTTAATGATGTGTCCATATAGCGCACATTGAATAGTCCCAGCTCTTCAGTTTTGCTGTTTATGATATGCAAATAAATAACTTCTCAGCGATATTAATCTCGCCACTGTCAATATGCCCTTTAAGTACATTTTCAAACCACTCTAAGCTAACTTCAAGCTGATTGAAGTGGACGTTGTTAGCCGAACCGGCTTTTACAAAATATGCTTTGTTACATTCTATACGAAAACGCTTTCTTGTGCTACTGCAATCAGGTATGAAGCAATAATTGAGTTTGTTCCTAGTCCAGTTATGTCTCAAATGCTGCATTTTGAACTCCTGTCTTCTCTGGCGCTGGTTGTTCCTTGGTGTAGAACTTGTAGGAAAAGAATGTCACTAGGCCCACCTCGATAATGATGGTCATTTGTTTTATAACTACAAATACAAAGATATGTGACACAAGCGCCAGAAATCACACTTTCGTTTCGTCGCTTACCATTGATGTAGACCTTCGGTTCTCCGGCAATGGAACATTCAAAGGTCATCAAATTGTAGATCAGCTCCATTATAATGACCTGTGGTTTGGTAATTATAAGAACTAGTTGCAACAGGAAGAAGCGTTTCTACAAAAATCAAAATAGTTCGAATAAGACAATGGTGCCGGGTATTCAAGTTCCAGATTGATTCTTACAAATATTGGATCATCGGAGTACAGCGGGGCTACCGTTTTGATGAACGATATCGACGATACAGTATAGAACGAGATCGATGCTATAATAAATGGTAAGATATAATAGAACAGATCGAAAAACAAATCCTGTGGGAGAAAAAGTAAAAGGGTTCATATGGGGTTTGACAGTGGAATTATTGGCCGTTTAACGAACCTTATCAAATGCGAATATGAGTAGCTGTCCAGAGGTTACGACGCTGTTGTAAATAGGGAGCTGTAAAATGCCGAACCTGATAACCCTTAGCAGTTTTCTGAAAACAGTTATGGAACCGTTATTATGTTCAACCATTGTTTCCATTGTGCCAGTCTCGGATCGGCTGATGCTCACTTCCTGTCCAGGATGAACCGGAAGCAGGGACACACTTTCGGGGCATCTAATGATTTCGCTTCGTATAGTGCGATAATGACGGAATCTCCACCAACCGACTGCTTCAGGTAGCGGAAGAATACCAGAATAGACCAGCAGAACGCTACGAACGGTATTATGTCGCATACAACTGCCACATGGGGAATCAGCAGCGCCAATACGCAAAACGTGACCACGATCTGCGAACAAACAAGATAAAACCAGTCCTTGTATTCATATTCTCAGCCGACAAGGCCCGACCAGCCACAAGGGTTTATCTGACTTACAAAATAAATAGCATTTGGAATGATTAGCACCATCACTTGGCTCTTCCCCGTATGCTTTTTGATGAGTCTGATCACCTCAATAAAGACGAACGTTACCCACAGCCAGATGATGCATCCGACGAACAGGGACAATACCAAGGATGTGGTGTATTCTGGAACGGAAACGATCTCTCCTTATGATGTCCGAATAATGCCGTAACATAACGCCGGCGCTACTCACCGGTGTAATAAAGATGAAGTGGAGGAAGATAGTTCCTGCAGTCCAATTTTATCTCACTTGAAAACTCGTCTACTGTGTTGTTCATTTCGAGGCTGTACCCTCCGTTCCAGTCGACTGATCTAACTGAGCAGGTCTTGGAGCAGCGTGCGATGTGCTAATAATTAGATCGTGCTGGGCGGCACTTTCTACAGGTTCAGGTTTTTAAGGCAAACAGTGTGCCAATGATAGTGAGTTGTGTGAATTGTGGGGCTATGAATGTTGAATTAATTAAAAGGCAACACAGATAAGATTATCAGATTGGGTTATTGTTGGTTCGAGAATTTCATTTCCAACTTTTTCGTAGCTTCGCTATGTGCACGTTTGTATCGAGAAGATTATCCGAGGCAAAAAAAGTTAAAAACTAAATTCTTTTACGTTTTGAACTCGGAGTTCGGAAAATAATTTGAATGTTTTAACAATTCGGCAATCAATTCAACTACATACTCTCTTAAGCTCGATACAAATCGCAGCTTCGGCTACCGGCGATTTAATTGCTTGATAATTTGTTGAGCTCAAAACGACACTTAACGTCCACTGTCCACCTTCCGGACTGAGCGAAAACACTTCGCTACAGCTGGTAGTCTACCCTTTTTAAAGCATGTGAGAAATTTCCAACCGACGATGTGCTAAACAGTCAACAAAACACGCTGTATCAAAGTCCACAAATTAGGTGTTTCAATTCTGCATTTCGTTGTCTTAGTAGAGACCATCGATTAGTTGATCTGTTACTCGTCATTCTATTCAACGTGTTCGTTTGAAGTTTAGACCCTATTGCTTTGGGGGTGGCACGTTTTGTTTCTATTCTACATAGTGTCTGAGCATCCCTAGTTTGGAGGGGAAAGATTGCTATAACTTTTCTCTTCCTAAAGACGTTCGGATTGTTTGAAATTACCTGAGAAGTTTGCTTGAAACTACATTGTTCAATTCGTGCTCGTTTTTATTTTCTGTATTAGTACGAAGGAAAATAAATTAAAAATAATCTTAACATACAGTTCTACCTATAAAGCTTGAAGTGTGTACACAACAAATGAACAGCAATTACCCGAGCATATCCCTGAAGCCACGGTGTTTAAATTTTGTTCTGCATTTCGAAGGCCTCATCTCTTCCGTCGGGCGTCTCGAATGCTAGTGAGATGGATACGATTCACAAATCAACCTTGTTATTTAGGGCCGTGTATCCCACGGGGATTTCCTTTAGCTCCGTCTTGAGACAAAGGAACTCGCTGCAGACGCACATGAGAGCCGTGCAGACGGCATTCAACATCCACCAACCGATGGTGGATGGGAAGGCCTCGTTGTACCACCAGCAGATCACAAGGTGAGTGAAGTGGAAGGTAAAGCTAAAATCCAAGCACAGCTTCGTCCGCCGCACTATAAACCACAGCAACCCGGCACCGACTAGGGAGTTGAGTATGAAGGCAACAATAACCAATCGTCCACCGAGATCGGTTACGTGAATTTCCTGTGCGATATAGGAAGAATCATCATCACAAAAGAGTGCAAGTCTTTGCAACTGGAGGCAACTTACGTGATACTCGAAGATATGGTCCAATGTGTGATTTGCTTCGGCGAAAAAGTCCATCACGTACATGATGGACGCGAGGCTAACGTACAGCAGTGACTGCATCGCAGTGATCTGCGCGACAAGCAGATATGGGTCCCATTGCGTATTGCGAAATGTCCCAGTGAGTTTCTTCATTCTGGCGATCCTGGACGCGTGCTGAACGGTTCGTGTGGAAAGCCAAAACAACTCATTCAGTGTTCTCTAGAATACCGCGGTTGGCTGTTCTCGAAATATGTAACTCATGACCACTAAACATCGACACAACGCTCAATAGTTCGTTGCACCAGCATCTTGCTGTGAGAAATCGAAAGGAAAGCTGCGTTTGTTGTTTTCTATTCCGACGACGTTCACTCATCCACGAATATTATTATTGTTTTCAACTTCACTGACAGGTAAACTGTCAGTTGCTCAGCTGTCAAATGCAAGCGGCATGTATGTAAACAATAGCAAAAGGAGAATGAGGCACATGCAGTTACCGCAGTGAATTGATGAAATTAACAGTTACGAAAAGGTTAAAAGTGAGTTTGTCATATTTAAACAGTGGTAACAGTCCTTAACGATGTGCAGTAGTCACTTCGAACATATTGAGTACCAGAAACAGGGCATTTGGCAAAGTGTTAGTGCACAAAAATACGCGAAAATATCAATGGTTTCAGCAGACTGCATATCATATGAGTCATGCACTACGTAGAAAGCAAATCATGATTTGTATGTAATTCATATTAAATTGTATTGCATCAGCTAAACGGTGTTGTGTTAATTTGGCATAACTTTTAGTGTTCGATGTTGTTGTGCTTGTTCGTTACAAACATGGGCAAATGGAGAGATCGATGTTGTCTCTTCCGCTGGAATTGATGGACACGTTTCCCAGTAGCAGTAGTATGCATTTACAGTACTTCCGGAAAACACGCCCAAACAAGCTGTTTTGGCAAATCATCTTCATCATATACTATTTTCAGAGAAACCAGCACACCCAGCTCCATCCGTGCGAAGAGTGTTAATTGATTTGTTTTTCTTAGTTCCATCTACGAACTACGAGGGCAAAGTTCGAAAGCATTCAAATGGAAGTAAAACTTGCACCGGGCGACCATGTGATACCAGAAGTGAAATATGAATGTATGCTTTTTTGGGATATATCAAAATATATATTGTAATATTTTAATTTCAATGTTACCTCTTTGACTTTCATGTTCCGGCAGACCTGGATCATACGGCCGATGTACAGTGAGTAGAAGATTGTAAATCTAATGACGCAATCTGTTCGTATCAATGTTCATTTTTATTTCAGGCTGCATGCATGGGGTGAAACACTACAGGAAGCCTTCGAACAATGTGGCATGGCAATGTTCGGTTACATGACCGAACTAGATACGGTTGACATAAAGCAGTGTTTCCAAATCAAAACGGAACCGACGGATGATGTTGATAATCTTTTGTTTCGCTTTCTCGATGAGCTGTTGTTTCTATTTTCAGCAGAACCTTTCCTAATTTGTAAAAAACTGGAGATAACAAAGTTTGATCTAGAGCAGTTCACGATTGAATGCAATTGTTATGGAGAAGAGTTTGATCTTCAGAAGCATCCGCAAGGAACGGAGGTAAAGGCTATAACATATTCTGCTATGAACATTTATCAGACTCCAGAGAGCGTTAGGAATGAAGTGTTTGTTATAATCGACATATAAATAAAATGAATGTTGCACAACACATATCATATTAATGGTATACGTCAATATGTTATGCATGACTTTGTTAGTAATTTATTCCGATATAGGAGAATTTCTAGAAATATACCGGTTATGGGTCAATCCTGGAGATAAATGGCTCAATTGTCCCTTCGACATCCTATTCTATTACAGTGCTTTTCTGTAAAAAAATCCTTAGTAATTAGACATGACTGAAACAGTCGTTTCAAATTCATAATGCAACAACCACTTTTGCATCAGCATGTGTAAACACATCGCTTTTTGTGCGAGCAAGACGCTGTCAAAATGTTCCAAACCGTCTGACCTCCTCCCTATTTTATCCGCTTCTCTTCAAGCTGTGCTGGATCGTTATGTCAAAAAAGCCAATGGTCGTGCAAAGCGCGGACTACCGCCGAAAAGGAGAGACGTTCTTCATTGGACACCCCGGTTCTCGAAAACCGCGCTACGTAGTTAGTGATAGGAGCGCGCCGTTGCCCTCTTCTCTGCGGTCTTAACATTGTTGCTTCGGGCAGCATTTTTCCTTCGTCTTCTTCCACAGTTTCCCGTCGTTCGATATATTCATGTTACAAGATTCTGTGCAGGTGAAGTGGAAGAAACATTTCGCGAAATTTGTGGATCATTGATTGTAACATATTTCGTACAGAAAGCAAAAAAGAGGGGACTTCTTCGCATCGCGTGGGGCGTGAAAAACGACGCGAGTGGGCAGTAGTAGCTGACTGCGCGACCGATAATGGTGACCGTGTGTGATGCTGCTGGAATATTATAACTAGTGCGAAGCAAGTCAAACGCAACCCCGTCGTCGGGGCCAAAGAAGAAGAAGAACATGTCGGAATCAGAAAAGTCAACGCGAGCGTACGGAATGTGTGCAAATGCGGCGTAGTAGAAAATGCCGAGAAGTGATTGAAATTTTGATCAGCGAAAGTGCCAGCGGTGCAAGAAAAGGCGGAAGAAATCATCACACAACACCCCCGGAGCTTCTACGGGATACGACGATTGACTGCCTGCGGTTCAAGAAAACGCAAGGTATGCACCATATTTTAATAATCATCAGCTCTCGTTTCTTAGCGATTTAAATCCTTCTGTCGGTATCATGGCTTCTTCTATTGCGAATGAGTTGTCAATTTTTTGTTGGAAAAAAAGAGTACTATAAAGTCTACCAAAAACCGGGCCGCGTTTGATACTGTTTGACCTTTGAATTAAATGTTCTAGTGGGTCATTGGAAAAACCACGTCGTATAAGTTTTTCCACAACAGTGAGGTCGTCCCTTATTTGATTTCATGCAGTTTTTATAACTTTTCTTAAGGCAAGATGGCAATTTTTGGCTCGGTCGCACTTGACGATCGAGTCGGTCTTTGGGGCTGGTGCCGCGAATATTTTCGCCGTCAAAACTATTTGGCATACACGGCAATGGTTGCCATTGCATTAGCATATGATGGTGGTGGTGTCAACCGGGATCCAAATCCCAATGCCGTATGGACCACGGCCGGGATAAGAAACACATTTTGGATTCGGGTTTCCCAATAGTTAAATATGATCTAAAAGAGCACATCAATCTTACTTTGCACATCCAACGAATTATCGATTTTAGAAGATTTCAGCGCTTCGACATTTGCCACGTTGGAGTTCAACTATTTGTGTGCATACGCACCCACCCACAAAAAGAAAGAGGAAGAGGATCTTGTAGAGCACATTCCTAAAAACTTTTTAGGGCGTTTCTATCTAAACCTACTATACAAAAAAAAAACCCTATTGTTTTCTCTTCATTTGTGAAATCGAACAAGTTCAATTCATTTGTTGATTAATTTTTATCCCGGCAAATGTATGAGGAGTGTCCATTGTGCAATTGTGCGCCTGCCATGCAACCCATTGTCGTGGTGGGGATTCTGAGCACATAGACGCGAAAGTACGGGTGGATACTTGTACGTTCCGCAACTGTTTTCCTACCGGTAGAAAAATATATCTGTGTCCGATAGCGAGAACGATGGCTTTCGGAACGCACGATTTACAACAGAATTATGAACGGAAGACAAGAAAGATGCGCAATCGGATTGTAGATATGGATAGGTCATACCGATGAAAACGGCGACGAAGTCCCGTCCAAACCAGAACCATTGAAAAAAGACGCTTTCCTTATTTGCCTGTTTCTATTTCTCGCTCGCGTTCGAACGCTGTCTCTCTCTATCCCGCTTGCCTCTCTCTCTCTCTATCTCTCTCTCCCCTTTAGCTAATGTGCCATCTCGTTCACGCTCACTCGATACAGTAGTAAAGCTTATGCATTGCAGTAGACTCGCAGCAAGCCCAGTGGTAGTCGCACTGGAGGAGCAAGGATACGATTTTATCCTTATGCCGCCTGACTTCTTTACCGAACTGTTTACAATCATCTTCTAGGACTTAGGGGTCCTAGCAGTGCCAGGGGACTGGGGACTGTC
The DNA here is from genome assembly GCA_034621735.1 of Anopheles plumbeus. NCBI lineage: Eukaryota > Metazoa > Arthropoda > Insecta > Diptera > Culicidae > Anopheles > Anopheles plumbeus. The sequence continues at coordinate 11,507,762 of JAOEFI010000003.1, forward strand.
CAGAAAAGTGAATCCGGGAGGGGAGGGCGGCCTATGTTGTAACGCCAGGATCTGGAAACCGGGGGAGCATAACACACACCAACGTTGCGCCCGGAAAAAGAGGTTTCTCAACCTGGTCCTGTCCGCGGATGAGGAGGTCTCTGCGGCAGAACGAGGGCGCGTATGCCTATGTGCGTAAGGGATAAGCTTGCGTTTATGCAAGGGTATGAGTGCTGGTCGTGCAACCTCTTCTGGAAGATCGCGGATGAAAACGAGAACTGCGGTGCCCGATGCTCGCGCGCGCCGCAACAGCCCTCCGCCAGTGTGTGTGCGTACGTGTTCTGTTGTGGCTTGCGGGAAAAGCGGCCTTCTCTAAATTTATATCCGACGATAAATGCTACACTTCACTTTTCCTTCGCTGCAGCAGGGGCGACCGGCCGTTCACACCCTTCATTTTCTTTTGCTGCCGGTTTCCTTGCCCTTTTCATCCCCTTCTTGCGCGAGTGTGTTGGTGAGTCTCTAGCTTTGTCAGAAGGCGAAGGCGCCTCATCAGCCAGCAGGCAAAGCCACCACCACATTGAGCGTCGATGATTCCGTGTTCCGCGACCCTATTAGGGGGGCGCAACAAGGAAGTAGGAACCAACCGCCAGCTAGATCGCGGAATAGACGATTCACACCAATCGACGGACGCTTTTGACCTGACGTATGGCCAACTGATGAATCCCAAATCCAATCCCGGCGTGACGCCATTGCATTGAAGTTATTTGTGCGATGATATAATCGCGATAAGATTAGGTAGCAGTGATAATAGCAGATGTTCTGATAGGTAGTAGTAGTGGGTCTTTTCGTCAGACAATGCTGTTGCGTAGATGCAATGGTTTATTTTTAGCGTATATGTTCGACCTAAAATCGGTGTTTGTGCAAAATGCGTATAGGCCACGCGCTTGTATCGCATTGTATGTATGCTCTGCTCCTGTAAGCGCGGATGTGCAATGGCGTGGGGTCTCTCAGGAATAAGCTTTGTTCACGCATCCGCAGGCGAATGGCGAAGGTAGGCGTGTGTATACGTGCAGTAATCGGGGATGGTCTCCATAACATTTGGTGGCGCGTTCGCCGCCGTTTCAATGGCACAGATGACGATCGATCCGCACAAACGATGAACTAACGGCACGGGGTCGCAGGAATAATCATTTTCCTTTTTGTTCTTTCTCCTTTCTCCCTGTCTCTTTCTCTCTTTATCTATCTCTCTCCCTCTCTTTCTGTCTCTTGATTCTTTAACCGCTTTCCCGTTTTTGAACCGCGTACGATCAAGAGAGACGACGAGAATGCCTGTAGGAAGGAAAAGCACCGAGCACCAGTGTTTACTACGAGTGTTAGAGCAAGGGGGGCAACGGGTAGCGGAGATTAGTTTTTGTTGTCATTGCCATATGTTGTTTCGACGTGTGTGTGCACTCTGGTTTGACAGCTCGTCGGCTTTCCCAATCCAATGTACGGACGGGGTAGTGTGTGTACCACGCGCTGCTGTCACTAAACCGCAAGCGCCTGATGGCGTGTTGGTGTTTGTGCCAGCGTTGCTCGGCAGTTTTGACAGTTGTTCTGCTGCGAAGCGCGCGCGTCAAACATCAACATTGTACACAAATCGATCATCGAATCTTCCTAGGGGAAAATTTAAACATGACTGTCAGTTTGAATCTTAAATATTGTCATCGATTCTATCTCCGTTAAAAACGGTCTAGGTAAAAGGTGTCGTGGCATGAGGAGTAATGGAGTTACTAAATCTATACATCATACTCTATGCTCTAATACATGATGTTTGTATTTTTTTCCCTTTCAGAACAAGATGACGCCTTGTGTATAATAAGAAGGGTGAGTATTGCCCAGCATATCCATTTATCTTTATCAACGTAATCAATTTCATCTTACACTCAAGAACACAATTGAAAGGCTCGCTTTGATGCCTATTTGTATACCATCTGCTGACTAGCTCTTGTGTCAGCAAGCAAAAGAGCCCAGCGGAATGTTGTAATCAGGACAATTCTAAACGTTGTTTAAGGTTGATAAATACCATGAAAATGGCCAACCGTAGAATCGTAACGGAAAGAACGAATGCATTTGCAACCCAACGGTGTTTTCTGTCGTTTGCTCCATTTGCGATAGGCCACGTGAGTCGCAGCGTGTCAAATAGGGCTGCATAACACATCTGCCGCTTGCTTTCCTGCATGACGGGAAGGTCCTTTTTGCTTACCCACAATAGAGGTTCCCTTTTCTGGCCCTCCTTTGCAGTAATGCAACAATGCGTAACTATAACGCAGCGTCTTGTCCCTTCGTCTGCTGCTTCGTCCACGGTACGTGTTCGACCCGCAAGGACCATCAGAAAATGCTATATAAAAGGGGGAAATCGAGGAAGAGAAGAGAAGGTAAAAGTCACGTTAATTTCTTCCTGCTGCTGCTGCAGTTGCGGGGAAACGAAGCGGGGATCGAAATGCAGCGATGCGTTGTTCCTATCGAGCACGCTTTTACAATACGAATGGAGGTTTTCAATGGAAAATTTCGAATTGAAACCGTCGTGTTCTATCAGGGTTCCGTTCTATTTCTTATGCACTCTACTTGCGCTTTGTGTTTTCATGCTGACTGTTGAAACACTTCGAAATTCAACCATTTCTATGTTTCGTCGACAATTGGCAAGTACCGAGCACCTGAAGCATGCTAAACAATAATTGCCAAGCCAGCATCATGAGATGCCATTCGTGATAACAGTCGACGAAACGATGAATGCGATGACTGTTGGTATCTTGCGTTAATCGATTGGCGGCGTGAGGATCCGCTTTTCGCACGAACACACCCGCAGGCGCAGGGTAGTCAGCGCACCAACACACCACCAATCGCTACCCGCGAGATAGCAGATTGGTACAGCATAGCAGCAGCAGCAGTTCTGTGATGTTTGCCAGCAGCAGAAGCAGCAGTAGCGAAGTAGAATCCGTGCAAAAGCGAGGCAATAATGAGCGAGAGCAACAGAGCACACGCTGCTAGCTCGGGGAATCGCCGTTCTAACGCCAGCAATCGGTGACGAAACCACCGTGCGGCATCAGCAACAGTCAGATAGCAGTCCGCACAAGCCGCTGGCAGAGTGAGACGGTAGGAAAACGGAACAACAGCACAGTGCGATCGAGGGCGCGCGTCGTGTGTGTATATATCGTTCTGCATCTCTCATACGACACAGAATCGACGAAGGCCAAGGCAAATGCGAGCGCCTGCTGTCTGTCAGCCAGAGTACACGCTCTTTACTTTCGATAGGTGCCGGACCGTCGAGCCGACATCTTTCCTGCCACACTAGTGTGTCTGGTTTTGCACGTTGTGCCGCGCCGCAAGTACGCCGAGAAGAACTCTTATTCGCAGTGAAAAAGTGGCCGTCTAGCGCCGAAACAATAGGCAGACCGCGAAGGCAGTGACGGCCAAGCCGCTGCCGCAGTGAAGGCAGCAGACGACAGCATGCGGGATGATGAAGAAATTTGACAGCGAAAATTAAAAGAGGACCGCGACCCCCGCTGGTCGCTGGCAGCGGTGGAGAAGGTACCTGTTCAGTGAAAAGAGTAGTAAGCCCGCAGTCAGCAGCCCCAACCATCGCCATCGGCTCCGAAGAGCATGGTTGAAAAAAAGGGAACTGCTTCCGGCACTACCTCCCTGTACGTGGTTGTGTGTGCTCGAGTGTTCGTGTGCTCCATCGATGGTGTTCGCTTTTGCAGGAAGTGTTCGTGGCGGTCGTTGCTTTAGATTTCCGTTCGAATTTTCTCGTTCTATCCGCGCGTTTCCAAGATATTGTTGTTGGGGGAGGGTTTGAGTGAGTGCAAAAATTGGTCGCCATCGCACATGCAGTCAGTCATTTGCGTGCTAAAAAAAAACAATGTGCTCTGCTCTGCATAGTTGCCACTGCGCTGACAGTCCCATTCTTCTAAACTACCAATGTCATCCGCAAATAATGCAAAATGTAACAGCTCGTCCCGGTGAAGCTTATTAGCAAATAAATCATACTAGCGAACGAGCAGGCACTGCATCATTTTCGAGCGCACCGAGGTTGACACGAAATCGCAAAGTGAACATCGAATATTTCGCCACCAACTCCCACTGGTTTTGGCCGGGGTGTACACCCGTCGATGTGATAATTGATAGCTCAACTTCCGGTCATCGTCATAAACACCATCATCTCATCATCACTCCGGAAGCGCCTACTCGCTGAACCGAAATCAGATTGCGTTGGAACAGGTTAACCCACTGTTGGATGGTCTATTTGCGCGTGAGTAGCACTGCGGAAAGTAAAATAAGGTTAGATTACGTTTTTAGATGGAATTCGATGGTTGCCCCATGATGTACAGCCTCTTTTTTTCAAGGATGGATGAAGGAACAGTCGTGCCGGCCGGTTTAGCCCTACTGGGTGGTAGTTCCTATCATTTCCATCACCTTCCTGGGAATTGAAAGAGTGCGGGAGAACAATCAACAAGGATGAACGTATGCACGTTGCGATCAACTAGCTATTGGTAGTCCATCCCATCATGAAACAAATATCCCACAGGCCCTGGTTACGGTTTCGATGGCAAGGATATAACCTACATCAGTGGCGATGGTTTTATGATCGTTAAAAAAATCCGACCCCGTCCAATTGCATGCAGAAAAGCAGGACGTCAAATCGAGGAGGGATAGGGTGCATCAGAATGCAGTCACAAGGGTAACACACACATGCTCAAGTCAGCGTTAAACGTGTGCGTATCGCAAAGGGAGACACACAAGATGGGAAACCTGGAACAAACGAGCGGGGACAGGGACCGACCACCCTTTCTGATTAGAGTTTGTGTTCTACTCTCCCCCTGCATGTTTTTTCGGTCTGTTTAATTTACCCATGGAGTCGTCGTAACTGGGTGCATACCGAAGCAAAGGAACTAATCCGTGCGAACTACTTGGCGAGGCTCTCGTTATTGCTCCGGATTTGTTTACCCGGGCTTTTGGAAGGTTTCCGATCGAGTCCGTTCACGCGTTCGGCCGTCTATTGGTTGTGCCTTTACGTCCTTTCGTTTTGCCCTCATCGCTAGGCGCTACGGACAAGCTTACGGTTGCAAAGGGACTAATAAAATGAGATCAATTTTGGGTACACGGCTGGCCATAAAGCACAAAGTAGTACCATCCCCGACCCTGACGGGATTTCTTTCGACCTTCGATGCCTTCAGCAGCCCATCATCCATCGATGGATTCTAGTCTTCGATGCATGAGAAGGAGCGAAAGAAGCGCCGCATGTGTGGTTTTTTTGTTGCCACAATTTCTGCAAAGGGAAACATTGCCGTGATTCAGGACGGGGTTCGATCGATGGAAAAATGGATTGAGTTTCAGCGATATTAGTTTTCATTGCAGCCTTAAGCTCTAACTAGGCATGGCCTTTGACGTGAAGCCCGCACAGTAGCGAATGGGTTAGTTTTCGTTTAAGCAAAACAATGTACATGGAGCACTATGTAACCGTGTAGTTTTGTGTGTGTTTTGTTGTACTGTAGTATCAGTAACAGAGTGTTTCATGTTTCGCTGCTTGCGCAGCAGCACAGCACCACGACTACAGGCGAGTGTCTCTCGGGGAGGAACGGAGAGCTCTCGCGATGGGGCTACAACTCGCGAACTGTGCCACACATCGTTCGCGGGCATGTGTGTGCGAGAGCAGCAGCACCGCAGTTGGTTAGTGCGTAGAATAAGAGCAACAGCGGCAGCAGTTCGTCACATTGATGATCGACGCCGGGGGTATTTAAAGCCAAATTGGGGACTTTAAATCCCCCTCGCCCATACCGATCGCACACACGGTATCCGCACACTCCACCTGGCGCGTTTACCCGTTGTGCCTTTCACCTGCCGTGTGCTCGCGGGCGACGGAGTCGGGGCATATGATGGGGTTATGTTTCTTGTGATATGGCGGTGCAAAGTTGGCTACACCGGCGTTGGTATAGCGAGAGAAATGTCAATTTTCATTTGACAGATTAATCAAAATGACAGCAGCAGGAACCGCACCAGAGAGCCTTTGCCGATCAACCATCGGTCGAGCGTAGCAATCGCTGTTTTAAAGGCGTGGGCTGAATAATTACAAGTCCTGGGGACCGCCATGGAGTTCCATAGTTGTAGATGCGCGAAGGAAGAAGCCTAAGAATGGACACCTTATGGTTGCCCTTTTCTGTAACGATTTCGAATCTGGCATTGGTATTTCTAGCGCACAAGGCGATCCTTTCGGTGGTTGGCCTGCTTGCTGCGCGGCGTTGCGTGCCTTCCTCCGTTGTTTCTCACTATGGCTGTTCCGTTTTCGATCCTGTTCCTCGTACCGCAGCTGCTGGACTTCTTCCTTATTCTGCTGTTGCCTGCTCTTGACCCACGGATGTATGTCTTTGTCTTTGTGGTGGTGTTGTGCGAGAATGCCCTTTTCTTGGGAAAAGGCGATGATGGCTCTCCGTTTGTTACCTCATCTCGATGTTACTGGATTTTATGGCAGCGACGCGCTGCAATGGGGCAGGCGCTTATTGCCCTGGAATCTTTGCTTGGGTTGTCTTAGCTAGCTGGTACGTCATTCAGTCAGTAAGCCAGTAAGTCAGTAATCAATAGCTTTTCGTTAGTTTGAGACCCATGCAGCCCTTGAAAAAGTATGGATTTTGGATCCGACCATAGCGAGCAATCAAGTCAGTCAGATCGGCCAGGTTCTCTGGCCGCATTAAGGCCAGTGACACGACGAATGGTATCGAATTGATAGCATATTTTCACACTTTTTACCGACACACTCCTCCTCGCCAATAGTGTGGCTGCTCCACTCGCAACGTGTTTTTCTCGAACCGAACCACGCTTTTGCTTCTCTCTCTTTCTCCCTCTCGTGCTCAGCAATTCTATCTCAGCTGCGTGACTAACCTGTCTTGTGTCTTGCGTCCAGGTTCTGCTGACTTTCCGCTGCTGAGGCGGTTTCGTGTTGGGCCGCATAACTTCCCTTCGCGGTGTGCTAACACACACCAATGTGCTTGCCGGGTGCGTCATCGTGTCATTAGGAGCCGACTGGCTTTATTGATGAAGATGGCGTACACGCCAGAATGCTGAGCTGTGCCTGTTGTCTTCGTTGTTTTGTTGGGCGATCCTGATCCTGGAGGAGCGTGCAGTAGGCGTGGGGGAAAAGGTGTCTTCCAATTTCCAGTGTCTTCCGTCGACCTGTTTCCGGACGAGCCCGCGACCGTGTTGCTATTATCACGTATGCAGATAGAGAAATCGCGAAATGAAATTCATTCCTACATTTTTGGTTGATACTGCCCGTTCTGTTCCGCTAAAATCGCGCACATCTTCTATGGAGAGGACGGTCTTGAAGGCGAGGCGCAGCCATTGGGTCAGTCTGGAGATGAACTTGTTTTGAGATGTGGTATTCACACATCATCGCGCTCGACGTTCGCATCCTGTGTGTTTTGTGGAGCTCCTCCCTCATTAGCTCCACCACACCGGATGCTGGAATGGTGGAATGGACCGTATAGGAATAGATTCGCTCGGTGTAGGAGAATGTTGCCAAAGGGAAAAAAACGATTTTCTCCTATAGCCACCGACGTGTTAGTTACCATCGTTCAATTGTGGAATAGAATAGAAGAAGAAGCGAAATTGCCTCCGCTAGCAAAACACTCTTTACTTAGAGTATCGTCCTCGGTGTGCCGTGTTGATGGGAGGAGGACCGTCATTCGGACACACGCCACACAGATTTCAATCGCCTGAGTAGCGATGACTCGCGAACTTATGGAATGAGGTAGGTAGAGAAAGGACCGCGCACAGCGAAAAGAAATGGCAATCGTATCCGTGCGCTGAACTGAGCAGAACTTCCGCTGTGTTGCCACGGCAAGTGCGTGGTGCGATGGCCTTTTGCAATGGAGCGAGACAAACAGAAACGATGTCACAGTACATTCTCGAATGATGAAATGTTTGATGTGTTGTGTATGTCCTGGCATGCGTGAGCATATGGCCAAATCATGCCACCATGCTCATAAACCAGACAAGAGACGGACCACAAAGATGAGAAAGACCCCCTGCTGAAAAAAAGTCCTGTGGCAGTCGTAGGAGATGAAGTACTTTAATGTTTTTTGTCCTCCGTCGTCTGGTGTGTTTGCACTTGCCGACATAATTTGTGCGTTTACTTTGCCATGCATATGTATGGCCCACATGATTATGATGTGGCCGATGATGTGTGGTACTGGCAGCGGAAACTGCGACGACTTGAATGGATGGTGGCAATCTCTTCGCGCCGTTGCTGCCCCCACTGCCATAGCATTCCGTGCCTGCATCCTTGCCGAAGGGAGAGAACTGCCTGCCGACGGGTTTGGACTCCATTTTGCGTACTTGTCCATATTATTCCATGCCTCATTGTCTTGTTTTTGTGTGAGTTTTATATGCTGTCGACGCCAGTGCGTTTACCTCAGACATGTGTGGAATGTGTGGAGCCCCCGTCGAGGTTGCGCTTACCATGGAGTTGAAGTGGAAAAGAGTATGGTGCTGTGCAATGATCGGCGTATGCTCGCGGTACCTTCGCATTGCATGTGTGAATATTTCAGCTGTTTCCAAGGTATGCTTCGATCTATTTTTAGTTCGTTTTGTCTGGTACCATCCGGGCGGGTGGGCAGTATGTGTCACGCGAGAATGGCGATTATCCAGCACTGGCGGCAGCGACGGGATCTTCTGAGCGCTTGTTCGGTACCAGCATCCATCCATCCATCCATCCATCCCTTCGTGAAAGCCGCGAGTCCCTAGCGCCGAGATGTCCAACGTTCTCCTCCCCAGCCCGGCGGCACAGTGTGCCGATAGGGTGCGAGAATCGTACCGGGAAAATTGGTCCGCGCATACGTGTACGCACGGCGGCACTGCTGCCGGCTGGCTCCCCTCGGGCAGCGTTCATCACAGCGTATTCCTTTTTTCACCGGACCACCGCCGGATACAGCAGGTTGGAGCGGCTCGTCAGCAGGGAAGTGCGCTGTGTGCACGCACGCACCGTTTGGTGTAGGCCTCTCCTCATCTCAATGGCGCTCAGGAGGAGATGAGAAGCTGTAGAATGATAGTGAAAGGACCCGCGTTGCTGAGATCGAACTTTTCGAACCGCCGAGAACCCCCACCCGTATGTTTGGATATAAGGGTGGTTTAGGATGAGGCGAGAGTGGAAGCGAGACAGAGAATGATGGAGCACGGGAAACATATACGTACCCCAGAACGGCCGGGATCCCGGAGAACACTTTTCGCTCCCCAGAGCGGGAGCAATATAGCGTATGTAGTGGTGGCACCCTTTCTCGCCGTCATCATCATCTGGTCGCGGTGCCTGCGCCGCCGGTGGAGCTCTCGCTGACTGAGTAGCCCGCCGCCGCTATCCAGTGTCAGCAGCAGCAGTCGACGATGCTGCTGCTGTGCTGCTGCTGCTGGAGCAAAGTGACGCTTCGAGTGGTGGAAAAAGCGCGCGCGAGCCACTATCTAACAAATACACACTACGCAAACCCGCGCGGGGAGATGTTTCGGGTCTGCGTCGCGGTTAAAGCTACGCCTTCGTTCACTCCGCTGTTGGGGCAAGCCCTCGTTCGTTGGTGGTAGTAGAAGACAAGAGCCGAGTCGTGTTTGCTTCGATCGAAAACCTTCGTTCCCATCGCCGCTCACGCTGTTGTTGGCTGGGTGTTCTTGTTGTCAGCCTCTCCGCACTGCTGCTGCTTGCTGGTGCTGACTCGGAGCCGTATCCCGGGTTTTTTGGTTTTTTTTTTCCAGGCGCATATTGGCTGGTGGCCGGCGTTCGAGGAGTGCTCATTCGTTCGTCTCGGGATCTGGAGTACGTACGCGTATATCGGAGCGCTGCTGCCTGCTACACTTGCTCAAGTGGGATACATAATTGTACCTGTTATCGCGATTCGGCCGTGATTCGATACGGTGAAACATTTCCGACTATTGCGTCAATATGCTGCCAGCAGTGCCGGATGGTGGTGCAGACCCTTCCTCATTAGCGGAAACAATAGGTGCGTTGCATTATTGTTCAAGGTTGTGGCAAACGAACGTGCCCGCCACCGAGGAACACCCCACACAAACCGACCGATAAAATTCATCATGTTGACTTCTTCTCCTTGACCGTTCGGCAACTTTCGCTGAAATCGTTTAACTCGATTTCGGTAGGTGTTGCTTTTATTTTCGTAGTGTTTTCGAAATGAATTTAAATGGCCCCACGGGTGTGTGCTGTTTTTTTTTTCATTCGGTAACTGTTTGTGTCAACCATAGTTCGATGAACGCTGCGCAGGCGGCGAGAAGGAAGGTGGCGAGGTGGTGTAAGTTTAAAGGGATGCAGAATGAGCGAACTGTTTTTTAGGACGTGGTGAGCAGAAGCGGCACTTTCAGGGGAACGGACACGTTACTGACACTTATGCTCGTACGAGCTTACCTGGATCTAAATTCAGAATACTAGCGAAAGTTTCAGCAATGCTGCCAGAAACATGTGTTGGTTGCCGGGGTGGCATTATTTTCTCATGGAATAGGTTGTTGTTTTTTCGTTTTGTAGGTCACCAGGGCTGAATTTTGGATACATCACTGTTGTGTTGTGGCAGCCTTTTATAGTCTCAGCGGCGGGCTGCAGCTCCATTTTCTTTCTATACGGATAGACCCTGTTGCTTGGTACGAGTTGTTTTTCCTTTTTGTACCCTTGTGTTTGCGTGTAGTCTGCGTTTTCGGCGCGCACACACGGCAGAGCAACATAAAGTGCGCAGTTGCATTTAAATGACGATCGCACAAGGTTGTATGTTCAAGAAGCGGTGTGATGTGTCGCTGCATGGTTGTATGTAACTTTGAGGGGCACCTCAGGAGGTCCCATGTACAGCCTTCGATCTTCGATCAGATGTTGGTTCAAGCATTGAACATCGCTCCATCAGTTAGAAAAATACCGTTTTTCTTTCTCGAGTTGGAAATCCTTGATGTTCAGCCTTAGTTCTAATCGCTTTTCTTTTGTTCTTCCCGGCTAATTCTGACATTTCACATTTTTTCATTGCAGATAAATTGTTCTACAAGGCAATGTTCTAACAGTGACAGATTGGCCTTTGGGTTTTCTAGGGGTCGCTAGACGGTCGCAACGTCAACGGTACAAAATCAGGCAGTCCGTGCTGGACTGTTCGAGAGACTGCGGTGATGTAGTGAAAAGAAAAGTGCAAAAAAGTTGCCATCAAGATTACGTGACACAGGAGAAGCTCTTCTCTCGTCTTCCCGCCTGAATTTGTTTTAACTTTCCGTTTTGCTTGCGACTTCCGGCGTGTGGCGATATGGTGAAGGGCAACCGGGACACCGCTGGCAGTGAAGGGACCGGAGTAGGGCGAAGGAGTGGAACGGTCTACAGCCGGAAGGCTTCGGTGGTCAACAATGGTAGCGACGTGTCGAACGATTACTACGAGGAGGTAAAACCGAACATGCAGGTCAGCTCGCATCTGCTCGATCACGGGTACGGGTGTGGTGTTGTGACTTCGTTTCCGGTGGTGAATTCGCTGGGATCACAGCAGAATGCATCAGCTCAGCAGCAGCAGCATGCAAATCCAAGACATCTGCAACTGTCCGCGCAGGAGCGCGGTGGCCATCATCAACAAAATAGTAATAGTAGTAGCAGTAGTAGTACTAGTAGCAGCAGCAGCATCAGTAGAAATAATCATACCAATGGAAAAAGCAGCCATCACCACAGTACGCCTACTATGACCACTATGCCATCGTCTTCATCGACACCATCTCGGAGCGGCGGCAGGCAACAGCAGCAGCAGCATCAGCTTCAACAGCAGCAGCATAATACTAGGAACGGTGCTGCCGATCCTCCGATAACCAACTTCTTCAGGGTAAGCCTATAAAATCCATCGTGGTTACAAATGTTAATTTATATAAAACTCAGGAGACTTGGTTCTTGAATTTGCATTCCCATTATGGTTTAACAGTATCCTCCTCCGATTTGTTTGGTTTAATCGGTTTCATGCTTGTACACAATTTAACAGGCCATCAAACGATCTTCGCAAACGTCGAGCACATCCCCTACACCGGCCAAAATTGCCAAAAGTAGTAATAGTGCCAGCTTAAAGACACCCAACTCAACCTGCTCTACCCCGACGTCGTCGATATCCTCCTCGTCCTCGAAGAAACGCTACTCGGAGCGAACTAGGTGGGGAACTTAGGAAAGGCGGAAGAGAGTAGACCAGCCATAACTGTCCAATTCTACCCAATACATAGGTACGACACGTCGCTCGGTTTGCTGACGAAAAAGTTCATTGATCTGCTGAACGCGTCCCCGGATGGCGTGGTCGATCTGAACATTGCCTCGACCAGGCTGAAGGTGCAGAAGCGGCGCATCTACGACATCACCAACGTGCTCGAGGGTATCGGCATGCTGGAGAAGAAGTCGAAGAACAACATCCAGTGGAAGTGCGGTAATTCGATGTGCAATATCGACCGCAACACGCGGATACAGCGCGAACGCTACCGGCTGCAGCAGAAGGAAAACCTGCTCGAGGAGATGATCGTCGAGTTGCGGACGGCCACGAACGATGATATGCTGTGCACGAAGCACGGCTACTTCACCTGCCAGGATCTGAACTCGATCGATATCTTCCGGGAGCAGACGATCGTCGTGATTAAAGCGCCACCAGAGGCTAAACTTATGGTGAGTTGACGACAAAGTCAACCGAAGAACAGGCCCAGCTAATTTCTAAACTTTATTTTCTCTACCGTCTATTTGTTCGTTTCACTAGTGGTCGGATGTTAAAACGCCCCGGGAGATCCTGCTAAAGGCGGAGAAGGGTGAAAAAATCGACGTGTTCATCTGCCCGACGGACCCAGCCGCTATCGTCAACAGTCCGGCTGTGCTCGCCGGCGATCCGTTGCTGGAAAACTTTGAGCCCATCCTTTCGCCATTCCAGCGTACGGATAAAACCTCGAGTCCTAGAAGTGAGTGCATTTCTGTGCACGACGACTTTCATCGAAACTAAGCCTTCGACTTGACGCCTAATCTCTCTTTTCGTCCTTATTTCATCAGGAGGGTTGAAGAGACCGTCCCCTTACGCGGCGCAGCGTAACCTCAACCGGGCCCTGTTCGACGAAGGCCTTGCGGTGAAAACGGAACCAGTGGAACCGGTCGACAGTGGCATACATTCGGTCATAGCGTCCCTGTTCGGGAGCGCAGGCGGGTCCGGCGCTACACAGAAGGTGGTGGTGCATCCGGAGCGATACGAAACGCAACTCGACGTGTTCGCGCCGACTGCGACCAGGCGCATCAACGACGAGTCAGATGCTGAGGAGGGCTTCTACGAAGCAGCACCGACGGTTCAATCCGGGATGCATTTCGATGCTAGTCAGAAAACGACGACGATTGACGGAGCGATGATGACGACTGGCGTGAGAGTTAAATCCGAACATGTGCCTGATAGTAGTAATAGTACCAGTAGTAGCGCCAAGCATACAGCGACCACGTCCACGTTTGTCGGCAGCAGTACGAGCGCGATGCTACGCCCCGCAGAGAATACGTTGGCCGGTGGCGTAATGGGCAACGGAATGATGGTCAACCACAATAACAACATTAACGGTGGCAAGCTGATACCAGAGGAGATCACGAACGTAAACGCTTCCCTGTCGGACAGCAAGCTGAGCCCGAACCTGTTCCAGTTCGATTTCCCCTTAAGTGGATTGTCCGCGCTCAAGACGCCGAGTGCCAAGTCTTCGCCGGACAACATTCATCAGAGATACGGAATATCCGATTTCGACGCCATGCATGGTAAGTTTCCATTGCAGTTTTATGCGATTGAATGCGATTTTTCAGCGGGTATTTATTAGTGGTTCATCTGAGGGCGCCAACTCGATCCATGCAAACTACATCCAGCATGAATTCAGTACTGTGGTCTGTGTGCTTTGAACATCACATCACAGTCTGAGTTCTTGCTCGATGGTTTGTCCCTCATCGGCGCAGAGGAAAACCAACTAACTTGATATGTACACCTTCCGGTAGAGTCTTCCGCATCTCATAGTGGGAACGTTTCATCCTCATCGATACCGGGGCTGAACTCTCGTGGGTCTACAGTACCTAGCATTATTGACGTTTCCTGTAGCACCATGAGATTCAGCTCCAGTGTTAGATGCTGAACTTCGCTGTAACAACCAAGTACGTAATCAATCCAAACGTCGATTCATGTCTATTGGAGAGCAGGAAGATTAAATCGCTTCAATCTATATTATTTTTTTCTGGTGATGAGAAATTGGTGTCAGTGGTATAAAGTTGACGGGGTATAGTGCTATAAAGTATTGTTTTTTGTTGTTACGTTTTTGTTAGTTTTTGTTAATTTTTGTTAATTACATACGTAGGTTAACTGTGTTATGTTTTTTCTTCTAGATCTGGATATTTTCCTCCCGTTGGAACCGACTGCCGATTACAATCTGTCGCTGAACGAATCGGAGGGAGTATTCGATCTGTTCGATTTCAATTGATGAAGCTGCTGCCGAATGCCGTAACGATCGGTTGCATGTCTTATCGTTAACGAATATCCTCCGTACGCCGTTATCATCCGCCTCATCACCCCGTCGACAAATACGATACGCTTTCACTGTGTTGCGTCATCCTTGCGAGGGCAAAACATATATTATCATTCAACAAATGAGTAAGAGATGGAGAGAGAGAGAGAGAAAGAGTAGAGAAAAAGAGAGGGAACAGGGGAGAGATTGAACAAGAGAGGAGGGAAAAAGGAACGGGCAGAGAAGAGGCACAAAACACGGTTGATAATTGATTTTATAATAGTGAAAGGTAAGGACACTAACTTTAAGCAAAGATTTTTCGTTTAGTTAGCATTATCTGAAGCATTAATTGCTGGCCACCCCGGGTCGGTTCTGAACACATCCCAAGCATCTTTCCCACCTTCTTGTTTGACATCCCAATACGTGCGTTTCTTTACGAATATCCTGCAAGAATGGTCCACCAATCACAACTGTTTTTTCAAGGGCAATATAGAAAGAGGGATTTAGATAGGCGAACCACCAGTTCTGCTGGCAGATTGAGAGGGAAGACAGTGTCTCGTTGCATGTTGTGGGAGCCTAAAGATCAATCGCCAAAAAGAAGCAATGAGAATTAGTGGGTCCATCACACTAGGACATGGGTAGCAGAGGTGGTGGATAGGAAAAGGCAGTTCTATGTTCCCTTCCTTTTTATTTGTTACACAATTTTGTTAGAAGGTTTTGTTTTCTGTTTAGCAGTTTTGAGAGGTCAGGTTATTTCATTTGATAAGTATTTTCTTTTGTTGAATTATTTGTTTTCAGTTTTCGCTATGCTTTTTATTTTGCAACATTTCCTCCTCCTCCCTGCAGAACTGAGAGTTGTGTAATATTAGATGTTTAAGGAGCACGAGTGAAAAAAGCTAGTTTTTTAATTCTGATAAGTTTTCGAGGGCTACCACCATCGCCATCGTTGCGAAATTCTCGCTTCGGCGGCAACCGTTTTGAAATTGCTTCAGGCCGGGGCCTCCCGTGGAAGCGTAAATTAGACAACAAGAACAAGACAAAGTGTAGCGGGGCCTATTCAGCTAGGTTGATTAACCCGCGCTACGTAGTGCGCACTAGAAAAGAAAAAAGGAAGAAAAAACGAGAAAAACAAAAGGGAAGAAAATACGAAAGAAGATCCACGGGGAAAATCTTTTATATTTTTCATTCACATTACATAGTTACTTTTATACACGGTACGATATAAATATAGTTAAGACTTGTAAATTATTTCAAATAAACTGTTCCGATTGTTATAAAATGGAACGCAGTACGTAGATGACCAGAGGAAAACATAGTTTTTTTTTATACAGAAACCCTGACAATTATGTGTCAGGACTAACAATGGTACGTGACATGAAAACCTCTAGAGGGAAGAATTTTCGAGAAATTAAAAGAAACAAGCTGAGGGAATGCAAACAGAAGTATGAGAAGGCTTTGCGGCACACAATCCGTAAAGAAACAGGTAGAGGAATGGAGAAGCTTGGCCCGGTTTTTTCCTGTACCGTACAACAGGCATTGGAAGAAAACAAAACAAAACTAAACAAAAAACTTCAGAAAATAGGTGACAATGTAGTGAAAAGAAAAACAAACAAAAGTTTTTAGGTTATTTTAAACAATAGTACGTAAGTTGAACGAATGAATCCCAGACATTCATACTAGAAATAGCACTATGTAGGGTATAACAAATCATCGATCGTGGGACACAAAACAACACGGAAGTAATGTGTGTAGGAAGGGGTGAATCCTAGTGAGCGCAATTTTGATTCCGAATGGAATCGAACACAATTAGTTTTCGCTCTGTTTTGTACTGAGAGTCCGCGAGGTGTCGAAAGAGGGCGCAACCGCTTCTGAACGACTGTTCATACAACTGACTCTGGGCGTAAACAACAACATCAGCAAATCTACCTAACAAAATAGTAGCAGCAGTAGCATATAAGAAGAATTTAGTCGACATGTGTGTGTTGCAGTCACGATGGATCCGTCTCCTTGGAAAGTGAGGATAAATTAGCCACAGTAATCAAATACGCTTCTTATATGACTCCGTTGCCAATTTACGATATGTGCTTGTTTGGTTTCTACCGATGGTTCTTCATTGTTTCACAACCGATGCCGGTGTTGATAAATTGGTAGGAGTTACAGTTCAGAAGAAACAAAATCCGTTCAAGGAAGCAAACAATTTAGTACACTAGCGGAGATGATGATGTACACTTTGTAATGAATTTATCGCTAAAAGTAAAATCCAAGCACGTACCAATGATAGGAAGGACAAGAGCTCTTGCAGAGATGGCGTATTTTCTGGAAATGTGGAAACTGTATTTCTATTCTCAGCATCAACATTCAGTTCAATTCAATTCTCCCTTCGCAAATAGAAGAGGAGTGCCCCCCCCCGTAATGCTGCAGTGCGGTTGCCCAAGAAATGATCGAACTTATCAATTTCATATTTTATTTTACTAGTATAATTTTATGCGTTAGAGAGATTTATTTAGAGAGCGAGCCAACAGTAGAGAGTTGACTATAACTTTCCTTAGTAGTAAAATGTAACGCTAGCCCCCCTGCGCAGTGTGGACAACTCAAACACTGCTTCGCTGCCGAAGAGGAATTGCAGTTGCGCACTTTCCGCGCATATGCATTTGCAATTCAGAGCCAGGAAACTTAACGAACTTTTATTTGTCGTATAAAGCTAAAACGAAACGTAGGTTTTTGACGCAAAAACAGGCGCACACTTATCAGACAAACGATAACTTCTAGGGAGGGGAGTGGGAATGGAGGAGGAAGAGGAAGTAGAATAGAGAACAAGGCGAATAGAGAAACCCTGTGCGAGAGAGAATGCAAGACAGCTTACAGTAGAAAATTGATTTTTTCGCGTGTGCTCTCCTCCGGAAGTTGTTGAACGCGTGCGAATGTGCTTCGGAATGGTGGCATAACAAATATGAATGCGAGGCGAAGCAGAAGGAATGAGAAATAAGAATTCTTTTTTTTTTGCCCACACAAATATATTTGTGATAAAAGTTATCTAAAAATATGACGATCGTTTCAATTTAAAAGGTTGTTACCGTTCAATCCGAAATGTTTTATATCTTTAATAAATTTGGTTACACAACAGCCTAACCAACATACACAAAAGCAACAAAGTTTGATAGCATATTGCAAAATTGTCATCGTTCGAGTAACAAAACCACCTAAACCATTGATCACTTATTTTGTATCTAGATATAAATTGTTTATTGCTTTACATACAAACAAACTGCACGCTACATTCTATGTTGCTGGTTTGATGATCATTTCAATCTGATGACATTATCGGACAATTTCACCTCCACGCTTTGCTAATTCATGTAAAATAGTAAACACCGTGTTCGATCATCTCATCCTCCTTCAGTTTGCGCGGATGTGTGTAACGAAGTTAGCACGACATGCGTGCCGGTTCTGGTTTTGCTCAGTAATCGAGTTTAGTTTGTACTGAGAAAATCCGCTCAATATGGATGTAGTCGAACACCAAGGAAAGCGGAAACGTGACGTCCGCGCACGTGCTGCATATACTTTCCCTCACTTCGGCCACGACGGCGATGCATACGCGTTATTTTGTTTTTACTGTTGGTTCCGGCTCGTTCCTGTCACCGTTTGTCAGATGAGTTTTACAGAGGCACTTGAGTGCTGGGCAGCCTGCGCTTTGATAACATGGTTTCATGCTTTTTGCACGGTTTGTTTCAAAGTGACGATGGCGGATGAATATATTTTCCTCTGCTCTTCAATAGTGTACAACTCGGCTACTTTTCTACAACTTCAGATTTCCGTGACGCCACAGCTTGCCATGCGGGTATGCTGCGAAAAAGAGGAATGATTTTTCACTGTACAACTACCCCGCGGGTTGTTCGCGGGTGATGCTAGTCCTTTCCCACTTGGTATCGCTCCAAACGCAGCGTTTACATTATTGGCACAAAATATTCGACTTTTGTGACTAGGATTTCCTGCTCTTCTGCCTTCTGTGCGTTATTTCTGGTTAGTATGTCCTCATTTCGATTCTCTCCCTTCCGTCCTGGACCGAGCGGCGGTAATTCAAAGTAAACTCCATTCTCGCGTTCCGCTATATTGTTGGCGGCCCGCGTGTAGTATGAGGATCTCGCTTGAGATGCTTTCAAATTAATTATCCTCTCCCTCATCCCTACCCCCTCCCTCCCCCGTTCTAGTGCCCCATCTAACTGGTAGATATTATGTACAAAATCGAGCCGCAGTGGCTCGCGCCGCTACCAAGGTTCGATCGATTACCGATCGACTGTCGAGGTCGTCGCGGCTGGCGACGTTGCCGCAGAACTGCTCGGAGGTGTCGTACTGCTTTTCGCCGTGGAGGAAGGTGACACCGTTGAACCGGCGGTGGATGATGATGTGTCGGTGGCGGCGGCCCGTTTGAACATCCGGTCATTCCCAACGGTGCTGCGGATCCAGGCGGATATGTTTGAGGTAATCGAATTGTAGATGGCCGGATGTGGCCGCTTGCCACAGTTGCCATGGTAACTGAGAATACCCTCCAGCTGCCACTGGCCGGAACCATCGATGTAGCACATCAGCGGAGCACCTTCGTCGTTCTGTGCGGGGTAGAAGGAAATATCGGGGGACGATTAGAACCTTGTCCACAGTAAGACTGCCTGCAGATCGTCGCTGAAGTTCACTCACGTAGCATGTAGTCTTGTTGCTGTTCACATAACCGGCGCAGATGGCGTTCTCTGGCACGGCCCCGTTGTAGTGCATCGAGGAGTTGCACCGGTCGGTCGGTACGGTCGGTACGGGCAAATACTTCAGATACTGTTCCGCCGTGGCGGTATTCTCCAGATCCGAACCCCAGCCGGCTGTGAGGCACAGTTGCTCGGCGTCAACGCTGCCCGCTTCCGTCAGACAAACGGTGCCGACCTTTTCGTTCAGTCTCAGAGCACTGGACAGCTCCAGCAGCGCTACATCGCCGGTGTACATGAATTGTTTATACTTCGACTGGAAGATACGAGCGAACGGAAATGTTAGTTGGACAACTGCATACGGTACTTCTACGCATCTACGATTCCGCCGAGTAAGTTACCTGAGGATATGGTACCACTCGCTTGACGCCCACAATTTGATACGATGGATCCGCACTTTGGAATGCGGCATCTTCTAGCGAGGAATTGAACTGGGCCTTACCGGCGAACAGTTTCCAGTTCATCTCACCAACGTTGCGATTGTTGACGAACTCCGTCTTGCCCATGATGCAGGTATAACTGGCCAGGGCCCAGCGTGGCGACACTGTAAAGCAGAGAGCGGTCGCAAGAGTTACACTGGGTCTTTACTAGTTCAGTTCGGGTATTGATGGTGTGATGGCATGCAAACCGTGCTTACCTATGTTGGCCGTACACTTGATGGCGGCATTGTTGCTGAACGCCAGGGCCAGGGTTGGCCACTGATTGGGGTCCGCAACAGTACCATCGATGATCCGCTTATCCAACGTCTGCCGTATACCTTCCCCTCCGCAGCCTGTGAAGATGCAGAAAAGTAGCTCACAGTGAACGGCGCTTCAAACAGAGGGAACAATCCGAATAGACTTACTATATTCTTCGCAGTACATCTGCAGACCGCGGCTGCACTCCATCGAATGGATCGGTTCAAACTCCAGCCGGTCCTTCTCCGTCACCCGGTACATGCTGTCCACCAGGGAGGTGTTGGCGACTCGCGAGAAGAGGATCTTCCTCGCGCCAGCATAGCCCAACTCGGCGCACACCAGTTCCGCCAGCTTCCCATTCCACCCGTCGCCGCACACCGCGAGCGGTTCGGAGGAGTTTCGCTTCACCCTCAACGATCCCTCCTCCTTGTCCAGCCGGTAGCAGTCCCACTCGTCAGACTGATCCGAACACTGAGGGTGACCGTCGCAGACGAACGCGCTGGCCACGCAACCGCCCGTGTTGCACTTGAAGTTGTCCAGCGGGCAGTCGCACAGCCGCTCGTCCTCCCCGTCGCTGCAGTCGATCGAGCCGTCGCAACGCCACGCTTCCGGGATGCACTTCCGCTGGCCGGCGCAGAAGTACTCATCGTTCGTGCAGGTATCCGGGCAGTTGCTCTCGTCGAACCCGCTGGCACACTGCTCGAGTCCGTCGCACTTCCACAGGGCCGGCAGGCAGGGCCCATTCCCGGTGGCCTGGTTGCACGAGATCTCGTCGAAGTTGCACTGCCACTCGCCACAGTTCTGCTCGTCCGAGCCGTCGTGGCAGTGCGCGATGCCATCGCAGACATGCTGCCGCGCTAGGCACACCCCATCCTGGCACTGGAAATGGCCCGGACAGCCGAGCCGCTCGCAGTCCTGCTCGTCGGAGTTGTCGGAGCAGTGCGACACCGAGTCGCACCGTTCCGACCGCTGTATGCACGAGGTACCGTCCTTGATCGACGTCCCGTTGATACACTCGAACTGGCCCACGGCACACTTGGTGAACATGGCGGCCCCGGACGCTCGCTCCAGCAGCATCACTTCCATCCGTTCCTTGCCCTCGTCGTGCTCTGCTTTTGGCGCAGCCGGCGCAGGAACCTGATTGTCCTCATCAGAAAAGCGGCTTCCGATTAACGACGTTCCATTCGATCGCTCCGATCTAATCAAATGAAACGTCGTTTCGTCTAAAAAATGACCGGTCGTCGTGGTTGGGATGAGGCTGGCGGGCGCGTTGGTCTCGGTAGAGGACCCGTCTGCAATTGTTGCCGCGGTCGTTGTCGTTGGTCCCGAGTTCTTCTGACGTTCCAACGGCAAGACGCGGAGTTCGTTGTCCAGGATATTATCGTTCTCGTCTGCGAGATCGTTCTCTTTCAAGCTAATAAGATCCTTTTCGATGGCCGTAATTCGTTCCAGGTTTTCCGTAACTAGTACTGACGGCACTGTTGTCGAAGATGTGGAGGTACTCGTGCTCGTGCTAGTACTTGTGCTTGTACTTGTGCTGCTTCCCGTAGTGGTACTTCCAGTTGTGGATTCACCTAGCGTTCGCAGTGCCTCAGTCGTATCCTCCCTACCCATAATGGTTGCTTTTTCCTCTTCTCCTTCTTCCATAGTCGCTGTTGTCATTTCGCCACCATTGCCGGTAGTCATTTCGATGGCCTCAGTGCTTCCATCTGCACTGCTTTCTTTCACCACCAGCGATGCAGTGGTATTCTCAGACACCTTTTCCGCCGTTGTCCTGGGTGTGGCAGCACTGGAAGCTTCTTCCTTATCTGATTTCACTTGCTCCATCACGGTCGTCGGTTCACCCACTTCACGCTCCGTACTGGCGGTTAGCTCCTCACCACTGTTGGTCGTTTGTTCGACGATGTTCTTGGAGCTTGCCACCGAAAGAATTTCTAAAAGGGACTCCGTAACCGGCACCGGACTACGTATGGTTGTTGTGATGTAGATCGTTTCCGTGACGTGCGTGTTCAGCTGTTTCTTGTACACATTGCGGTCGCCGTCTTTCGGCAGCGGAACCACATCCAGGAACTGTTGCTGAGATTCGACCTCATATCCCTCGTGTCGATCGAGACCCTCGTGGAGGATCTTCACCAGGCTGGCATTGTTCTCGGTCTCGGGTAGAAATGGAGACTCGTTGTGCACGCCCAGAGGGGGCGCTGATGTTTCAGCCTCGACGATGGTTTCCGTCACGGCGTACGAAGCGCTGTTGGCACGAGCACTCGACGATTCGATCGACGGCAGGAACGGGTTGTTCTCTGCCGATCCCTGTTCTCTTCCGAGCGCTTCCGTTGACGTGGAGAAGCTGGTCGACGAACGCCACTGCTCCAAGGAGATTGGGCTGGATGTTGCATACAGCTCGCTTCCGCTTCCAGTCGTTACGTTCGACGGCAACGAACGTCCCTGGAATCCATCCACCGGTGTGGGGATCGATCCGGGAGCGGTCGTTGGTTTCGGAGGCACGAAGAAGCTGGATGTCGACGGCATAGGGGTGTCGTCCGCGATCATTTCGGTCACTGGAGCGGGTGTGTCACTGACTACCTGTTGCTCAGTCACTGCTACGAGCTTCGGGGCCGAGTTTTCGGTGGTACTCGAGTGTTTCAGCATAGACTCCTGATCGACGAACATGAAGTCTGGCAGTTGCGAATCATCGCTCGTAGAAGCTGAAGATTGGCGGAGATGCGGCGTTGTCCTAATGGTTGTTTCACGTTCCGTAGTAGACTTTGTGTAGTGCCAATTGTCAATTTCGTTGGAGTTTTCTTGCCTTGGTGCTTTATCTACATTTGCCGATGGTTCTGGCTCCACCTTTGGTTCGTGGACTGGAGTTTCAGCGTTTTGAGTGGAAGATGCATTTGCAACTTTTTCTTCCGTCAGCTTTCGAGAGTGTTCGGTAGAGCT
The DNA here is from genome assembly GCA_034621735.1 of Anopheles plumbeus. Lineage (NCBI taxonomy): Eukaryota > Metazoa > Arthropoda > Insecta > Diptera > Culicidae > Anopheles > Anopheles plumbeus. The sequence goes on from JAOEFI010000003.1 coordinate 11,530,614, forward strand.
CGAGAATTTGGAATCTTCCGTCGTAGAAGGAAGTTTATTAACAGTCTTGTGGTCCAAGTTCGACGATGCGTCAGGCTCGGCAGAGGGTTCGGGTTCTGCCTCCGGTTCGACAGCCGGTTCCGGTTCTGCAGATGGCTCGGGTTGTGCCTCGCTGGAGGACTTAGGTTCTGATGTTGGTTCTGGCTCCGCCGTCGATGATTCGGAAATCAACTTGGCAGAGTGATCGTTGGAAGACGGTTCGCTAGCAGGTTCTGGCTCGCTCGAAGGCTCCGGCTCACTAGTCGGCTCAGGTTCGCTGGAAGGCTCAGGCTCACCAGATGGTTCTGGCTCGCCAGCGCGGTCCGGTTCGCTAGAAGGCTCAGGATGGCTAGATGGTTCGCTGGATGGTTCGGGTTCACTTGTTGGTTCAGGTTCGCTAGAAGGTTCACTAGTCGGCACATGTTCCGTAGAAGATGTTGCCTTTAGTTTACTAGAAGGCTCTACTGCAGCTTCACTAGAGGGTTCTGGTTCGCTGGATGGCTCAGGTTCACTAGCTGGTTCTGCACCAGGTTCACTAGATGGTTCGGGCTCACTAGCGGGTTCTGCACCAGGTTCACTAGATGGTTCGGGCTCACTAGCGGGTTCTGCACTAGATTCGGGCTCACTAGCCGGTTCTGCATCAGGCTCACTAGATGGTTCGTGTTCACTAGTGGGTTCTGCAGCTGGCTCACTAGATGGCTCAGGTTCACTAGCGGGTTCTGCACCAGGTTCACTAGATGGCTCAGGTTCACTAGCGGGTTCTGCATCAGGTTCACTAGATGGCTCGGGCTCACTAGCGGGTTCTGCGCCTGGTTCACTAGCTGGTTCTGGCTCACTTGCGGGTTCTGCAGCTGGTTCACTAGCTGGTTCTGGCTCGCTGTCAGGTTCCGGTTCGCTAGATGGCTCGGGTTTGCTTGACGGCTCAGCATCTGGTTCAGCGTTCGGTTCGGGCTCTGGCTCACTAGAAGATTCAGGCTCTGGCTCGCTCTTTGGTTCCTCACTGTCCGACCCACCCACATTGATAGCGGGTACTGGACTGTAGCAAGTGCTTCCATCTTCATCATTCAGCAGCATTCCCCTCGGACAGGTGCACATAAAATCGCCAACTTTAGCATCAAACGTACAGCCATATTCACAACTGAAAAGAGAGATGGATGGTGGAACGTGTTATAGTTATGCGTCCTTCAAGTTTTTCTCGTGGAAATGTTCCAACATACTTCTTCCTGGAATTTCTCATAACGCAGAGGTCCGGCAGCCGAGCCACGCGGATCGTATTCGTCGGCACGATGTACGTGGACAGATAGTTTCCATTCTGCTGCAAATGGTTGCTCAACCGGTGCTTCATCGTGTCCTCGGACATTTCCATGGCGTCCGCTTCCCAGCTGACGCGATAGTCTACCACTACAGAGCCGGCCCTGCGAGACGGATGGTTAATTGGGGGTTAGTGTCGCGAATCACATTAGCCGGCGCACTACTTACTTCATGTTCAAGATCTTGACATAGATTGGACCTCGCGCGTCGGGGGTGCTGAGTGTGTCTTTAATCTCTTCCTCCAGTTCCATCGACAGCGACTTGTAGGCGGAACTGTTCGGGTTGCGGTAGTCGTCCAAGAACTCCACGTTCGCCAGCGTAATTTGTCCCTCGAGCGTGTTCGGCACGTACACGGTGATCTCCTCCGTGGACGGCGGAAACGGTGGTACGGTCGAGCTCGGTGGCGACGGTGTCGTCGGATAGTCCGTACTGGTAGTCGTCGTCGACGTGGAGCTGCTGCTCGCATTGCCTGGTCTGGACTTGCCCGCCCCGAACACTCCCGCCGCGGCCACCTTGTCGCCAAACTGGCGCGACTCGACCGGCGTTGGGCTGTCGCTGAAGATCACACCGGAACCGGCGAGGATCGCCACCACGATCACCGCCAGTAGTACCGCCAGCCCCAGCAACCAGAAGGGCCAGTTTTTCCTCTTCTTCTCCCGCTTATCTTTCGTGACGTACAGCTTCTCACCCCTGTGGAGGATAGAAGTCGTAGGTGCATTAATTGTTCGTCGTACCCGTTCGAGTGTGTACCGTGACCCCTGTACATTGACATATTTACAACATGCCCCCGGGCGGAACCGAAGCACCTGCTGGCAGCACATTCTAAGCAAATTAGGATCTTGGATGATGGCCCTGCTATCCATTACCACGTGACCGACCAAATGCGAACAATGTACAATGGGAGGAAGAACCGTTAGTAAATCCCAACCCCGTGGACTTCCGTGAACCCAATGTCGTGAGAGATAAATGCAGATTTTGCAAATGTGCGTGGAAAAGCTTCAAGAGCACCCGCTTTACCGCCTGTTAGACAGACTTCGCGTTAGGGACCGATGGGTGAGGGGTGATGCACGATCTGCACACACTGAGGGTGGAAGGGGAGGGGACGGGGAACACAGCACAGGAAGGTTTAGTTGCACGAGGAGAATGATGATCGCGAAGTGGCCCGTTGTGCCGTGGTGTGGTGAAGCCTTGTGTCAAGTATGTGGTGTGTGGTGTCGAGTCTGTTGTAGATCGCTTGCGTCGGTGGAAATTTGGTGCCAAAGTGATGTTGTATAATACAGTGCGTCCTTTAATTTGGAAAGTACCGGAAGCTGTCCCGTTCCTGCCTTAAGGATATATTCACACTATTGGCGGCATGAATACAAAGCATCTGCTCGATTTTCCCTGTTCGATGTTCGTATGGTGTACAGTGGGAAGCAGTTTTTGGGAAGATGGGGAAGGAAGACACCCAGTAAAGCAGAACGGACCACCGACAGAGGGCTAGTGACACATGTGTCCCCAGAGGCAGAGAGGTAGCAGCAACCAACGGACATAGTAACAGGGGTGGGGGCAGTAGTATGGAGTGGAGTGACGGGTGACGGGTTAACGAATGCTGGCGCGGTAGGTGGTGGGCGGGGTACCTCGTGATCTTGCTCCACTGTTTATAGTCCATCGTTCCGGCGGCGGGCTCATTGACCGAGTGTCCGGTGTAGTCGACACCGCGGCCATGGCGTCCATATACGGGATGGCCGTGGCGGGGCTTTTGGAAGGAGACACTACAACACCGGAAATCGAAGGGTGCGGGGGTTGGTTCCCGCGTGGTCGGGAGGGTGGCGCCGAGTAGCGGCGAGTAGTGTGAAAAATTGGCGCACCAGAACACACACACACACGTGGAGGCGGGTGGGGGGAGTAAGGGTGAATGATGGCACACACACGCGAACCCACACGTACATAAACACGGCACACGGCAGGCAGGTGCACGGTTAGGTGGGCGAAATGGGGGGGGGGGGGGGGTTGGTAGTAAAGATGCGATAAGAAAATTCAAAAAAAGAAAGAGAGAAAATGCCTGTTTTAGTTTCGATTAGCCATATGGAGTCGGGTTGGCGGGTCGGGAACACGGGGAGGGAGGGGCGTTGGCGTTGGACAGTGAGGTAAGAGAAGCGTAGTTCAAGCGCCAGCTGGGCGGGAGCCCCGAGCGCCAACCCCGGAACTCACCTCATGAACTTCCGGTGCTCGTTCACAGGCACGAAGTATTCGTCGTACGGATCGCCCAGGTCCACCTCGGTGTCCTTCTTGGCCGGCAGGGCCGTGCTGGCGGTCCCGTTCGTCCCATTCTGGTGCCCGTTCGTCGTCGGCTTCGACGTCATGTTCAGTAGCTCCAGGTTGACGGCCTCGGCGAGCGGCTTCTCGCCCACCGTCTTGCCATTGATCGACACGGCGCCGAGGGACTTTTCGTTCGCGTGCCCGAACGAGCTGAGGGGTCGCTTGTCCTTCTCCAGCTCGAAGGCCGGATTGTCGAGGCCGTTGGACTTACCGCCCGGCGACGACCCGCCGGAGCCGGCGTTCCGGCTGAGCGGCGCGTACTCGTTCGTCGTCGTGTCCCGGGCCATCGGGACCTCTACGTGGCGCGGCGACGGGGTCGGGACGGCCGTGCTGTTCGTGCGCGAGTTCTGATCGTCGTCACCGATCGAGAGGGATATCTCGTTCTTGTACGCGTACCCGTCGCTGGCGTTGGCCGCGGGCTGATGGTTGTGGCCGGACTCGTCCATGTTGGCGTCGTTTGGTTTCTATGTTTGTTTGTGTTCCCGTTTGCGTATTGCAACGCAACACTCTGCGGTGGTCGTCGTGTGCCTCGATAGGACGGCTGTTTTTTCCTCCTGCGCTTAAGCACTCACTTCTCTACTGACCTGTGGGAAGTGGGAAGCAAAGAGGAAAAAGAAACGACGATCAGTACAAGCAACGGTGTGGACACCTTCACTTCACTCGCAAGTCGTGGTGGACAGGAACGTATGACTGCCACCCACAATGCCATCCGAGCCGGGGACGACACCAGCAAGAAGAGTAAGACCAGACCAGCCCGGACCTCGTACGTAATCATACCCCACTCCCACCAACATTGGCTTCACCGGGCGATCGGCGTACATGGTGTGTGGACACGCACGGTGATGCGACACCGGTTGCCCGTGGCTTGTTGGCACCGCACTATTCGGTAACACACGAGCCGGACCACATCCGTTCCATGACGTCACCGCGAACCATAATCTGGCCAGTTTGGCCCAGGAGTGCGGTCTGTTTGCAAATTCGTACGTGACTACACTGGCTACAGAATTTTGGAGGACACTGCCACTGCTGCTACTGCAGCACGACAACAACATCGCCGTAACTAAGCCGTTGGCTGCAAACCTGACTCCCCGTACCTGCGGACTGAGCCTCTGTGGACAACGAGGTCGCGTACTGGCACTGCCTTCATCACCGAAAGGCGGCACCATAGAGAACTGGCGAACGTCAGGGCGCGCCTACTCGAGCAGTTCGACTTACCGACGGGTTGCGAATCGAGTCCAGCAAGTCTCCGGTCGCTATATATGATCTGGTTTCGGGTTGACGCGCCCGTCCATGGCTTGGAGCAGGCTTGTTGCGGGGGCATAAGTCGCGATTTGCTGCTGTTATTATTGGTAACCGCACAACCAGCGTCGCTTGGAGCTGAACGTCCCACCCCCTCGCAACCTCCCTCCTCATCTCACCCACCCCCACCTATCATGCTCTTTCTTTCTCTTTCGCAGAGAAAGCGAGTGTTGGTGAACTCCAGGTTGGCGGTCGGACCCTTCCCGGCGGGATCTCTGGAACTGCATGAGCCCCCTTACAGGGGACCCTCGAAGGAGGTGCAAAAGTTCGCACACACAAAAGCGAAACCTCCTCACCAACACTCCTAGAGGGCTGCCAATGGCAACGGTGTTGGTCCTTCGGCTTGGCGATAACAACCCGAAGCCGAAGGAAAGTGGGAAATATAGGACCCCAGCAACGGTGGCAAGCGAAAGGAGCGCAGGGCGAAAACAGGTTTTCGCTTTAACGACATATTTCTGCATTTGGTGGATGGGCCTTCGCTTGCCCCGTTGGTTCCCTTCTCCCTTCTCTCGGAGTGTTGCTCGATCGAGACGGGGTGTTTTTTTTCTGTTGCCTGTTAAATGTCGGCGCGTCATGCAGAACGCAAGTTCTTCGGTGGCTTCCGATGGTGGTGGTGGTGGTAAGGTATATGTTAGTATGGTGCTATGCTGTGGCGCATAGCTGTGCCGGATCGACGCATGGGGAGGTCGCCGCAGAGTAGACGACAGACAGGGGGTAGAAGACGGGCGGTGGACCAAGAAGTTTGAACGCGGGTCGGAACGGAGACGGAGCGAGACTGCGCGACAACGGCCAGAGAGGGAAAGTCGTGCCGGCGTTGTGCCCCGGCTCTGTGTGTGTGTGTTTGTCGGTTGTTCTCTTTGTCTTTCTCTCTGCTCGCGAACCCTTAAGCCTTGCGGGCACAGAGCCTACACTGTTTGCAGGTAACAACGGCGAGCAACACACATTCGGCAGCTCCTATATTCGGTTGGCCTAGGGCCAACAGTAACGCTTTCGTTTGTGTCGAAGGGATGTAGCGAGCGCGAAGCCTTTTTGCCCTAAATTAAGCGACGCGCGGGAAGCGAATACCCGCGGAACGCAGGGCTGTGGGAATTCGCCTGGACGATTCCCAGTTCTTTGGATTTTTGTCTCACTTTCCCTCGAAAAAACCCACCACCAACCGAAATCCTTCGAAATCACAAGCCTGCTGGAGCGGGCAGGGTTGCTGGCGGTTCCGTAATAGTAAACGCACTGCTGGTGTTGTTGTTGTTGTTGTCAAGGGTTCAAACGGCCCAGTTTTCCTAGTTCAATTGCGTTCAAACACGTTTCGCTGGAACGGCAGTGGAACAATGGTTTGTTTTGTCGCGACACATTTATCATTTTTCAATCAATTTTGAAATGAATTTCTCACGTCCCGTCTCCCCCCCCCCCTCCCCCCTTTTTGCGCCCGACGGTGGAATGTGGCCGAGTTGCGAAACGCCTCACCCCACCACAGAGCGTCAGGTCTGCGCGACTCCCTTCGAGGTTCGGTTCAACATAGAAACACAGACAGATCATGCACTCGAAAACTCGTTTAGCCACTGCCGGTGGTGAAGGAGTTCGCAGGGCGCGCTTTATGTGGCTGCTGTTTTTGCGCTGGACAGGGAGGGAGGGCAGAGCAAGTCGCACACCGAGGTCGCCCGAGCGAAGGGTGTGGCGAGACTCTCGAGAGGTGGTCGAATCGTCTCGCCGGCCAGGGGACCGACCGATCCGGCGGAATGCGGTCAGTAGTGAAATAGATCAGGAAATGTCTTTTTGCGCTCAGGCCCACACCGACTGAGGTTTTGCTAGGGTCGCTAAGGCCAGAGCCAGCAGCTGTGGTTTTCCGAGTTTCCCCGAACCTGGAAGCCGAACTTCGAAGTCGTTGCGGTGGAATGTTTTACGATTTCCGATGACGAATGTCTTGCGGAGCTCAGCTACCATACCAGCACAATCAGGGAAGTAATCCGGACACACATCGAAGGTGCACGCTTTTTCGATGCTCGCATGCTTTCCCCATCTCATCAACTCCACCTCCCCTCGCCCATCCGATGACAGGTGCCCGACAGATCGATCGGGTCCGTCGTCAACGAGGAGAGCGACGGTTGCTAAGGCAGTTACACTTGTTGGCTGGTGAAAGCGCACGCACCGGAAAAAGAAACAACGAGAGTTCGATTTCCTGTTCATGAAAACTGGTTCATGATGCAGGGAATGGACAGAAGAAGAGAAGAAGAAAA
>JAOEFI010000003.1:11537873-11548611 GCA_034621735.1 Anopheles plumbeus
AGAAGAAGAAAACGATCACGATGAAAGTGAAATAATCCGGTGCAGCAGGTGATGTAATTTGCACGGATCCCAGCGGAGTCTACGACATGTGTGTGGCTTCGACGCGCGCAAAACGCACCTCGCGACTGGCTTGGGGCGGGAACTGGTTTTACCGACTGTGGCCACGTCCGCCCCTGGGAAGGAAGTAAAAGGACGAACCGCAAAGAATCGAAGGGAACGACTGCGGTCGCACTTACTCGCTCGCAAAAGAATTCCGTGTCACTTTAAACCGATCTTGCCGAGGGTTGCACAGTTTACTTGGATCACTTTGAAACACGATTGTGAACACAGTGAGGGCAATAAAATTACCACGACCAGGAACCCAAGTAGTACGAGTAGCATACACCGTCCAATGTCGAGGGTTTCGGATGTTCTAAGGCTGGGCCACCTGAATGAACTCGTTCACTTTCACTTGACACCACGAGAGAGGGTTGTTTTGTTGCTTCCTGTGTGTTTGTATGGTCGCCCGCGCCAGGACGCGGTGTGGTAGGTACAATAAAAAACTAACCGCTCCAACGCTTCCGTTTTCGTTGTCTTTGAGTCCGTCTTGAGAACGCGGTCCGGCCTAAGCCACCGCGACACTGCCGGTAAGAATAAGTGCTGAGAGCAAAACGGACCCACTTGAGTTGTTCTTCCGCACTTTGTGCCACTTCCTTGAGACGCGCGGGCGCGCGAGACGCGGACAGAAATTGTGTTCTCAGGCGTAACAAAACCCCGACCGTTGCTTGGCCGTTTCTGATGGTTTCGACTTAATTATACTGCTGCCGATTCGCCGCGGGAGAACACGAGAGAACAGTGGGGGGACGGGGGTGCTAAGAAGAAGACAAAACGCACCAGTTCACATCAGTTGCGGGTGAAGCGCTCGACGACGAGTTATGACGTTGACACACGATACAACACGATACAATCTTTCCTGCGCGACTGTGCCGGCACGACTGCGGGTCCGTTCTTGGAAGCACTCCGGACGAACCGGAGCACCTTCAAGGCACTCGGGTGGTCAAGAAGCGGAAGGGACGACGGTTGCAGAATTCAGCAACCCACCGCCGGTCGGTTGGGATCGGAAATAGACGGAAATGGTCTCTGGTGCCATCAATCTGTCCGGCCCGGAGGAAGTCGGAAGGGAGCGTGTGCATGAGCCTTCATTAGTCATCGCGATCCCTATCGCACGTTTCTGCGTGGCGTCGCGTCCCGAGTCTGAAATCAGACTGGATTCCTTAGGCCGTTGTCGTTTCGCAGGCGACGCTTTATTGTGGCGTCGTCGTTAGGGAACGAGATGGCATGGGTCCGCGCGAAAACGAGCCCTTCAGGTAGTCGGGAAAGGAGCGAAAGGAGTCGCGCCTAATCACCGACTGATCGATCGGCTCCCCGGGAGAGTGTAGGGCATGTATTTGGCGAAGGAGGTAAATATTGCCATCGGAGACGTCAGCCAATACTTCCGAAACAACGGGCCACCGGATGGAAAAAGCCGGGAACCCGTCTGCAGCTTGTTCTCCCGTAAGCTAATGACGAGGTAGGTGGCTAATGAAGGCGTTTATTAGGCACATGGGAGAGCAGGTAGCGGGCCTCCGTGGCGGTACTTATGCACGACGCACTCTCGGTGTCATGGCCGGCATTAGAATGGCAGATGAATCAACTCCCTGTACAGACGATGCGCCTCGCAGACACGCAACAAACATGACCCAAGTCTCCAGTTGGATTGGAGGAAGCCTCTCGAGACGGAGCATACTTATGCGCGGCATTGAGCTTACGTCTTCGCCGCTCGCATTTTAATCTGGCGAGTGTTTTGTGAAGCGGCGTTTTGCGTTGTACGCCTGCCTGTGTGCGAACCGGACGGACGGTTCGTGCCCAAGCGCAGCGTCGATGTCGCCGCCTCACGGGGCGATGCTTCGCATGGGGCACTTTATGTACTGGCACAACACAATTGTGTAGTTAGCGAATTATTCCCGTACGAGCACCTGCCGCTTGATGGGAAGTAAAGTAATTGTTGGACACCGCCGGTTCTGTTGTTGTTGAAGATGTGGAAGAAGAACACAGATGGGAAAAGAAAGCTAAGAATAATTCTACTTGCTAGGTGGACTCCCCGGGGAGGCACAGCAGGAAAAAACCTAGGTAATTTTAATGGCGAGTTACAGACCTCTAGTTACAGCTGACTCCAGCCGGGCAGAAGATACTGCGATGGCGATAGTAAACTCTACAACTACACACAAAACGCCCCGGCACACACGGTTTCAGGTGGGAGAATCGTATTGTTCAGGGGATAAAAAATGGCAGCTCTAGCGGCAATATATTTATGCTCCACTCTCTGCTGGCAGCGGGTTACTTACTAATTCCAGCGGATGACGTGCGTCAGCTTCTAGGAAATGCACGAGGAAACGCTTCCCTGAATGCGCTGCCAGCGTTCTGCTCTGTGGCTGAGACGAAAAACTCCCAGCATTATCATAGACTACTTTGTGGCATTGTTTTCAGCTATTCTGGTAGTCGATGACTTTTTATTAACGACCGTCACCCGAGAGCAGTGAGGTGAACTACTCCGGATCATGGCCTACCCCGCTCTACTCGGCCGGATCCAGATTAACCAAAACACCGCAGCGAGGACAACGCCATAGTCCGTCCGTGCAGTGTTTGCGCTAAGCCTTCAGCTGTCATGATCCACTTCAGGCATCGGAGCCTTGAAGGAATGCTCACATATAAATATGGAAAAAGATTGTCGTGGTTGCCCTGACAGTTCCGGAACATTTGCCCGTGTGTCCGAAACGTGAGCACGTCGATGGTCGATGCGCGTCGGGCTGGGATGTTATTTGTAAATCGAACCATGCAAAATACAAGCCACCTAAATCAACAAGCCTGGCCAAGCAAGTGGATCTACTCTAGCTCGGGTTTTTTTTCTCTCGTCTTCCTTTGCGTCACCCTCCTCGGCTACTTTGGCCACGTTCGGTTTGTTCGTGTTCGTCTTTGGATACGCGGGCGAGGTTCGGATGTTGACATACGGTGCCAGTTGTTGTTTTCGATCGCGGAACTCCAAAAACAAACAGGAACGTGGGCCTACGACGTCGTCGGATAATGAGCTGACCGACAAGGTCTGGGGATAGTACGCCAAAGAATTTAGCAACAGATGGTCTGAATGCTGATGGCAGGGAGCTAAACAGGGAGGGTTCTAATGTGACTCCGGTCTGCAGTCATTAGGTACATACATTGTCTACTGCCGCCCTAAGTACGGCATGTAAGTGACCATTCCCAGTGCGGCGTGGACACACGGAACGAAAGGAATCAACCCCGTCCGGGATCAACCCACCTCCAAGTTGGCGGCTTGAGAGGTTGAAGCTAGCATTTCAACTCGGCACCTTTCTGAGGGTTTTTTGGGGCGACGTTGTTTCCCTCAGTCACAATACCTGTCGGCTGTGGAATCAAGTGACGTTCCACAACTGGGAAAATCTGTATCGAATGTAAAATCTGTTGGACTCCCCAAGCACGGAATTTGACGCGATCAATGGGTGTGCATTCAGAGGGGAACGGCAGCAGAAACCAAACCCGTTCTCCACCATTGGAGTCGCGGGGTCAGCTTAGTGCAAGGCTCTCCCCCAGCCCCACTACGCTACGCGCCAACTCTGAACTCCACACACACGCACACACACGAGCCGTGCGCACGAGGGCGCATTCCGATTCTGCTGTGTTTTGTGTCATTTTGGCCGTTGTTTACGTTCGAAACCCGTTTTGCGGCCAAGCACCGGTGCGGCGCGGTGCGGCCGACTTGCATAGAACGGGACAGGGTGTGCTATGCATGTTTATGTTTGGCACTGTCGCTAGATGACTTGTGGAAGTCAAAACAGCATCAGCGTGCTTGCGTCTTGAGCAGGTTTTTTAGGTTTCTGGTCCCTAACGGAACTCAGGTTTCGGATTCGGTTTTTGGGGCCTTTTCTCTCCATCTCTCCTTCTCATAAGCGGGTAACCACGCATGATAACGTGACACAGATAAGTGGAAAGTGAGACCAGGCGAAGAGGAAAGGAAACCGTTGTGGCTAAGACCACCCTAGAACGAGGAAGGCCGAACGGTGGTTTTACGATCTCGGAAGAACCAGCCAAAGGCGGAAAGGCACTGTTAGGTTGATTGAGTTTTACGACGGTGAACGGCGTCCGGTGTTATCCGGTGACTTTCAAACACAAACCGGGCACATGATCTTTCACGGTGGATGTGGATACTTCATCCAGATTTCCATCCGCGAAACACGCGAAATCTCTTTGTCTTCTAATTGCAGTCAAACCCGAAATGAAATGTCGTTGCGTTCGTGTTCCTCGCGGAATGTCAATAAACCAGGTTCGCATGCTCGCGTGTCGCGTGAAATGCACACACACGGAAGGTGAGCTGGCGCTGGAGTGTGGTTTGCGGGCGCTAGCTAGGTAGGGTGCTGTGGTATGCACCTCTCGTCACGGTAATCAATCCATTCAACCGTGCCAAACCGGAAGCTTGCGTGAGAGCTTGCTAAACGCCCACCATCTGCCGAATTCTTTGGTGTGGCACAGGCGGACACAGGTCTGGGCCGTCCTTACCCTCTTGCCAGGCGCAGGCAGTGGAGGAAGGGAAGTAGTTCACTTGCCAGTGGAAGTCCGCGCGCTGGGACACTGCGCAGATGTAGGTTACTGTCATTGAACTGCCACAGCATGGAATGGGTGTCGTGTGGTGGCGGGACGCCAAAGATCGGAAGGTTACCATCGACCCATCGCGATCAACTGCGACTGCGACGATGTGTGTGTGTGTGTGTTCTGTGATTAATGTACTGACCCACTGGCGTGTTGGAGTCCGACCGTTCGAGGTCTAGTGGGACAGATCGATCGATCTGTTGTGGGGGGAGGCCACCGAGAGAACGCCATAGGTGAGTAGGTAATGCCTAACCCTTTTGCCCGTTGAGGCCTTACTGCCGGTGGCTAGTTGGCCATTTGTCCATCCCGCAGAAAAAAACACATGGCTGACATGGGGCCAGTACTATGGCGGTTCTATTTTCGGGGTCGAGTGCTACGCGACGGAAGATTACCGACCCCAAAATGGAAGCGTATGCGATAATTGGTCCATCTCCGTCGCACTTAGGGCTGTGATGAGGCAAATTGATTCTGACGATGGGGTCGAGCTGGATCCTCCACCGGATCTTCTTCAATTCTTAATTCACCCCTTTTGGAATTAGACAATCTTTCTTCAACTGGCTTTAATTGTTGATTGATATTAATAAGTACAGACCTTTCGCTAGGTTTTGAATCGAATCCGTTTTAGTGAGTTACAAATATGTCTAAATACTCGAATGTTGTTTACAAAGTGTAAGGTAATTTATTTTGGAACGTTGATAACAAAATATTGTCATTGTATTGGTGACTAAGGACATGATTCCGTTGCAAATGATGGAATGGAGATGATTTAACATTTCATCAACGCCACTGCTACTCCATTTTAATATTCATCTATCAAAATGTTTGCTACTGTTGCTTAACATTCCGACTCCAAAAACACCCCTCGTACCAAGTAAAATAAATAAATAAATAACCTGCTTCAGCTCCTTGGCTGCTTTTCAAAACATTGAGTTTAATGTTATCGCAAGCGCCGCGACCTTGATCGGCATTTGAATGTTACCCACCCTGTTGAATGATTTATGAAGCGTGTGTCGCGAGCTGCGTACGACGGTGGATCCGATCACCCCTCCCCCGGTGGCCCGACCCAGCACCGCGCCACCTTTCGCCACACCGCGTTCTCGACTTTCGGAATGTGAAACGGAAAGTTTGCGTTAAGATCGGTTGTTTTTTTTTGTCGTAAAGTTTGAGTCGTTTAGTCCTACCACTACCACCACTAGTCCATCGTCCGATGTAGTTGAAGCCACCAACGCAATCCAAGTGCGTCTCGTAACTCGTCCACCCGAACGACCGGAACGTGCCGTACCGCACAAAATGGCGCCCTGCAAAAGTGCGAGCTTGCTCGCCCGAGTCGGTTTCGCACGGTGAATGCAAAATGCGGCGTGAACGGCTCGAAGGGCATTCGGTGGGGGCCGCCCACGGACTGGGGTCGTGTCTGGACGACAGTTACAGACGTGCGGACGAAGTTCCCCGGGACTGGAGAGAACCCGGACCCAACCACCCCGGGCGAGAGCACGGAGGAAGTCAAGCCGAGCCGGGGTCATCGTCGGGTTCGGTTTCTTCTTCGCTTCGCTCGGTTGGTGTGGTCCCATGGTAATGAGTGCGGGCTGATTTACTTTTCTCAGACGCCTCGGAACAGGACTGGGAGTGCGACTGGCGGTGCCCGTAGGCGCACGGTCCAGACGAGTGGAGTTGCACGTTGATGGACCCACGTCTCGCTGCGGTTTCTTCCCTTTTCCCGTTGCATCCAGCATTTCGAGCGGGGAAGCACCGACCAAGGAAGGTGCCACGTCGTACACCGCACTCGGTGATTGAATGTTTCGAGTGCGGCCATTGCAGTTTTGCATACTCATTTCCACCGTCTGAGACTTCTCAGTGCTGGAGAGTCTGTCACATTCGTCGCCAATGGACGGGAGGGTTGGCAAATATTGACGAGAGGATTTGACGTAGCGTGGGGACGAACAGACTGTGATTGAAGTTATAATCAACTCATTAGCCGACGGTGTGAGTGCATGTCGAGTCCCAGATTGAGTCACAGTAATCTTCGTTTGATTGAAAACGGATCTGTAATTAGACGAACCTCCTATTCGTCCCGCAGCTCTAGGTGAATCTAATCAAATCTAAATAAATATGATTGGCAGTAATGTTCCCACACAGAGAGATAATTGAAATTGAAGACTAATAGGAAAATTACAATAATCTTTTGCTCCTTTGGAATGTTTTAATTCGCTCAAAGGTCATTTATTTAAAGGCTCTATGGTTGAGACGCGCTGCGGAAGTCATCAATCATACTCATTCCCGGTGGATATCAATTGAGTAAACGTCGAGGGCGTTCCTGTGTGCAGACCTTACAATTAGTGGATCATAAGTAAAGAACTTGAACTCACCATCGAAACAACCAATGATGATTATGGGTTCCAAAAACAAATGTCCAAAAACAAGCACCCTCTTACCAGCACTCACAGCTGGTATTATTTAATTCGGCTGCTTAAATCGGTGAAGGGCTCGAAATCAAGCTTGATTTCGTTCAAGTTCACGCTCGGCGACATTGAAGTTGCGTTTGGTGGTGGAATATTGATTTGGTCGTTTGGTCGGACCTCGCTTGGGGCGACCTCCAGGGAAGTAGTAGTTGACTCACTTCACAATCTTTCGACCGGGGAAGACACCGTCGTCGGGATCACCCGTAGCACGGCGGGGGGAATCCTGTTTCGAAAAGGAATATTTCCGCACTCCGGCACGTACGTGTAATTTGCATGTAACTGAATCTATCAACGCGCGTATGGTGACAAAGTAACAGCTCCGAGTGAGTGGAAAACCCCGAGCCGAGGGCATCCCCGTACGGTGAAGGCGTGAAAAGCCTTGCTCGGCTCGTGGTGAAGGCTCGAAGAATCGAGAACCCACCGCGAGATGCCATTCACGACCGGTGCGTTACCTTTCGCGTCCAATCGATCAACTTTATTTCGATTTCGTTAGTAATAATAATTCGCGGTCTTTCGCCTCTCTCTGTCCTAGGAACGAGTCTGTGCGGAACCACAATATCAACCACAAGCGCGGCGTCAACGCCACGTTGCGTCACAGCTCGGAGCTTTGTGGCTTACTTGGTGCGCCAGTAATATTACTGTGGTCGTGGGCTCGCCGGTCGCCAACATCGAGTACGCGGAGACACTGCGGGCTGCACAGAACGACGAGTCAAGTTTGAGTCGTGCGGTTCAACCCATCGTGTCTCGATCGTGTCTGCAGTTGGCCGAGATGAGGAGAATTACATGGCGTCCTTTTGTGTGTGGCTGTGGCTGAATGAGGCCTGAAAGGGCGCATGCTGCGCGTGAACGTTGAGCAAGCATGGGATGGCAGGGCATGGCAGGGGACAGGAATGCAACCGGGCTGGTGTTTTCGGCCTTTGAACACTCCTATGGTACGGTGGCGGGTAATGCAATACATCAAACTTTTCAAACTCAACAAACCGAATGCCGAATTGATGGTTGAGGAGTCGATTTAGGGGTTTCCATTCCGGTGGAACGGAACGGTGCCAGCAACACGGCAACAGCCAAACATTCGCCTGCGAAACTGGAAAGCCCTGCATCTCCAAATTGGCCCTACTCATCCGACGGTGAAATGGGGCTTCGGCCTCTCGACGGGTTCCGGGCCCTCCGAAGCGAAGCTCTCCTTCTGCCACTGAACCTGTTATTTCGTTCCGAAACGTTTTGCCAACACGCTCGCACGGGGGAAAACGATAAGATATTAGCATTTTACGAACTGGCACTGGGAAAATGATGAGCTTCGCGTTCCGAGCGCCACTAGGTCACTAGCAGGCTCAGCTCACTGTGAAGATTCCAATTTCTGACACCCTAACTGGCGGCCTTAACGGGCGTAAACTTTGTCGGCTTCGGTTCGCTTGCGCGGTACCCGGAACAGGCCCGGAAAAGCGTGTGGGTGGGTTGAACTATTTTCTCCGCCCAGCAACTTTCCCCCCAAGGCCCATTGTAGGGCGAAATTAGTGCGAAAATAATTCATTCTTTCGCTTGACGCGATTGTTCTCAGAAGCTGGTAACGGTATCGGCAATAATCTAAATCAGATCTTGCCCGGAAGAAGAAGGACAGGGAAACCCCGTACCAGATACGATGGGGATGGTTAACTGGTTTCATTTTTCCCGCCAGCAAATACTGTGGAGTTTCGAAAAAAGAACTTCTATTAAGCCGGGCAATAATGTGATAATTGAGAGGGCTTGAAATTCGAGCAACACGACTTAGCAACGCTCTTCCCTCCCAGTGTTCGAATGTTGTTACTGGTGAAAACTGACCTACTGGCTAGTTGGCACGCTCTCCCCATTACGTTTGTCACGTTCGCAGTGAAGCTCAAAGTCCGGCCGGGGGTTCGTTAATGCCTCAGAGCTTTCCGCGTTCCACCTTTCTGGAGCAGGGTGTGATCTAAAATGGCGTTGTGGAATGGCAACTCTGAAGTTGTAAAAATTCTTCTGGAGTGACTCATAATCGGTAATGGGATTTTTATCATCCGTAGAACGCTTTGAGCTAGCGCAAGTCCCCACCCGGAAGCAAGTTTGATGGCGCTTTGGAAAACATCACTAAAATGCTTCGCTGCAATGGCGATAAGAATTAATTGTCTTGTGTGTGCCCGATTTGCTACGCGAACTGTTTACGCTCCAGAGGCGACACACGAAGTCAACCGAGAGGCATGTTTCGCTCCGGGATGTGCTTCGATCTGCCATCTCGTGTTGTAGATCAGTCGAGACTGCTGGCAACCGATTCGTTGAACAGTTCAGTTTACGAATCGACGAAAAACAATACTTGGAAGTTTACGTTACGCCATACAGCAGTTGTTTCCTTGAACGAGGAAAGTAAATCCCGAAAATTGGCTCGAGAAAAGCCGCCGCTGGCCGGTACGGGAAGAGTGAGGTTATCTCTGATTGCAAGTGAAATTGAACGCGAACGCGCGCGAATCATTTTCGCAAACTCGGCGTCTGACTCGCTGCCGCGGATAATTTCTACTGCACTTTGGCTGCCGCAATGACGCAACGCCACTGTTTACCACTGCCTGCCGGGGCACTCTGGCGCGGTGGGTAATGAGGACAAACGGAGGACAGTGGGGAGGGGGAGGGCGCGCAAAGGTGGGATGCATATACGGTTAAACAACTGCAGCCGGCTGCAGAGTTGAACCAAAATCAAATCAACCGCACGTGCCGCCGGAGATCGAATTGCGATAGAGATGCAGGCGAAACATTGCCAACACCACAATGTTATCTCGTGCTATGAAGGAAGGGGTGAGCGGGGGGCAAACAAAAAAAAACGAACAAATATTTGAGAAGCAGAAGAAAAAAAGAAACGCCCCATTCATTCCACACATCTTTGCGTACATTTCATGCACATGTGACCAATTTGACCGATTTTCCAGCCCGGCGTGTTTGCGTTTGGGCATCGCACCAGCCGCGTATGGAAAGTTCACTGCTCTTATTCGTACCGAAAGGGAGGGTTCATATTTCATCGCGCACGCGCCGGGGTCGTATGGTCGCCGGTGGGCGGTGAGGTGATGCGTAATAATCTGCCGCGAACCATTTGCGCCGGGAATGTGCGCGGGAAGCTCGGCGGGCGGCGGGAAAACTCACAATAGGGAAAAACGATTTAAAATTGCATTCGATCGCGCAATCGCGCTGCGCTATGAATGCGCTTCAAAGGGCGACGAAAGGGGGTATTTACCAAGCGGCGGGGGCAAGGGTGAAGGGTGTTGTAAGAGGGGACAACCCAACGCGGGGTTCATTTTCGCAAATATGATAATTTCTTCATTACAAAATTCGCATGCGCATGACCTGCAATGGCAAAATGGAAATGGCTCTTCTGTTCGTACACGGAGAGGGAGGGAAGGATGGTGGTGGTGGTGGTGGTGGAGGGAATTCGATGGTGAGTTGATGCCCCTGCACTATGACGCCTGGAGGGCGCCTTGGAGTGCAGACTATTTCGCAGAGTCTAAGCCGAAGACTAATAAGCGACTGCGTGGAATTAATCCGACCAATGTTCACACTCCATCTGTTTAGCAAATGATGTGAAGTGGAGAAGAAAAAAAACAACCCTCCCCCCC